>WAAE01002002.1:347829-539804 GCA_013400495.1 Nicator chloris
CCCCGGCGCGTTGCCATGGCCACGGCGCCGCGTCCTGCGCGCGGGCGGGGAGGGGGGGAGAGAAAGGGGGCGGAGCGTCCTCGCCGGACGTGCGTCCCCCCCCCACCCCGTCTCCCTCGAGCCCCGCGTTCGCGGGAAAATCCGAACGGCGGGACTGCGCTTCCCGGCGTGCCCCGCGCGCCGCCGCCGCGCCGCGGGGCTGCGGGGCGCCGTGAGGCGTCATGGGAGCTGTGGTCCTGCCGGGGTGAGGGGAATCTGGAGACCCCTACGGGGACACCGAGGTGACAAGTCCGGAGCTAACCGGGGATGAGAGCCGGGCTGGAGCTCATGGCTTGGGACCCCAATGGCCATGGTCACAGGGCACCCCTGAACCCGGTGCACTGCGAGGTCCGAGCGAGCGCTGCTGTGGTTGAGGCTGCCCCGTTAGCACAAATCCATTACTGTTTCCCCAAAATCCCTGCCACTTTTTGCCTCTTCAAGCTTTTTGCAATCTTTTTGCCACTTCACGTGTGCGAGGGTCTGTGGGAAGGGAGCAGCCCCTTCACTCTTGTTCATAATGGTCCCACATGGGAATGTGCAGCTCCAGATGACCCCCAGATGAGCCTCCGGGGCTCATCACCTCCCCGCATCCCTCCTCCCTGGCTTCTGCCTCGCAGCACTGAGGTTCGGCCAGTTTCAGGCAGATCTGGCTTCTTACTGAGTTTTGAGGAGTTTTGAACGGATCTGGCTTATTCTTGGGGTCTCTCCACCTCCTCCACCCACGGGCGCACCTGCAGCTTTCCAGGCATCCATAATCAGGGGTGGCAAGGGGAGAGCTGGCACCCAGGGCCCATTTTCCAAACACATGAAGCTGCTCCAGTCACCACTCCTGATCCAGTAAATGCTGAAGGTTGGGAAATTAAAATAATAGCTGGATCTGCTTTCAGGAGAGCGACGACTCTGTGCAATTATAACACGTATTATCCTCCCTGTGAAAATATATTATATTGAATAAATTCCCTCTCAGAGCAGGGCTATTCATACTGCTCATTTGTTTCAGTTCAAACATTTTTAGCTCATCTCTCTGACAGGTTCTGGTGCAGTTTTATACCTTCTCTGCAGCTTATTTATCTGCTTCCCTGTGTTGCAATAGAGGCCAGCGATAAGAATAAAACCATTACAGATTTGCGAACGGCACTTAGATTTTTCAGAGATAATTTAATCAAAGCTATTAGGAAGGCAGGAAGAAAGATTGCTCTTTATTCAGGAGGAAAAAAAAGATATAAAAAGGAGCCTTCATTCTTCTCAGAAAATGTTTTAGCCACTTGAAGTCACTCACAAGGACTTGAAAGGGTGATGGCGTCTTTGCCAGGGAAGAGATCCATCCCGGAATAGCAAACTTCAAAAGGTGGGTGTTTTGGCACTGCCTTCAAGGAGATACTATTAAGCAGTTCTGACCTCCCCATTTCCATCCTTTTTCTCCTCTCTCTCTTTTTTTTTTTTTTTTTTTTTTTTTAAAAGACTTACAGAGGAGAAACACTTTTGTGATTCAGGGAACCTGTGAATACTTTGCCGGAACATAAATTTCCCCCAGCGATGTTGGGAACACAAGGAGAGCCTTAATCTGCTAATGAATGAGCTCTGCAAAGTGAGACTGGCTCCGCTGCCACTTCCAGAGGGATTGAATTGCAGGGAGGAAGCTGGAGGAGAGAGATTTTTAAAAGTCCTTGTGCTTTAGCACAAATAAATAATGCATCAGCACGTCTGGGGTGGCGGGCGGGTGAATCCCTGCCCTGAGGCACTGGGGAGCCCACCCGAAGTTTTCCATGCTCCCAAAACAGGAATAACACGGGATTGTAGTGACAGGATAACTGGAATGGCTCTAAACTGACAGAGAGTAGGTTTAGACTAAATGTGAGGAAGAAATTCTTGTCTGTGGGGGTGCTGATACCCTGGCAGAGGTTACCCAGAGAAGCTGTGGCCGCCCCATACCTGGAAGTGCCCGGGGGCAGGTTGGACAGGGCTTGGAGCAACCTGGGATAGTGGAAGGTGTCCCTGCCCATGGCAGGGAGTGGAACAGGATGAGCTTTAATGTCCCTCCCAACTCCAACCACTCATTGATTCCTTTCTCTGATTCTGTGCTCTTTCAGATAACGATATCCCCTTAATTTAATATCATTATTTTTGACCGGCACTGGCAATTTGGAGCAGGGAGCGTCTCCATCTCTCATCCTGACAAATGCACACTGTAATTCTTTGCCCAAAATGTCACTCTGCCCTGGCAATGCCTGGCCCTCAGAAGGAGAAAGATTTCCTGGGGATTAAAACCGGGCCATTACTCTCTGCTTTAAATGCATTCAAGGTTCTGAAAGCTGTATCTGCTCTTGTTCTTTTTGTACGAAAAGTTATTGACTTATCAAGGTTAAAATCCATTCCGTACGGCCCAATAAAACAGGGATATCTCCGCATCCGTGCTGTCATTTGCAGGTCCGTTTTCATGGCAACAGGGCTCTTTTCTGCACATTAAACGGTTCAGTTGTGCAAAGTTCAGACATTACATAAACACAGAGGTAACAACAACAAAAAAAAAATCAATGAGCTCATAGGCATGGAAAGAGGAGATAGCATTGATCGGGGCCGCCGTCGATATTTGGGATCGCTGGCTCCTGCCCCGTGCACAGCCCTCCCGTGCTGGCAGCAGGACACAAAGGGATGATGAAGGACACGGAGGGGGAAATGGCACCTTCACCTCCCTGCCAGCTCCTGCCTGTATTTAATGTCATCAGGGCACAGCAAGGGACGCAGGGATACCCACCCAACCCGCTGAGGTTTATTGGTGCCAGTGGAGTTGTCATCACTCCAGTGGGTCCTTTCCACGGCTGCTTTTGGCTCACTACCCCACTTCCCAATCCCATTGAATCCTTAGAGGTTTCCTCAGCCCCCAGCTGCTTCCAAATGCAGCACTCCAGGGCATAGGGGTCTAAGAGGTGGCTCCAGGCAAGGACAGGACACGTGGGGGACACAAACACTGCCCTGACAGCACCACACTGAGGACACAGAGCGCTGGTGGGGTGCAGGGTGTTGGGGTGAGGGGCGTTGATGCTGATGCTGATGCTTTGATGCTGGGAGATGTCAAGCTTTTTGCTTCCCAGTCAGAGGGGAGAGAGAGATTCCGGCGTTAAAATGCTCGTTAGAGGAGAGACACCAACATCTGTTGGGAAAGCAAATGGAGAGCAGAGTGAGACGGCCAGGGGCAGCCAGGCGTGAAGAGGAGGAGGAGGAGGAGAAGGAGGAGGAGGAGGAGGAGGAGGAAGGAAGGCAGGAGTGGGGGTGTCTCTCCAAGCTGCTGCTGTTGCACAGCTGCCCCTCGCCCTGTGCCAGTGCATGGGCTCATTCCTGGATCCCAAATTTCACCAGAGTGAGAGCAGAATTTGCCCGCAGCAAAAAATTGGTCCCTTACGGCTCCTTGCTGGGGTCCTCAGGGACAGAAGATCCCCAAGTGCTGGGGCCAGGCTGGGAGAGCTGGATCCAGGGAGCACAGAGGGCATGGAGGGCACGGGGGGCGCAGAGGGCAGCCAGCTGATCCAGGCTCAGAAAGCACCTGTTTGGGCAAGGAGCTGTGTCCAGCAGCATCCTCCCTGCTGTCCCCCCAGGTGCCACTGCCGTGGGTGGGCACAGAGGTGGAGCTGGGCAGCATTCAGGGGGATCTGCTTCGCGTGCTGCAGGGTCAGCAAGGCAGAAGCTCCCATGCTCTGTGCTTGCCTCCCCCTGGTTTATTTATAGATTCAGCAAGTTATTCAGCTGAAACAAATCCCCATTGCAGCCGGGTCCCGCAGCCAGTGGCGCCTGTGTCGTCTCCCATTGCATCAGGCAGCATTTTCTGGGGGGCACTGGCAGCCCCACAACACCACCCTGGCATCTGCAGGGCCATAGGGTGGCCTGGGCAGGGTGACAGTCCCCAGGGTGCAGGTGGTGATGCAAAAGCCACTCCAAGAGCAAGCCAAGATTGACTGTCCATGGTGGGGGAATCAGGGTGTGGGGTGAGGGGTGGGCTGGATGGGGTGAGGGGCTGGGGTCCGCCCTACCTCCCCTCCCAGCTCCCAGCCCCCTTGACAGTGACACTGGGAGTGAGTGCTCGCCGCCAGCCCGAGTCTATTTTTATTCCCTGCTTAAAAATATCCCCGTCCGGGTCACTGGCACATGATGGATCATCGTTCCTGCGACTCCCCTCAGGGTCTTCCCAGCTCCAACACAAGGAGAGGAGTCCAGCTTCCTGCAAGAGCCCCCCACACCCTTCCCATCTTGTCAAAGCACTGAGGGGACACCACAGCCCCCACACTGTGAGGATGCAGATATATCCACGTGCTCCTGGGGCTGGAGTGCAATGAACAGCAGCCCCAGCCCTGCCTCAGCATGGCCCTGTGCCAGCTCTGCATCCCTGCAGTGACCGGGAGCATCCTGAGGTCACTGTGTCCTCGCTCTCCCCTGTCACTGCCCTGCTGGTGACCAAGCAGATCCTGTGCCTTTTTCTTCCCTCCTGATGGTATTTTGTGAAAAATTCAACCTGTTTCAACAAAATCTTGGGTGAAAGGCCTTCTGGGGAGTGTAAGGAGGAGCCAATCCCAGCCTGTGGAGCATTTTCTATCCCTGTTAGTCCTGAGGCTCTGATGCTGCCCGAGATATGACACTGACTGACAGGTGATTTGGTTTTATCTCACCTGGGGATGTGTCATACCCAGCACGGGGCTGTCCCACAGCCTCTTTGTGCTGGAATGCTCGAAAGCATCACTGGGTGGAGGCAAGGCCAAGAGGCTTCAGGAGGGTTCCCAGGCTCCAGCTGCAGAGGGGACCCTCTGCGGGCAGAGCAAAGGCGCCGCTCCCAGGGAGGGCTTGGTGTCACCTCCTCCCAGCTGGTCCCCAGGGTGCCAGGGCCTCAGAGCCCATCACAGGGAATTCACCAGCTCCTTGGCAAAACCTTTTGGCTCTGTGAGCAACCGGTTCCTGGAAGAGGACACGATCAGGGCCAGGCCTGATGGTGCTGCTGGGCTTGTTCCTGGCCCATCCCTTGTGTGTGGTGTTCCTTACCTCCCACCGCACACCAATATTTTATTTCCCTCCCATTGCTCTCTAACCAGTTTCCTTCTGCCCCAAAAGTCTCGACTGTGGGGTTTAACTGCATTTATGGAGCAGTGCTGGCATGGGCTGCCAGCCTGGATTACAGGGTGGTCCCTGCCAAGGGGAGCAGCCTCAGGAAGCTGAGATACGGGAACGAACGCAGAACGAGCTGGAGATTCCCAGGAGATCTTCACCTTTAACTTATTTGCTTCTTTCCCCTCCAAATCTGCTGACATTTGGAAAAGGGGAATCATTGCAATTTGCTTGTTTCAGCAGGTTCCCCCTCTCCCCTGTGCTGCTCCCAGCTCTACCGGGCTGTCAGCAGCCCCAGCAGCGTGGAAGGCACCGACTGTGGTGGGAGAAGGAAGATGAATGATCCCTGAACCTTCCACGGTGGGACAGAGCACTGCCCAGGGCACCAAGCAATGCCCAGCAGCTCCAAGCAATGCCATACAATGGGACCAGGACCCCTGTGCCCCCCATCAGGGCTGCCAGGAGAGCTGGCACAGCCCCTCAGCCTTTCAGCCAGGGAAGCAACAGATTCAATCCTCCTGACAGTCAGGAATTTCAAATGATTTATTAAAAATGTATAGAGCTGGGTTGTCGGTGTCGCTGCTCTGATAAGAGCGTCGTCTCCCGTGGCAGCCGCCAGGTTTATGTTCCCCTCACTCAACCCGCTCCAGGGGGAAGGATCCTTCCACTTGCATATTAATTTTTGGCACATTGCTGCAGACAAACCCATCCAGGTTTCAGGAGGTGCTGCAGCTGAGCCATGACCTCTGGGAAGGCATCGTTGAGTCCCCTGCTCACAACTCTGCCTGTCCCCTGTCCAGCCTGGCCATGGCATGGTGGCCAGGACAGCACCAGGCTCGGCTCCTCCTGCCCCCTCTGCCTCTTTTGGCTCCTTGGGATCTGGGGGTCCCTTCCTGATGACCCACAGCACCCAGAGAAGGTTAATGGGGATGTGGAGAGCACAAGGAGCTCCATTCCTACGTGGTGTATTCCAGAGAAGGAGAAATGGGACATCTTGGCAGCTGTGCCATGCATCCATGCCATCCCTGTCCCTGTTCCCTGGCACTGGGACCTGCCCGTGTCCTCAGCAGGGTGTGCCCAAGCCCACTGCCTCCACAGCAAGTGATCCATTTAAATCAGGATTTTCTCCTATATTTTCAAAAACCACTTTCTCTGCAGCACCCTGGTTTTCCCTGGAAGCCCAGCTGGCAGCGCTGGGCACCCCCAGCCCTGCTCGGGCTGTGATTGTTCTGTGGGATCGTCCTCACCATCCTCAGCTTGGGGCTGGGGCTGAGGCAGCTGAGTCTCGGTGACCGAGCCAGCACATCCGTCACCATCAGCATGGCTCCGCCTCTGTGCGACACCAGGACCGTGCAAATCAGGCTCTGTGTGCCCCCGAGCCGGGCTCTGCATGGAGCCAGCCCTGAAATCCCTCCTGGAAAAGGCACAGCGCTCTTGGGCAAGAGCCTTGTCGTTCCAGGATAACGGGAGCCTGGCAGGGCTCCCACATGAAGGCTGCCAAGCCCAGTGGATTGGCAGGACCACCCCACCTCCTGTGGCATCTTGCTCTCAGATCCCACTCCCAGAACCCTGCTCCTAATATCCCTCTTTTGGAAGTCAGCTCCCAGCACCCAGCTCACAGCACCCTGGCCCCAGGAATGTGCTCCCAACATCCCACTCCCAGCATCCTGACACTGATAGCCCAGTCACGCCACCTCCTCTCCCAATTTTGAGGCCAATTATGGCTCAGAAACTAGCACGGTGCCCAGGTGTACAATCCCAATTAGGCTTCGCTTAAAACCAATTAACCACCTTTATGAGTTTTCCATTTTGGAGCAGGTTTCCATGGGACGGCTGCTGTCCTGCTGGGCAGCTCAGAGCTGGGTGCCAGCGGAGCTGCCAAACCCTGGGGCTGCCCTTGTTTGGGAGAAACACTCCTGACCCCATCTTGTCACCCGGGGGTGGCTTCCCAGCTCTGAGTCCCCGTGGATGGTTCTGAGCACCGGCATGGTCCCTGTCCCATCTCTGGGGGCACGTGGGGCACACCCACATCGGGCTGATGGCCATGACGGTGTGCTGGACGCCTTGGCTCCTGCTGCATCCCACAGCAGTGGGGATCCCATGGGAACAGGGAGGAGGTGGCAGCTCTGGATGCTGCCGGGCATCTCCGGGCTCTGGGGCCGGGGGGCCCCGCGCATGGCTGAGCTTTCCGTGCGCGGCCGGTGCCCTCCCGCCGCCGGCTTTGATCCGCACGATCCAAAGAGCAAAGGCAGCGCCTTTGTGCGCCGGGAGGCTTTGAAGTCTCCCAAAATGGGGCACAGGGGGGTGACTGGCCCCTCTCTGCCGGCCCAGCCTGACTTTCACTCCCGTTTTATTTCCTTCTTCCCAATTAGGAGCCACCTCCGGCAATAAAACCTGTAAACTTTCCCTGGCTGGGGCTGGGGGCTGTGACACCTCACAGAACCCCCTGGGGGTCTCAGAATGCTCCCTCCCACCCTCCGTGGCCTCACTGGCTTTTTTCCCCCAGCACAGGACTCCCGGTGACTTCCCCAGGTGGCAACAGGCAAGTCCTGCCCAGGGGGTGATGCTAATTATCTCAGTCCTTAAATTCTCATCCCGTTTTTAATTTCCCATTCCAAAAGCAGGCGCAAAGAGCGGCTCATTTCCAGCCCCCCCCCCCACCGCCCCTTTCCCTTTCGGTGGCTCCGCTGAGCCCCGGGAGGTTGAGCAGACGTGTGAGGCTGGGTTTTTCTGTGAGAAAAATGCGCATTGATCATTTCTGGGAATCAGGCTGTGTTTTTTACTCTGAAGCATCCATTATACACAGCTGCTTAATTGACGAGCGCTGCCGAGTCACCTCGGCTGCCGGAGTAAAACAGCCTAAAAGCTCCAGCGCAGAGGAAGTCCGCGCTTTATAAATTGATTCAGTGGGAGAGGGAGAGAGCGAGTGAAAAAAAACATTAATTACAGATGCTTCTGTGGGCACTGTTTTATGGCAGCGAGACCAGGATGTGGGCAATTCTCCTAAATGTGCTGATTAGACAGCACTTCATGTCTGGGAGCACATTAAATGGGCTCTGTAAAGCTATTAAAGATGCAGCGCCATAAAGAATTGACAAGAGCGAGCGGCAGCGGCGCAGCCCCGGGCTCTTGCTGGGCTCCAGCACAGCTCCTGCCCCACTCCAGCCCCGGGCTCCTGCCCCATTTCTGCTCCGGGCTCCTTCCCAGCTCCTGCCCAGTTCCTGCCCCACTTCTGTCCCAGGCTCCTGCCCAACTTCTGGAAACTCCTGCTGTCCAGAGGACAGACCCCCTGAGAACAAAGAGGGTGAAAGTCAGGGGACTTTGGGTGCTGCTCTGGCTTCACCCACAGTCTTTGCCCACCCCGAGGCAGGCAGGAGCCAGGGAGGAAGAAGCCATTGGTGCTGTGGCTCCGGGATCTGCTCCCAGCAGGCTGGAGTGACCTCAGCACGGTGGGCGCGGGGCCGGCCGGGCGTGCGATGTTAACACAGCGCAAATCAATTTGTCAGGACACAGCTCACCAATTAGTGCTGCTGGGATTATTACTCATTTGCGCACTGCAGGTTTCAGGGAATTAATCAGGGGCTCACGGGTAGCCGGGACAGCCAGGGCAGGAAGGGTGATGCCGGCCTCCGATGGTGCCTGGAGCAGTGCTGGAGGCATCCTGTGTTTCCCTGGGCCCAAGGGGATTTGGGCCTTGGAGGACACCCCAATATAACAACCATCCCCTTCCCTGGAGCCCCACATCCCCACCTACACCCCAGAGGCGCAAGATCCTGGCTGCAGTAGGACATGGAGTGGAAAGAAGTGAGCCCAAGGCAAAGTGACGCTTCCCACATCATCCCAGGGAGGTGACACTGAGCGGTGTCACCCAGCCGCACCCGGTTCGGGGAGCAAGCGGGGCCCTGCTCCTGGCACGGCAGTGGAGGCACTGAGGGAAGCGGGTGCCAGGGGTTTTCGGCATCAAATGAGTCACCCAGGCAGGATTGTGAGCAGGAACGGAGTCACAATGTGAGCAAACAGGACGGGAATTCACAATCCGGGCTATCAACTACAACAGTGCTGGGCTGGGCTGTTCACTGCCGTGCAGATGGGACCACTCCCGGATCCCACTCTCCAGCACAGGGACACCCACCTTCCCTGGGACCTTGTCCCTGCCCTGCTCAGGGGGACACTGGATCCAGGTGCCCTGGGGGACACCCCAGCCCTTGCCTCGGCTGGGGGTCCCTGGGCTGCCTGGTTGTGGTGCCGATGGGAGCTGGGAGCTGGGAGATGTGTGCAGTGCCAGCTCCAGCCCGCCGTCCCCCTGATGGATAATCGATCCCTCCGAGCCGGGGAGAGACACCCTGTCCAAACGCATCAGGCTTGAAATGCCAACCTCCCTAATGCGATTTTACAATCTCCTATAATCGAGTGGCAGTGAAACTTCCCCTTCCCCAGGCTCCCCTCCCATCACAGGGCACGTGGATTGTGGCTGCATCCCCCCACCAAAGTCGTGTTCTCTGTGGGGGTCAACTCCCCTCTGCGCTGAGATGTGGCCTCAGGGTGCCCTGGGGTGCCAGGGGCAACCTCCTGCCAGCCCCCAGGACTGATGAACCTCTGCCCCAAAATATGGCCACGCTTGATGTGCGGCCATCCCAAATCCACAGCCATCCCAAATCCTCCTCCCTGGGGTCCCTGCAGCTGGGTGAGCACCCTTTGCCTTCCCAGCCCCCCGAAATTGCAAATGAAGCCCCGAGCAGTGCCGTGGGTATTTGGGAGTCTTGTACTCCACCACAGGCTCCACAACCTCTCCCGGGGCCTGGTGCAGAGCTGTCACTGACTGACAGCACAAAAAAACCAACACCTTTTTTGTGGGAACAAAGCCACAGCAGCCCCTTGACCATGTGTAAGCCCCAAAGTCAGGCTGGGCGCTGCAGGGGGGTCTGGCTGAGCCTGCTGGGAACCCCAGCGCGGCTCAAGGTTAGTGCCGGTAATTAAGGGCTGGGATTTGCATGCAGCAAATGACTCCAGCTAATTACAGGTTTAAAAGGAAAATGATCGGAGAGAGGATTGTTTATAAAATTGGGGCACGGCGGAGGAAGGGAGGCGGAGGAAGGGATGATCTGCTCGGCTCTGGAGGTCACCAGGCTGGCTGAGCCACCACCCTGCACATCTGGGGACAGCACACCTGGGTGGCCGTGGCAGGAGCTGGCAGTGCCACAGTGGCTGCAGGGTTGGACTCTGAGGTCGATGAGCCCCAAGGGATGCAGAGTGACCCCCAGCTCTAGGGATGCTCCTTTCGGGGTCCCCCAGCCCCAGGCCAGGTTCCCAGACCCCCCACACATGGACAGAGCGTGGCACTGTGGCTGCTGGGCTGCTGCCAACTTACACCCCATCCCGCTTCCCCCCCAAAAAATAGTTACAAATGCCAAGGTGCTGAATTGATTCATTTAATTTTCCCTTCTCATTTGATCAAGAGCAGGGTGACATTTGGCAAAAGTTGCTGATGAGGGATTGAATGATTAATTGTCATGACAACCATTCCTGGTTAATGACAGGGATGAGATTGTGCCGGCATAAAAGCCGGAGAGTGGCCTTGAGTGCCGCGGTGCTAAATTACCAGGCATGTCACTGTTTGTGCTTTTGGTAAAACGTGGCCATGCGTTTCTAATGAGAGGTTAACTGTGTCCCCAAAGTAATTACAACTGATTGAAGAGGTAGTTAGTAATTAGAGGATTAACTGTAATGAGTCTCACCTGCAGCTGTTGCCATAGTTACAGTATTTTAGATGATCGGAGTTAAAATAGGACGAGGTGCTGGCAGAGGTGGTTCTGCCCCTTGGGGCATCCTGGGGGCTTGGGTGGGCTGGTGCCCCACTGCCCCCACCACCCCACAGATGTCCCATGGGCTGGGCTGGGCATGGAACTGCCAGGGAATCCCATCCCAAAGCCCCGGGATGCCAGAGCAGAGCAGCCCTGCCAGCCCTGGGCACCGGGGTGGAGCAGCAGGTGGGAAACAGGGACAGGGATGTCCCCAGAGCATCACTGGCAACCTCCAATGTCCCCGAGCTCTGACTGCACCAAGGTACCACCTCCACTGCCCATCCTGAGCTTGTTCCAACTCTCCCGATTCTCTGCTTTCACGGCTGCGAATTTACAGGCCCATGTAAAACCTCCAAGTACAGTATCTTTAATTATTCCATCCATAAATGATAAGAGCCATTCATTTCAGGGCTCTCATTACGAATTTATACCCCTGTTTAATGTGCTCACTAACAGCAGACATCCCACAGCTCGCGGAGAAATATTGAACAATCCTTTCTGGAAGAGCCGAGCGGATACCGCCGGAGCTATTTTGGACTCGGGAAGAGAGATGGGCAAAGCAGGGGGGATTGGGCTTTAAAATGAAGAGCGAACCCCTCGCCCCAGGGAGGTTTGGGGGCTCCAAGGGCAGGCAGCTCAAAGCTTTTCATCCAGGTGCTTCCCAAGTGGAATTCTGCTGCTTTTTTCTGGATGTGCTGATGGTTGAAAGGGAGCTTCATTTTGATGTAAGCGTAAAAATAGAGCTTCATATTTATATATATGACTATAACTATGGGAAGGCTTTTGCAAAGGCTTAGCTTGAAATTTAAAAAAAAAAAAAAAAAAAAAAAAAAGAGAGAGAACTCCCAAATATTCACATTTCCAAGCAAACACCCTGAGTTGGTTTGACCTTTTGCAATTTTTTTCCTGGATTATTTTCCAATACAAAACCCGCGTGCTCCCAGGTTGGAATCAACCCCTCCCATGCTGTTTGCCTTTGGGAGCTGCCACGTCTCTTGTTTCTTTTCTTGGGGACAGGGTGCATTTGCCCAGTTTTCAGTTTGCCAGGATTCCAAGGCATTTCCCCTCCTGCCCTGTCCTGCTGGTGATGTCCTGAGTCCCACAGGTGGGACCACGGAAATGGGGAAAAGGAGTGGGCGTCATCCAGCCCCAACTCCACATCCATCAGCCAGGCTGGTGTTTTCCAGCCATCAGTGATGGAATCACGGAATCCCAGACTGGTTTGGGTGGGAAGGGACCTTAAAGCTCATCCAGTTCCACGCCCTGTCATGGGCTGGGACACTTTGCACTAGACCAGGTTGCTCCAAGCTTGTCCCCAAACTTTGGGCCAGGACGTGTCTTTATGGAGATTTCAAACCACTTCTGCTGAGCCTGGAGGGAAAACACTCCGTGTCTGCTGTAAATTGGCAAAAAAACCCCCGAATGTAACACAATTAATGGAAATATTGGCTCTCAGGTCTTGGGGTTTTTTTAACAAATCTTAAATTTAGAAGCTGCCAGGGCTCCTTTAAAGAGGAATTAATCGGAGGTGCCATAATTGCCCGCGAGGAGTAGCCTCTGTGAGAGATAAGCTCATAATGAGCTGTCACTGCTGGGTGGCTTTGGAGTATGAACACCCAAATTAATAAACAGGGATAATTGGCTGCCCGTCCCTCGGGAAGCTTTGCTGGTCCCTGCAATCCCTGCTGGAACTGGAGCTCACTGGGTGCGATTCTCCATGGATGGATGGATGGATGGATGGATGGATGGATGGATGGATGGATGGATGGATGGATGGATGGATGGATGGATGGATGGGGAGGTCTCCAGCTGGGATGTTCCCTGGAGGGGAATGGTGCCTGCCTGTGGTGCTTGGTGGGTGGGATGCAGCCCAGATGCAAAGCCTGATGTTTGGGATGCTCAGTGGATGGGATGCCCAACAGGTGGGATATTCATGGGATTGGATGCTCATTGAATGGGATACTCCTTGGATGGGATATTCACCAGGTAGGATGGGACACCCAGTGGATGGGACACCCCCTGGATGCGCTGCTCTCCAGACAGGACAGCCACTGGACGTGATTCTCCCCACATGGAATGCTCACCAGGCAGGATATGATTCTTCCTGGACACGATGGGATGCAGCCTGCCCTGCCACCAACCCTTCCCAGCCCAGCTCCCTCCTCTGCTCCACCTCAGCATCCAGCACCCAGAGCATCCCAGCCACGTCAGCTCCACTTTCCACTGAAATTAAAAATATAATTCATGGAAGCCCTTCCACTTGTGCTGGGCTCGGAAAACACCAGGCTCCCTCCCCCTCCTTTTTAATAACATCCAAACTGTGGAGCTAAAATACTTGACAGAGGCCTTTAAATATGTGCAAATATATATTTGCACTCGTGGTTGGTTTTTTTTTTTTCCTTTTTCCCGGAGGCTCTTCCATTAGGTAATATTTGTTGCCAACATTAATTTCATTAGATTTTCATGGCATTTTAATAGGAGCCCCGGTGGTTTTTTGCATATATTAGCATGCGGGAGGAAGGAGAGTCACCAAATTAGAGTAAAAAAATCTGGTGTAGAGGCAGCAAAGGGAAATTCCTGGGAGCAGGGGAGAAAAGGGAGCCGTGGCCTGGGGCATTCCAGGCCTGGCATTCCAGGTCTGGCGCTTTCCCGTCGGCTCCGGAACCTGCCAGCCCTTAATGAAGATATTTCCACCCTGATTGTCATCGGACGAGCGGAGCCTGATTAGAGCCCGAACCCGCGTGGAAGAGCTCGCAAATTAAACACGTGTTGATTATGCAGACTCGATCCCGGGTTTATCCCTCATAAATAAGGCATGAGCCGGGCTCGGCTCTCCGAGGGCGATATTTATTGTGTGCAAATCGGGCACGGGGCTGGGAGGAGAAGTAATCAACTGTTTATCAGGCGGGGACTGCCGGAAGCTTGGGAATAATCACCCGGGAAGAGCTGGGAATGGGTGGAGGAGGAGGTTGGATGGGGGGAGGACAGGGGTGGCACCTGCAGGTGACCGAAGTGCCCGCGGCCACCTGCCTGGCGCCGAGCCCGGCGGCTGCAGGGGGAAGCTTTTAAGGTGGACAGGGGTATTTTGGTGTCTAAAGGGATATTTTGGGGTGTACGGGGGTATTTTGGGGTGTATGGGGGTATTTTGGGCTGTATAACCCGGCATGGAGCGCGGGGGGTGCGGGGAGGGATTTTCGGGTGGACCTGAATATTTCGGTGTCTAAAGGGATATTTTAGGGCGTACAGGAGTATTTTACTCTGCACGGGGGTATTTTAATGTGTGCAGGGATATTTTGGGGTGTTTTAGGGTGCACAGCAATATTTTGGGGTGTATAGGTGTATTTTACTGTGCTCAGGAGCACTTTAGGTTGCATAGGGATCTTTTGGGGTGTACAGGAATATTTTGGTGTGTACAGGAGTATTTTACTCTGCACAGGAGTGTTTTGGTGTACACAGGTGTATTTTAGGATACAAACAGGTATTTTAGAGAGCACAGGGGTCTTTTAGTGTGCACAGGGATATTTCAGTGTGCTGTAGGTGCCTTTGAGGGTGTGTAGGGGTATTTTACTCTACACAGGGACATTTCATCACCCACAGGTGCCTGTTCCTGTGCACAGCTGTGCTCCATTCAGTGCCATGCAACTCCCAGGAGCCGAGCTCCGGAATGTCCAGCACCTCTGCAACCCCCGTGGGCTCCTAGCAGAATGAAAAATGGCATTTAAAGTTTTTAGAAAAACCAGCCCTGGCAGCCTGTGTGGTCCTGCCCAGCGGTGCCCCTTCGGGGAGCTCTGGCAAGGAACCTGTGATGATGATAAATGCATCCAGGGCGGGTTTTTCTTTTTTTTTTTCCTTTTTTTTTCCCCCCCTTATCTCCCCACATCATTTTATAGGAAATACATGTTAGAAATGAAATTGAAATGAAAATGAATAAATATTTCATAGAATACAATTACCGTGGCTCAGGACCAAGACAACTGCAGCAGCTCCTGCTGCACACAGCGGGTTTGCAATTCAGTGTCAAGGAATTGCTCTCTGGGCTTTTAATCTGCTTTTTTACCAACACAAATAATCCCCCAGCCCCCAGCAGGGAGGTGCCCATGGCAAGGCCTGGATCCAGGAATTCCCCATCACCCCAGGGGCACCTTGGGTGCACGCTGAATTTGGCACCCCATTAACAAAAATCAAGTTAAATTAAATTCTTTGCCATAAAAGTGAGAAAGAGTGAAAAACCAGCAGGGAGCAGCCTGGAAGGGCTCAGCTTCAATAAAAGGTGACTTGATGTCTGCCCTCTCCCCGCTGCTGCAGCTCCCGTGGAGCGAGGGGACAAACATCCCGAGCACTGGGACACGGCGTGGTTTTCAGCCACCACCAGTCAATGGAGAAGAAAAAGAGCTTTTTCCGGAGCGCAGCGGGAAGCGGAGGATTTATGGGGAACAATTTGGTGGCGAGAGTTGGGTTTGTTTGTTTGCTTTGGGCTGCGACAGCAGCTGGGGCTGGGGCGGTCGCAGGGGCCTCATCCCGAGGGATCCCGGTGGGATTTCCAAACTTTTCTGGCTCAGGGGGAACGTGGGCCAGTGGGTGCCCCAGCCAGGGCTGGCTGGTGCTTCCTAGATCCCCACGGAGCATCCTCCTCCCTCTCCCTGACACCCAGGGGGGACACTCGGTGCTGTCACCCAGAGGGGACGTATTGCTCGGGAATTCTCCCCATCCTCCCCGTCCCCGGCCTTCAAATCCAAGGAGAAGCACACAGCCCCCCCAGCCATTCCCCAGTCC
This sequence comes from Nicator chloris, assembly GCA_013400495.1. NCBI lineage: Eukaryota > Metazoa > Chordata > Aves > Passeriformes > Pycnonotidae > Nicator > Nicator chloris. Next base: position 363,531 of record WAAE01002002.1, read on the forward strand.
AGCCCCCCCGTGTTCCCGGTGGGGCTTTGATGCCGGCGGCGGCGGGATGCGGGCGGGAGCGCGGGGCCGCGGCGCCGCTTTGAACAGGAATTACAGGGAAAACTCAACAAAATGGCACAGCCGCGGCGGCGGCGGCAGCGTCGTGTTCTCCCAAAGCAGGAATAAAACAGACGCGCAGACGGTGCTTTGCAAACAATTTAATTTGCCTGATGCTTTGATATAGATGAGGATGCGGCGAGGCGGGCGCGGGGAGAGATGAAACGCGCTGTCGGAGAGCGGGGGGGCCGCACCGTGTGAGATGTGCCGAGCACCGTGAGAGATGAGCCCGTGAGAGATGTGCCCGTGAGAGATGTGCCCGTGAGAGACGTGCCCGTGAGAGATGAGCCCGTGAGAGATGTGCCCGTGTGAGATGAGCCCGTGTGAGATGTGCCCGTGAGAGATGAGCCCGTGAGAGATGAGCCCGTGTGAGATGAGCCCTGCACGGTGTGAGACGTGCCCATGTGAACTGTGCCCATGTGAACCGTGCCAATGTGGTGTCCTGCTGCACGGTGTGAGAGGTGCCAGTGGTGGCCAAAAGTGACTCTGCCCACCTCTGACCTGGTGAAGTGACCACAAGCTCCTGCAGGACCAGGACTGCACCATAAGCATCACGAGGTGCAGGGACACCACTCCAGTGCCACACAGGGACACTCCCTGTGGCCAGGGCGATGTGAGGCTCCAGGCTGCGACAGCAGCTGGGGCTGGGACAGGTGCAAAGACCTCATCCCAAGGGATCCTGTTGGGATATCCAAATATCCNAATGTGCCCTGCACGGTGTGAGACATGCCAGTGGTGGCCAAAAGTGACTCTGCCCACCTCTGACCTGGTGAAGTGACCACAAGCTCCTGCAGGACCAGGACTGCACCATAACCATCACGAGGTGCAGGGACACCACTCCAGTGCCACACAGGGACACTCCCTGTGGCCAGGGCGATGTGAGGCTCCAGGCTGCGACAGCAGCTGGGGCTGGGACAGGTGCAAAGACCTCATCCCAAGGGATCCTGTTGGGATATCCAAATATCCCCAGCTCCGAGGGCACATGGGCCAGTGTCACCCAGCCCTGCCCAACGCCCACACCGGGCCGGGTCTGTGAGAAACCTTCACCCACACCTCCGACCCGACCCTGGCACTGGGCTGGGGTGACTCCAAGCTCTTGCAGGACCAGGACTGCACCGTGAGCATCACATGCTGGGACACAGGTGCCACTCAGGGACACCCTCGGTGCCAGCCAGCCCTGCCCGACGCCCACGCCGGTCTGGGGCTGTGGGAAACCTCCACCCCCAGCAGCTAAAGAGACAGGGCTGGGAGCGCGTGAGGAGCGTGGCTGTCAGATATGGGGCACGCTGAAATATTAATGGAACTAACATTTCAATTACCTTTTATCTGTACAGGCTCAGGCTGCGGCGAGGGGGTTGGGGCGGGCTCCCCCCCGCGCGCTGTCACCCAGACATTCATGCTGTGCTGGTTCTTTTTATTGGTTTTCATCACTTTTGACATTGCCAACAATGAACCTTGAAGTAAATTTTCAGTAGTGACTGTGTCAGTGGAAAACCGTCTCCCTGTCATTTTTCTAAATTAGGCAATGATTCGAGTCCTTGGGGCTGGGGCGGGAGGGGGAGTGATGGGGCTGAGCAGGAGGAAGGGGCGGCTGTGGGGAGCCTCCTCCGGGCCCCCCCAGCCCAAGAGCCAGGACCTCAGCAGGACAGGGGACTGTCACCTCCTGCAGACGCCCCTCACCTCCCTCCTGACACTGCAAAACCTGCCCTGAGCTGCTCCCAAATGTGCCCCAGCACCAGATGTGCCCTGAGCAGTGCCCAGATGGGCCCTGAGCCCCTGATGCTGCAAAACCTGCCCTGAGCAGCATCAGATGTGCCCCAGTTCCAGATGTGCCCCAGTGGCAGGGCCAGTAGCAGAGCCACGGTCCAGCCACCCACGCTGGCCCCCACATGGCACCTGTCACCCCCTCCCTGCTGTGCCAGCAGGCTCCAGCCACCAGTCACTCCATAACCTGGCACTGCCACCCCTGTGTGACAGCTCCCAAGGGATGTAGCTGCTCCTCAATCCAGGGCTGCTCCCTGCTCCCAGCATTTCCTTGCATTTGCTGGTCCTGGGAGCATTCAGGGCCACAATGCCCCCTGTCCATCCCCACCGACGGCCATCCCACGCCCCTCGGTGACACCGGGATCACCCTTCCAGCGTGGCAGAGCCGCTCCAGCTCCTGGCACGTGGGCACACCTCACCTCTGCTGCGCCGCCGCCCCTCCTCGCCCCGGGGAGGGGACTGAGCAGAACTTTAATTTTAATGTTCATTGAGCATGTAAAGGGGGGGAAAAAAATCAATTTAATAACCTCTCTTCACAAACAGTGCCCGGAGGCTGCTTGGCACACGCGGCTCCGGGAACTTCACAAAGTCTTTTGTGCCGTTATTTATCACGGGGATTAAACGGAGCCGGGAGCTGGAGCAGCTCCGGTGCTCCCGAGTGGAGCTGGGAGTGCTCCAGCCCCACATTGTCAGCACAAGGTTCTGGAGATGAAGCCAAGAGGGCATAGGGGGGTGTGAGGGCTGATACATATCACCGGGAAAAACTCCTCCCTTGGCTTTTCCAAAAGGAATGCTGCTCCTCCATCACCCACTCCCCAAAAGCATCTACAGGGGAGCCTGAGGATGGGGCAGGAGTGGGGGGCTCTGGCTGGACACCCAGGGAAGAATTTGTTGTTGAGCTCAGTGTGATTGCTGGAGAAATCATTCAGCAATTCAGCTCGATGCAGGGCAGGAGCACTGGTGCTGTGGTGGGAGCAGTTTGCTTCCCAAAATCCAGCCCCAGAGCCATGGTGGAGTGATGGGCACCATCCCCATCCTTGCAGCACCGTCCTCACCTGCACAGAAACAACTGTTTGCCATCAGCTTTTGATTGCAACCTTCTTGTCTGCAAGTTTCAGCACGGTTACAAATCCCGGTGTTATTCAAATTGCATCAATTATTCAATTCCTGCTGCTGGGAGGGTGATGGGAAGGTGGCTGGCACTGAGCAGCACCCACCCGGCCTCCTTGGAGGGATTTCTGATTCCCATGGGATCCCTCTGATCCTATTAACCTGTGCCTTTGGCTCCTGCGGAATCAGCAAATTGCTCCAGAACCATTTACAAGTCGGTTTCCAGAGGCAATTTGCAGTGGGAATGATTTGAATAAACTTTCTGTTGACTTTTGAATTTTTCCAGCAATTTTTTCAGCCCGGCACCTGGCAGCCACCTTGTTTTGTGGTTTCAACAGCGGCGGGCAAAGGATGCCCTGGGTCCTGTCCCTGCCTCACCCCATCCCTGTTCCAGCCCCAGGGCAGGGCGATGCTCCAGAGCTTCCCCATCACTTCCAGAGGGAAAATCCACTCCCAGCACCATCACTCCAAGGATCTTGGCCCCAAGGTGCCACCAGCAAGGGGACAGCCGTGGATGCCACCAGCAGCCCCGCCGTGCCACCCCCTCCCGCCCCGTTTGTGCCCCGGCACGGGTGTCGCACAGATGAACGGTCCCTGTCATCGCCCCGTCCTGCCCCGAGGAGGTGTCACCGTGATTTATGGCACTGCCCGCGCTGGGCACCGGCAGCCACAGCCCCAGGCCCTGCCGCCACCGCTTGTCCCCGGGGTCGGCTCTGGGGACACCGGGCCTGTCCCCGCGGGGGCTGTGGGTGCCGCCAGCTCTTCCCGCAGGGTGCTGGGAGCCAGGGTGGGGGGAAATAAATCACATTTCTGGGGGTGCCAAAAAGGGGCCTCAGGGCTCACCCCCAGCTCCTCTGGAGGCTGCTGTGGGGTGAGCCCACTGCAGCATTCCCGGGAGAGGAACAATCCCGGATTCCATGCATCCCCTCTGCCTCACTGCCTCCTCCGTTCTCAAGGCGGAGATTCCCGGTAGGATTGAGAAGGAATAGGCGGGAATGCTCCAGGGAGCTGCCGGCTCCAGCGTTCACCCAAAGGACCCACCGAGGCTGAAATATCCCCTTGATGCTCCAGATTCTGCTCTGCACACACCCCACTTCATTTTATTCTTCTGGAGGAAACCAGGGGCAGGTTTTCCCCGTGATCTCCAATATTGATTCTTTCCCATTGGGAAATTGTATAAAATTCCAGAGAAACAACGCAGCCGGCGCTGGATGCCACAAACCCAGAGCTGCTCAGAAATTGCCGCGGTTAAATGAAATCGAAATAAAATCAGGGACGTGGTTGACATGCAAAGGTGGATGATGGCACACGGGTCCTCATCCGTCCCCTCCTGCCCTGCTCCATCCCCATCCCACCCCAGCATCCCGACCCTGCTCCTGCCATCCCTGTGTCGCTGCCTCCCCTCAAACGGGGGCCCAGATTTCTTCGCTTTCGGTGACTTTTTCCAGGCACGAGGATGATTAACACATCAAAAGGCTGTTTTGCTTTGCTTAACAATATTATCTGCTTAACTGCCCCGTTAATTGAATCAGGCAGCGTTTGTTTGTGCAGGGGGAGTCACCCCAACAAGTCTATTTTATTTTGATGACTTTTGTGTTCTATTAGTGGTTTTTAATGCTGGCTCTGCCTCGCAGCAGAGCTGGGCAAGGAAAGCAGGATGGACGTGGAGCGGTCCCAGTGTTTTATCCATGAAATCCTGGCTCCTGGATTCTGTCCAGCACCTGAGGGCGAGGCTGGCACAAAGGGCAGGGATGGGACCCTCGGTGAGGACAGAGCCATCCCTGCTGCCCTGCAAGTGCCAGGTGAGCGCCTCAGGTGAGCATCCCAGTGCCCTGAGTGTCCCCAGTCCCTCAGGGGACTGTCCGGGCCGATTCACCCCTGTGCCAGGAGCCAACATCCCTCCTGCCTCCACAGCTGGCAGATCCCGCTCCAGGCTGGGAGCAGGGACAGGGTCACCCCCCGGGGATGTGCTGGTTGGGGTCCCTCAGTGGGACACGGGTGGGCTGTGGGGACCACAGGGACGGCTGGGGGTGGGGTGGGTGCCCTGCAACCCCAGCTGGTGTCCCAGTTTCCCAGTCCCTCTGCGACCCCTCCATCTCAGGGTGGAAACCAGGAAACTGAGCCAGATTGGGAGAACGGCCCCGGGGGTCCCCCCCAGAGCACCCACTGAGGTTTCCCCCCCGGGCGCTGCAGCGGGGCCTCTGAGACCCCCCTCGAGCCCCCCCGGCTCGCTCTCCCCCTCCCCTCCTAAGGCTCCTACGCCTGAACTGCACGAAATCAGATTAAGGGCAGCAGACAAAGCCCCGCGCAAGAATAAACACCGCAGAGCGGGACGGGGCCGCTAGAAGAGGGAAGGGCCCCAGGAATGGGGTGGCTGGGTCGGGACAGGAGGCAGCTGAGCCTCCACAAGGTCCCTGTCCCACCGCGGGCAGTGTGGGGACACAAGGATATCGCCCAGATGGACACAGAGCCTCCCTGAGCGGCCACGCCGTGCCTGGAGCGTTTCCAGGCCCTGCTGCCAACAGGAGGAGATGCAGGGATGTCTCTGGTGATGGGGACACGTGAGGGCAGCTGGGGACGCTGCGTGGGGACAGTGACCCCAGGGCAGGACCCAGCCAGCAGGTTTAGGTGCTCACGGCTCTGCAGACCCGGAGCTTTATCCTTCCACTGCAACTGGGGCCGCCACATCCCTGCTCCCGTTTTCCTCCAGTTCCCGGTGTTCCAGCCGGGCTGGGCTGGGACAGGCTGGGGACAGTCTGGGGACAGGCTGGGTAATGCTCGGAGCGGAGGAGACGGGATCGCTGGAGAATCCAGACAGCAAATAATCTGGCTCTGAAAAGAGCTGCTGATGCCTCATTAGCAACTTTGAAAAGCATCCGGTGAAAAAGCCTCTGCCCTTGTGCTGGGGGGTTTCTGCTCATTCCTCCTCTTGTCCTTGATTAATAAGGACATTTGCATGTAAATTGGCTCCTGGATCCTTCCCAGCGGTGCCGGCTCGGGTCTGGCCCCACCTGGGGCTCTCCCAGTCTGCACCCGCTGCCCTGGAAGGGCTGTGTGCCCCCGGCATGGCCTGGCACGGCTCGGCATTGTCCAGGATGGCACATGGAGCTGGGACACGAATCTCTCCTCTGCTCTGCGGTAACTGGCTCGAGTCACCAATGTCTGCAGGGCTGGGACAGGGGGCAGGGACACAGGACAGGGACACAGGACAGGGATGCAGGACAGGAACATGCAGCTGGGGCACAAGGTTGGCACGTGGAGCTGGGACTCAGGACAAGGACACAGAGCTGGGACGTGGAATTGGGACACAGAATAGTGAGAAGGAGCAGGGACAGGGAGTGGGGACAGGGAGTTGGGACAGAGCGTGGGGACACGGCCCCCTGGGGGAGCCGCCAGCCCAGTAGTGCCCGGATCCCTGGTGCTGCTGCCCAGCCGTGTGAGCAGCTCCGCTGTGGATCCTACAAAGGCTTTTCCAGTTGTTGGAACACGCTCCTGCTCCCGCCCGCACTCCCCTGGGATGGCATTTTCCAAAACAAATGCATTTGCTGGATGCATATGGGGAAGCGCCTCTCCGCCAGGCGATCCGTCTGCCTGTTTGATGTCTGTTCCCACATCGTGTCATCTTAAAAGGCAACATTTTGTTAATGGAAAACACTGCCTGGCTCTTCCCTCTCCTCTCTGACAGTCTCATCGGATGCAGGACAGGGGACAGGCCATGTGCCACCAGCGCTGCCCACATGCTGCTGCCACTTTCAGAGTGGTGGTGTGAGGAGGAGGAGAAACGGCCCTGACTGTGGGTACGTAGCACACGGAGCAAAGCTCTCCCCCTGAGAGAAGGGGAAAGGGGCTGGGGGGGCAGCTGGGGGACAGGGGTGTCACCTGCACCGTCCCGTTGGGTACAGGCAGACCACCATGGCAGCGAGCTGCTCCTCCCGAGTCCTGCAGAGCTGGAGGGGTCCCACCCTGGCTGGACCCCCAGAACAGCCAGGCTCCATCTGCACCCCGACCCAGCCTTGGGGATCCCAACACTCATCAGGGCAAAGCCAAGTCTGCAAGGGGCCGTGGAGCCACCAACAGTGTGACAGCAGTTCCAACAGCGACTGGAGGGAAATCAGCAGGACAAGGGGACTATTTCTAGCTGGGCACAGTGTGCCACCACCGCCGCTGTCACTGTCACCGCCTGCTAGCCCCTGGGCCATGGAGGGGGCCGGCTCCAGGCGAGGCGCCGCGGGGATGGCCAGGAGCCAGCGCTGCCACCACTCGGGTGACGCTGATTTCCCAAACACGGAGCGTAGCGAAGGGCGACGCTCCCCCGGCACAGCGAATTCCCCAGCCCCCGCTAATCAGCAGCCGGTGCTTAATTGGCGCATTTCTGCCCAGCTGGGGTCTCTGCCAAGGAGGGAACCTCGGCGCTGCCGGCAGCCGTGGCCTCCCGTGCCCTCGGCGGGGACAGAGTGGGGACAGGCTGGGACGACTGGGGCCACCCACCACGTCTGGGCTTGACCACATCCCTCAGCCTGGGGTGTCCCCATGGCAGTGCCACCACCGTGTCCCCCAAACCGGCCGTCCTGCAGCAGGGGTGACGCCGGTGACGCCGGCGGGGCCGCGGTGGCGCGCGCGGGGGTGACGCTGGCGCGAGCCCCCGGTTGTGTCGCTCCCAACCTGCCAGCGCGAATCAAAGGATCTGCCACGCACGCCGCAGCCCTTTCTTCTCATATCACTCACACCACTGCCACGCTGCATTGTGACAATGGGGTGTAATTAAGGTGTCAGCATATCATTTAGCCTTTTCAATATAAAACCGGGAGACAGGCTGGGAAATCTGTAGTCTTGTCTTTAATGAGGAATGTAGGGGGGAAAGAGAAGTGGAGGTAGCGGCTTGGCAAGGGTGGGACAAAAGGCACCTCTGTGGTGTGGGGTTCTGGAGGACGCAGGGCGCTGGGCTGGCACACTGCTGGGGATCACCCAGTCCGGGAGGGAGAGGGGACCCTGCTGGGGCCAGGCACTCCCAAGACTCTGGGAGCATTCCTGGCGGGCTGCAGGAGCCACCAGCACCCAGAGAAAGGGACAGGCAGTGCCATGAAGGGCGTTCCAGGTGCGTCCCACCTGGAAGTTGTGCTCAGATGCCGCTCCCACCCCGTGGGGGCCTTGCAGAGCTGTGTGGGACACACAGTGAGCTCACGGCATGACCAGTGACAAGGGATGGAGCCACATGTGCCATGAGCTCACCCTGGTGCTACAGCAGCACCAGCGATCAGTGCTGCATCCACCGCGTTGCTGTTGGGGCTCTTCTGGCCCTGTTAACATTTTCCCCAGTTCCCAGCAGTTCTTACACAGGGACACCCTGGCTGCATCCCCCCAAAAGCAGCGTGTCTCTGCTCCCCCCACCATCCCCTGGGCACCGCAGCACTCCTGGGCCGGCTGCAATCCAGAGGGCAGCGAGCGAGTTCAACACCATCAATAATCCCTGATGGCTACAGAAAGCGCTTTCCCGAGGAATAAATTCTTGCTGCATCAAAAGGAAGCTGCAAATCAATGCGGGAATCGCTCATTCTGAACGATGGGAACCCGTCTCGCTACAGTGGGAAGCATTAGCTGGGAACGGGGAGGACACGGGGCCGGCAGCACCAGTCCCCTCCATAAACCAGGAGCCAAAATTAATGATGGGCTGAAATGGGAGCGGGATGATCCATCCCCGTGCCCCTGCTCATCCCGCCTCTGTGCAGCCAGCCCTGCAAACTCCTGACCCTGCTGCCTACCAGAGCAAATTCCAAATTCAGTTTGGATTTTTTTTTCTTTTTTTTTTTTTTTGGCTCCTATGATCCCTGACAACTTGTCCGTGCGGCGCATCCCACTCGGGCCGGGCGGTTCAAAGCCGCAGCGGTGGTCCCGGAGCAGCCTCCGCCTCCATCCCCGCCTTTGTCTGCGCCGGCTCCGGCTCTCAGGGCACTTTGGGAGAGATGGATGTGCGGCCCCGCCGAGGCAGACATGTTCCAGGCGAGATCCTGGGAAGAGGTTTCCTTAGCAACAATAATGAAGTGTGAGCGAGAGAAAAGCTCTCCCGGCTCTGCTCCTTTCTCTCGGGACTCCCAGCAGGTTTGGGGACCCCAAGACGAGGCACTCCAAGTGTCTGGGATGAGTCCTGGAGCGGGAGTGGAGCTGCTGCAGATCCTGGCATCAGGATCAGCCGGGAGAGGGGGATCTGGGTGCCAGCGCTGCATGTGTTGAGAAGCCAAACCAGAGCAGGAGTGATGACCCCGGCACTGCCTGAGCATCCCACGGAGCAGCCTCACCTCCCAAATCTCCGAGCTGCCTCTGCTCAGGAGGATGGAGATGTGCCATGGAAGCAGCCCCTGGATCCCAGCTCCAGTGGGAAACCCTAAAACAGATGACCCCATCCCTGGCAGTACCAGGAGGCACAACCTGCCCGGCAGCTCCTGCTGGGATGCCTGGGAAGCGGGATGTGGTGTCCGTACTCCGGGAAACATCTGCTGGAGCAAGGGACGGGCGGCTGTGCTTGCCCCGTGCCCCAGGTCCAGCAGGACTCTCCAGACCCCTCAGGGAGCTCCAGCTCCTCTGCTGCATCCTGCTCCAGCCTCAGCTCCACGCCCCCTCCTCCCGCCCCGCTGGCCGGCGATGGCACTGCGCCTCGAATCACAATTACAGTAAATAAATCCTATTAGAAGGACTTTTACTACCGCATGCTCCTCATTACAATCTGCCCAAACCCCCGGCTCCTGGGATCACCCTGGTAATGAGGCCGGGATGGATGGATGCGGGAAAATTAACGCTGCTACAAGTTAATTTGTTTTTATTAGCACGCGGCGGCTGGCAGCGGGTGGGGGGTGGGTGCCATCCCGCTGGAGCAGCGCAGGGATGAGGATCCCTCGTGGCACCTGGATCACTGCGTGTCACCGTGCCCTCAGCCACCGCCTGGCTGCTCTTGGCCTTGGGGACAGCACTGTCCCACCCCAGGGCAGGACGGGCAGATGGCAGTGAGGAACCAGCTCGCTGGATGAGGTCACATCTCATTAATAAAGGCTAATTAAGAGTAAATCATCAAAAAGAGGGGCTGGAGTTGTCTGAATAACCCACGCAGGTGCTGCTGGTAATTAACTCCGGGCTGTTACAGTTCCTGTGGCACCGGGGGGGTCACCAGGAGCATCACCGTCCCCATCCTCTGCCCTGTGGCCACTGAGTGTCCCCTCGTCCCCCCGGTGGCACTGAGAGCCGTTCCTGCGGGAACAGCTGGGCCTTCCTTGGGCTTGCAAAATATGGATCCCACCGTTAATAATACATACATTTATTAAAATTAAACCACCGGCAGATATTACATCCAGCGGCGCTGAATTATGGATAGACCTCAGCCCAACCTTTGTTTTTAATTAAAAAGCCCCTTTCAGTAATTCCATTAAAGCAGCAGCTTATGTTTTCCTCCTTTTCCCCCCTTTCAAGCGCAATCCGGCAGCGTTCGGGTTGCGCTGATGAAACGGCTTTGAAGTTTCATGAATTGCTGATGTAATTGAATAAAAATAATATTAAGGGGAGAGAAGGGGCGGGGGGAGAGACGGAGAGAGAGAGACTTTTCTCTAAACCTAAATCCTAATGAAATCACCTTAGCGCGCCGAGCGGAGTGACAGCGAGCCGCTGGATTTGTGCATATTCCCGTAATCCTAAACCCATTAGCCAGGAGGCTCCGTGCGAACCACATGTTGCGGATTACAGCCGGGAAAAAGGCTCCCACAAAACCCCGAAACCTCTCTTTAATTGCCGGGGGGAGGCGCAGAGACTCCCCCGAGGGCGGGAGGTGCAGCTCAGACCCCGCCCTTGCCAGCAGCTCATTGATGCTTTTTTTAGGGAATTAAGGTGGGGAGCTTTCCAATTATTTTGCTGTGTACTGTCATTAATGGAAACAGGAATTTTTGCCATCCCTCATCTGCTTTGGGAAGAGCGGCTGCCCCTGGGATGCCCGGCTGGAGGGGATGGTTGGGATGAGCTCTGGTGGCTGCTGGTGCCTCCAGAGCCCAGGTGGCTGTGCCGGGAAGGGGACCATGATCTCTGGGACTGGGAAGAGAAAGAAGCTGTCTCCGTCCATGGGAGAGGACCCTGCTCTAGTGGAAGGTGTCGCTGTCCATGGCACGGGGTTGGAACGAGATGATCCTTAAGGTCCCTTCCAACCCAAACCATTTTGGGATTCCACTATCCTATGACAAACTCGTCTTTCCTTTCTTCTCTCTCTCCTAATTCCTTCCTTCCCAATTTAGGATCCTCTCCAGGATAATGCAATAAAGACATGAAGCACCTAATTTTCGGTGGGGGACAACAGACGCGACGGTGTATTTACCCAGTCAAACCATTATGAAATCCTACAATTAAGGCTTCAATCAGATAAATGCAATTACATAATACGATCTTATACGATATAATTAAAAACATCTGCAATCAAACCGAAGCTGATGGTACAGTAATCCTTAATCAGAAATTACCCAGCTCCAGAGGAGAGGTTCCATCCCAGAATCCAGTGGGACACTGTGGTGGTGGTGCCAGTCACCACTGAGGGAGGATGATGGTGGCCATGGGTGGCCATGGGGAGCTGGAGGGACGTCTGCGCCAGCCTGTCTGGTCCCTGCCTTGCTGTGCCCCCAAATCCATGCCCACCTCCCCTGGGACACCAGCTCAGCAGCATGGTGGCACACAGACGTTGTGCCACAAACAAGGAAGGTGTCCCCAGCCCTGCCGGGGTCTCAGGCTGGCAGTCCCTGGCTGCAAAGCGACCAGGGATTCTTTCTGGGAATGGGAACGGACATCAACATCTACTTCTGGTTGTGCTGGCCATGCCAGTCCGCCATCCTGCTGCTGGGCCAGGCTGCGGCTCCAGGGCGTTGTGCCCAGCCGTGGTGTGTCCCCGCAGCGGCTGGCTGGCACCAAATGAAGACAAATGGGCTGGGTGACACATCAGCATCCATTAATGTGTCAGGAACGCTGGGGATGTGCCAGCACTGGCAGGAGGAGCAGCAGCACTGGGGCCAGCACCCCACCCGGGAGACCAGGGGTCATAGGAGGTCAGCAGGGTCAGCCCTGGGCTTCCACACCCGCAGTGTGGCTCTGCCCAGAGCCCACCTGGAGCTGTTGGCAAGAGAAGGAGGTGGACGGGATCCAGCCCTGGCAGCACGGCCCCACCACATTCCCATCACTCTCAGTCCCTTCCCCCTGCAGCCCCAGCTCCTGCCCTCCCTCACACCTGCTTCTCACAGGGAGTTTTTGGGGGTGCACACAAGAACGCCCCTTGCCAGTGCTGACTCATCTCTCAGGTGGCTCAGGCAACCCAGAAGAGCACGTGGCATTCCCAGCACTGGAAGGGATATCCCAACACTGGAAGGGACATGCCAGCACTGGAAGGGATATTCAGCCCATGCAGTGCCTGTTCAGGGGGGTCAGGAGCAGCCTGGGGATGAGGCAGGAGCACTGACCCTGCCAACCTTTTCCACCCCCTGACCTTTCCCCAGCTCCTCTCGGAAATGCCACGGAGCTCCTCGCCCAGCCAGACGAAATGTCAGGGAAGGTGGATGGAATATTTCCAGCCGCTCTGCTGGGTGCTGCGGGGGGTTTTCCCCAGCGCTGTGAGTGGCTCCAGAGGGAGCACAGGCTGTGCTCCAGCCTGTCCCCATCCTTGTCCCCATCCTTGTCCCCATCCTCATCCCTGTGCCACCGCAGCACGGGGCCGAGCCGCGCTCGGCTGGCTGCGAGCGTTTAAGCAGAATTGAGTGTGTGTTCAGGCACTTTCAAACACAAGTAATCTTCATCTGGGAGACGGGAAGTGAAATATGTTATTGCCGAGCACAGTAAATTACCCGTGCCAGCCCCGGCGGATAAAACATCGCCGTCGCCGGCCGGCGCAGTCACTCACCCGCGCTGGGCCGCCACCGCCCCATCAATTACAAAACAAATGGCTGCTGGTCGGCCTGGACACGGGACTGGGACTTGTGTGGCCACCGTGGCACCAGGACCCATCCCAGCACCAGGCAGGCACCCGGTGTTGGCAGATGGATTCCTCCAGGAAAGCACCAGGACGTCGCTGGGAGCTGGGGATGCACTGGCACTTCCAGCAGCTCCTCCAAGCAGCTTGTTGTGCCGGCTGGTTCAGCTCCCACTCCCCGGGAGTGGCCCCAGCGAGGTGTCCTTGTCATCGTGGTGATGCTGCTTCGTCAGGGCTAACGAGCTGCCACGGTGGCGGAAGTACCTGGGGAGGGCGGGAGGTGAGCGTGCAGCTCCCGCTCCTTTATTTTCCTGGGAAAGACCTCTGGAAAGCCAACCCCGAGCCCACAAAATAAATAAAAAAAATTCCTGCAACTTTAACAATCATTGTGTTGGATTTGGGAGATGTTATTCCTCGTGACAGACAAGGGCAATTATCTGCTATCCACCAGCAGTTTTAGCCTAATTTCATTACTGCTGTGCAATTCTTCCCGAGCCGCCAGTCTATCACTGTCTCCCAGAAAGGATTAGCCGGCACTTTCTTCATCTTCAAATGAATTTTAGCTGTCATGCCCTTGATGAATAGAAGAGGGAGGACTGTGAACCCATGCTGGTGAGCATGGCAGCCCGGCTGTGCCACGGCGCCAGCACCAGGACCGTGCCAGAGCATCACCGGAGCTGCCGGGATGTGCCCTGGGATTTCCTGCCACGCAGGATGAATCGGCCCCGGGGTTTTCTTGGAAAGCACCCTGGAAGTGGGCAGGGCTCGAAGCCGGTGCCCGGCATTCAGGAGGGATTAAAATGACAGGATCTGTAATACAAGGAAATAATGAACACGCCATCCTTCCCCCTCGCCAGGAGATGCTTATCTGTCAGCCCGGGCCACTGAGGGATAGGGAAAAGCAATTTCAACTTCAGAGCTGAAACTGCAGAGATGCTGCAGGGAGAGTGTCCAGGAGACAGTGTCCCGGGAGGATCCACTGACAGAATTAAGGCTTTGTTTTCCTGGCCATGTTGGAATAAGGCACACGGATCCCAGGTCAATGTGTGCCGGGGTGCCTTGTCCCCATGGCCTCAAGCTGTGCCAAGGGAGGGTCAGGAGGACATCAGGTGGAATTTCCTCACAGAAAAGGTGGTCAGGCCCTGGCAGGGGCTGCCCAGGGCGGTTTGGAGTCCCCATCCCTGGAGGTTTCCAAAGAAGGCTTGGATGTGGCACTCAGAGCTCTGGGCTGGTGACAAAGCAGGGATCAGGCGCGGCTTGGACTCGATGCTCTGGGCGGTCTTTCCCAACCTGAATGATCCTGGGATTCTGTGAAATACCAGAGCCCACCAGGGAGGAGAGCCCAGCTGCCCTGAGGACACCCAGAGGGGGTGCAGAGCCCATCCCAGGTCCCCCCAGGACGTGGGACGTCACCTTGCGTAAACGGAAGCTCCGGAGCCAGGGGCTGGCACTGGCCCAGGGCTCCGTTATTTTTGTAAATGTTCATTCCCACCCGGCACAGCATCCTGGCAGAATATTTTAGCACCTTTAATGCAATTTCCTTCTCCCTCTGAAATATCATTTTAATAGAACCCAGCCACACCGTGTACCTGCTCCCTAATAAACCTCTGCGACTTTAATGAACTAAATAGCAAATTACTTTTTTATTCAAGAATGAAATTTCATCATATTCATAATTCATATTTTATTTCAGACATCTGCTGCTGATTACATTACATTTAACTAAAATTAGATGATGCTCAGAATGTAATTAAGCCCCTGCCAAATTCTCTGGCCCACCAATACCAGCCTCGCTCAGCGGGGGCCGCTTGGAACCTAATATGTAATTAGGAGCTATTTTCTAGCTGTTTTTAAAGTCTGAAAATTAGCTGCCTTTATTAATCACACAGACAAATATAAAGCAGAGCCAACGCTTGCTGAAATTTCTAAAAAGGATTTTTTTTTAATTATACACCACATAGCGCTGAGACTCATTTTGAATGTTGATTTGTTGTGCACTGACATTTTGACAACTAGTTCTCAATTTGTCTGTCGTAGTTAGGCAACAACAAAGCAGACGGTAATACTTAACTTTCAAAACCTTCAGCGTGCTGGGAGGGGAGAGGGATGGGGGGGACAGGGAGGGACGGGGGGACGGGCTCCCCACGAGCTCTGGGAATGCGGGAGCCCCGAAATCCCTGGGGATGGGAAGCAGAGCGGACAAGGGAGGTGCCAGATGCCCAAATCGCCCTTAAAATGGCTCTGGGAGGGGGTCCCTACTCGCCCTGGGGGAGCTCCACACCCCCCAAACCCTCCAAGTGTGTCCGAGGACATGGCACTGGCCCTGCAGGCCGTGCAGGGGGTCCCAGTGCCACCTCCTGTCCCCAGGAGGGACCCCTAGAGAAGCGGGAGCCCCGGGGGTGTGAGCAGCCCCCCAGCCCTGCGTGACTGCGCGCTGACATTTCCTCTCTCTCTCCGACCCTGCTCCTGCTCTCTCCGTGATCTCCCATAATGTCACTGCCTCCTCAGCATCTACCCAGCGGAGCAGAAAGACGGTACTGCTGACACCGAGTGCAAACAAACAATAATACCATCTGTGCCTGCCAGGGCCGGGCGGGGAGCGCTGGGGTCCCGCCTCAGGGACGTGCTGGGGGGGCAGGAGCCCTCCGGGGCACCGGGACATTCCCCAGGGACGGGGGGAGACACCCGGCAGCGATGCTGCCCCGGGCACTGGCTGAGAAGGACAAGGAAGATTTTAAAAGGTATTTTTATACAAAGTGTTTTCCTTCTTGTTGTCACTAAACACCGGTGACCCCCAGCTCTTACCGGACCCCCACACTCCGCAATTCCTCAATCCCTCTAGGCTGGAGCACAGCCTCCCCTGCCCGTCCCTGTGCTGGCTATTAGAGCCAAAGCCAGGCTCGTTAGTCTTGCTGCAGAGCTCGTAATGTGAAAAATGAAGCTCAAGAAAAATTAGCCAAATTACCAGGCTAATCCTTCAGCAGCAATCGCTGCCCTGCTGCACATCCGTCCCGCGGGGTGCCTGCGAGAGGAGGGGCTGATCCGTGGGGAGAACACGCTCCACAGGCTTCAGTTTTGCTTCCAAAGCAGCAAAACACAAGAGAGACAGGGCTGTGCCTCATTCTGCCCCACTCCGTGTCCCCGTGGGGCATCAGTCCCCCGGCAGCAGCCCAGGAGGGGCACGGATGGTTTCTGTGTGCCCCAGGGCTCAGGAGTCACAGCAGGAGGTTGTAACTCGGTGTAAGTGAAGGGGTGATTCCCGTGGGGAAGGTGGGGTCAGAAACATTCCAGCCACCCCTCGGGTTATCCCGCTGGGTGTAGCAAAGCCCCCGCAAAGCGTTTGATGGAGCTGGTGAAGGAGGAGTTTGGAAAGGATGGAATGGGCACTCCCGTGCTCACAGATGGATGTGAAATCTGTGCTCACTCCAGACTGGGACTGGCTCCAGCTGCTGACTTCGGCAGATCTGCTCCCTGTGGCACAGGGAAGGCAGATCCCAGCACTGCATGTGTCACCCTGGAGCCTTCCCGCAGACCTCAGTATGGGTCACCCTCCTGCCATGGCACTGCCACCACCCTCCCTGTCCCTGACCCCTTCCACTCTGCCATGAAGCAGAGTGGGATCAGCGCTGCTGGAGGAACCCTGCAGAGGTGACTGGTTCAGGTCAGACATCAGGAGGAATTTCCTCATGGAAAGGGTGGCCAGGCCTCGACAGGGGCTGCCCAGGGAGTTTTGGAGTCCCCACCCCTGGAGGTGTCCAAGGAACGCCTGGATGTGACACTCAGTGCTCTGGGCTGGGTGGGAAAGTGGGGACTGGTCATAGGTTGCACTTGATGACCTTGGAAAGCTTTCCCAACCTGAAGGATCCTGGGATTCTGTGAATTTCTCCTCAGTTCTAGTCCCCAGCCCTCAGAGCCAACAAGGCTCAGCCCCAGACGTGCTGTTTTGAAGGGAAGTTCCCCGTGCTGGATCTGGCATCTCTTTGTGCCAACATCACAAAGTCGACATGTGTAAGTGGTTAAAGTCAACACGCTCCCAGATCCTCACATTGATTACACTGTATTAGAAAATGGTAAATTATTTATCAGCTTTTCTGACTTGTGATTAGTGTAAAGCCGCTCTCAGATGCAAATTGGAATTGTAATTAGACATGTAGAAAGGCAGCATCTGAGACCTGCTTTCCTGAAGCAGTGTAAGGTGCTTTTTTCCTTTTGTATCCAGCATAATTATCAAAGAACACTTTGCACATAAAAAAAACATGGATTTATTAAAACCAGAGACAGTTTTATATGGGATCAGGGAACTAAAGCTGGTCACTCTGATGCTGGGAGTTTAGAGCTAGAACATCTCAGCTTCTCACATTTGATTTTTCTTTTATCCCTGGGCTGGAAGGGGAAGGCAAGCTCCCCACCTCTGCCAATTCATTACTCAGCTTTGAGTGAAGTGATTCTTGAACACAGCTACACTTAAAAACCCACTTAAAAAACCCACCCCAGACAAACAGAGCGATGATAAAACCCCTTTGGCAGGTACAGCAGAGACCACAGTCCCTCAGAGTCAGCTCATGACTCCCAGAGATTCTGGCCTCATCCACTTCCCTTTCATTCTGTGGCATAGCTCATTAAAATTTCAGGAGTAAAAAATGCATTTACATTTGTGTAATAAGTCTAAATGCATTTAGGTTTTAGAGTTTGTCAACTGCAACTTATGGTGAGCTTTTGAGGACGTGGTTTGGGTTTCTTTCCCCTATTTAATTACACCAAAGTAAACCCAACACCAGGCAGGGTCAGGGACCAGGGAAGTTGCTGCTTCAAGACTGAAGTGTGAGAAAACAGCTTTTACAAGGAGGAATTTTAAGCCTGCCCTTGGCCTGGAGCTGCCCTCCTTGCAGGTGCTGTTTGAGCCAGACCTTGCACATGTGAATAAAAAACAGAGCCTGACTACAGGACTCTGCTAATCAGCCCAGGCAGAGATTATGGAAAAGAGTGAAAACCAGTAATTTCACTAGAATTGCACTTTATCTTGCATTTTAATTACCCAACACTTAATTAATAGCAGGGAAGAGCTGTACTAAAGGTTTCCTCTTCACTGGGAATGTAGTCCAGAAGAAACAGAGACCTGAGCATCAAGCCCTGAGCTGCCAAAGATGCTCTTCACCCAAAAATGTCAAAGCACCATGCACATCCACCTTGCCAGCCCCCACATGACTCCAGGGAAGAGGGAAGACACCACATGCATCTGAAGCAGCAAAGTGTCATAATCCACCCTGGAATCCAGCCAAGCCCCTCTCCTCCTGCCCCTTGGGATTAGCACAGCAGTTGAGGAAGGAAATTCAAGCCAGGATTTTGAGAGCCTTGGTCAAACACCACTGGGCGGGTGCTCCCAGGTCCCCATGACAGCCCCAAATCCCAGTGACACCAGGCCCCAAACTGGGTTCATACCCACATCTGGAGGCCCTCAGCCACACAGGAGAGGGGACAGAAGTTTCCAGGCCTCTGGGCACACAGAGCTCCGAGGACGTGGTGCCAAGAGCCCAGTCCTGCCAGAGGCAGCAGCTCAGCTCTGGGCGAGCGCGTGCAGCACTTGGGCACTCAGAGAGGAGCAGGAATGCAGGGTCACCCCGGGGGCCCCGATCTTGGTCTCCCAGCATTCAAATCCACAGGCACACAAGTCTTGCTTGGCTGCTTCCACGGCCAGCGGGGAGGTGTCTGCCAAGAGCAAGGCAAGAGCAGCCAGCGAGTCAGCTCGGCCACTGCAGGGAGAGGGAAAGGGCCATGGCTCCTCCAAACACAGCCCCTGGCACAGGGCCAGTGTCCTCAGGGGCTGACACACATAAATGAACACTCTGAATCGGCCCTGGATCACACACTGCAACCCACAGTGCCAGGCAGTGCTGGGACACATCCCATCCATCCCTCCAGAGCCAGACCAGGGCTGGCAGTGATTCCTGTGCTCCCAAAGCTGACACTCCCAGGGGTGTGAGGAAGAAGAAGATGCCCAAGGGGCTGTACTGACCTGGTGGCAGCAGGGTGATGCCACAGCCACCCCCACCAGCCCCAGTGAGTTTGCTGTGCAGGCTGTGGGATGCTGTCACCTGGCACAGCCTGTCCAGGGAGGGGTGGCCCACTCCGAGCACATTTAAGTGATGCTGGTTTATGTCAAAGAATTCCTAAAAGCAATCACAAAGAGAGGAGATGAGCACACATCGAGACAGAGGCTCTCTACAGCAGTGGCAGCCCTGCCTTCCCAGCCAGCCCTTCACAACCACCTCATTTCTGCAGAAATTTGGCCACCAGCACCAGGACCAAGGTCAGGCCAGAGTCTGAGCTCTGTGTGCTGTGTGCCCCTGTCCCCCATCACGACTTGCACAATGACAGGAGTACAACAGCTCCTGCACCTTCCAAGAAAATCCTGATCACTGCAAGCTGCCAGCAGGAATTTATTCCAGAGCTCTCTGATGCCTCCCGACTGCTTCTCCCCTGCCCTGTCACTCGAGTGCTGAGCAGGAGGCTGTGCAAGGCCCCTCGCTGGCCGTGGGAAGGGCACCGAGCCAGCAGCTCTCATGCCTGGCTGTCACCCTGCCCTGCTCTGCAATCCATCCAGCATAGCCAAATCCAGGGACTTCTGACATGGCTGAGGCATCGCTGGAGAGGTGACACAGAGGGACCTCCCCTTGTTTGCTCTGTGCAGCACTTCTCCTTCCTCACGGGAAGGGCCCAGGCTGGGAGCCAAGGAGCCTCTCAGCAGCACCACGCTGGGAATCTGGCACCCAACTCAAGTGGGGTTGAGAGGGTCCTTCCCTCTGGGAGCAGCACAGGCCCCTCTCTGAGCAAGCCCAGCCTCCTGGCAGAGTCGTGGGAGTATCCCTGCCACGCTTCTCAGCCAGCCAGACCCACCACTCCTGCAGAAAGCTGACCCAGCAGCAAGGTCCAAACAGCCCAAGGGATGGACAACACCACACAAGAAGTGGAAGTTACAGCTTCTCCCCTCCCAGCAGGACAGGTGAGGAGTTCAGAAGCAGAGGGAAGGGCTTGGCCTGTGCTTGGAGCAAGCCTGGAGCAGGGTCAGGAGCAGACACCAGCTCCCTAAGCACCACAGGGCCCTCCCAGCCCGTCAGCACTGGCCGTGGAGGAAGGTTGATCTCAGCAACACTGGTCTGACAGCCCGACTCCATCACCTCCAAAGCATGTGGTGGCTCTAACCAGAGGGTGCCACAAGCCAGGAGCCAGCCAGGACAGGACCAGTCCCAGAGAGGCTCCCTAAGAGCAGCCCTGTGCTCCCTCCCCTTCAAGCGGCACTGAGCTCTTCCCTGCCTGCAGCTCCCGGTGAGGCGGGAGGGGCTCTGTGCACAGGGAGCAGCAGGGCAGGTGTCAGCCACATCCCCCTCCCTCAGCTCCACCCGGGAACCCAGGCAACACCACACAGCAGGGGACACTGCAGAAAGAATTCCTCTCCCCCCTCCAGAGCATTTCTGTCCAGTGTTTAAGGAACTGTGGGAAAAGGAAGGAGTGGGCAGCAGATAGAGCTCAGCCACCACCCATTCCAGGCTGGGCAGGACACACATCCATCCAGAGGCCTCTTTATATGCCTGAGTGGGGGCACAGCGCTGCCTGTGATGATCCAAGACACCTGTCATCTCCTGATCCAAAATCTGCCAGGAATCTGATGACAGCTTATGACACACTAGACTAGTTCCATGGTGCAAATACGGCGCTGGCCAGAGCTGCACATTTCAGAAACAGCCCAAAAGATGTATTTCTATATCTGTGTGCTGCATCTAATCAGCTCTGTGGGCTCTCCAAGCACAAGACAAAACAACAAGATTCAAGACAGGAACCTGCTCACTGCAGTGCTGCTTCCTGGG
Organism: Nicator chloris; assembly: GCA_013400495.1. Lineage (NCBI taxonomy): Eukaryota > Metazoa > Chordata > Aves > Passeriformes > Pycnonotidae > Nicator > Nicator chloris. Next base: position 384,339 of record WAAE01002002.1, read on the forward strand.
TGTGGGACACAAGGATGCTTTGGCATTTTCCATCTGAGGATCTCAAAGCACAACTCAAATTATCCCCCCTGTCCCCTGACAATTCTGACAGCCTGAGGATGTGGAATTAAGATGAGCAGTTGTGTGAATTTGTGCTGTGAACAGACTGCAGACCTCCCTCAGCTCAGCCCACCCTGGGGGGTCCAGAATCCCACCATCCCCCTGGTGCAAAGGGAGCAGGACTCTGCCATGAATCCCACGGGAAGAACCCGGAGCAAAAGCAAGGACAAGCAGAGCTCCTCCTGAGAGCCAAGGGGAGGTACCCAGATGCCAAGAAGGACTGGTACCAAATGGTTCCTGAGTGTCCAAGTTGGCTCCCAGGGCCAGGCCAGGTTTGCCTCAGCTGGGACATGGCCACACATCCCTCCCCCCACGGTGCTGTGGAGCAGCATTACAGCACTCTCAGCACTTCTTCCACTCGGAAGCCTGTTCCTCCCCCCTTCCCCAGCCTCTGCTCTTTGAGCAAAGCCAAGACAAACAGATCTTTGTGTGCACCTCGTGCATCAATGTCAGGTCAGCTCTGGGCACAGCTCTGTCTGTGGCTCTCCAGAGCCAGGACGAGTGTGGAGCACCGGGAGCTGGCTGGGAACCAGTCAGTCCATCACAAACCAGTGGCTCTGGGCTCTCCTCACTCCAGCCCTGGCAGTGACAGAGCAGTTGCTTCACAGACACTGACTGCCAGAGCCGTGGCACTCAGTGTAAGAGAAACAAACCCTCCAGAGCCACAGGTCCCCAGAGCCCCAGGCCTGCCCCCTCCCTCCCTGCACACAGCTGGGAAGAGGCACCAGCAGCAGCTTCTGTCTCCTGGCTCCAGGAAGGGCATTAAAAGCAGCACACCCAGACCATGGTTTCGCTTGGAACTGAACATTTCCTGCTATCACTTTTTTTTTTTCAGACCTAATGTTCTTTAAATGACATTTTGATGTTCAACAGTAACAGTGGCTAAAAATACTGGCAAGCAAGCCCCTTACCTCCAGCACAGGGTAATGCTCTGGTGATGGATTTGCAGGCATTGCTTCCAGAACACTTTGGCACTCCTGAGAAATGGCATCGATGGAGTCCAGCACCGGGTTCATTATGGCAGGGAACTGGAAAGGGGGAAGGAGCAATGTGAGGTGCCTGCTTGTTGCTCTTCCAATACCACTGGGAGGAAACTGGTCTCAATCTCTTTCAACTGGGCAATTCCTCACTCATTCCCAGAGCAGGGTGATGGTAACCTGCTCCTGACTGCAGAAAAGGGAGGAAGAGAAGGAAACAGGCCAGAGGAAGGAACTGCTCTTTTCATGATTGCAAACTGGTGATTTCAACTCCTGGTAAATTGTAGGAAGGGAGGAGATGAGCTGAAACCTCATTCCCAAGCAGCTGGGAGATAGGAATACAGTGGCCACAGGAGAGATGTCCCAAAAGATCCCTGTGGGACCTGCAGTCCCACATGAGGGTTATCTCCCAAAGGTTATCCCCCACATCTCCACCCCACAACCACCTGCACCTTCAGGATCTTCTCCTTTACACCAGCCACCAGGACCTTGGTGCTCCGAGGGACTTTGGTGTTGGTCAGCAAGATCCTCAGTGTGGGCACCCTGGAAGCAACACGAGACAGAGAATCCCAGAGTGCTTTGGATTGGAAGGGACCTTAAAGCTCATCTCATTCTAACCCCTTGCCATGGGCAGGGAACATCTCCTGGCCTCTTTCCTTCACACTCCACAAGGCTACAGCTTATTCTGCCTCAAAAGGCTTCTTTGTGCAGGAACCCAAGATAAGGAGTCCCATTCATTTTACAAAACTTCAGCAGGTGTTTCAGTGCTGGCTGGGTTCAGGCTTGTTCCTCCAGGATACAAGGAACAAGTGTACTAGAGCTATAAATAGGACTGTAATGTATTTACTAAAATCCATGTTTTTCAAGCAAATTTTTTCCTTTGAAATACTCTCTACAAGAGTAGCCAGCAGTGGCCATTAACTGCTAATAGAGCAATTTCATGCACTGTGGAAGATTTTAATGGAGTCAGATTATACTTCTCTGGCAGGAGGCAGAGGGAACACACAGGACCCAGATTTCTCTCTGCCAATGGGTTTTTCCCACCACCAGGTAAGCACAAAGTTCCCCCTCCCCACAATGTCATTTGCTGCCAGGAGCAGATCCATTCCTGCTGCCCATAATGCCATGAAATTAATATTGATCCTTTGTGCTGTGTTCATCTAATGTCAGATAACGACCAAACGTTTTATTGTCCCCATCCACCCCAACAGCTGAGGCTGCCCACACTCAAAATGGGGCTGCAGAGCCCTTCCCACACTCCAGCCATCTCCCATCATCCTCATACCCTCCAACTCCCACCCAGAGCCTCTCTGACATGTTCCACCCACCGTGTGTGAGGGTTATTTTTAAACTCCAATATTACCTCTTTAATGGTGTGATTTTTCCTGCTTGGTATCTCAGGGCTCCACCTAAAGTAAAATACATGTATTGTCTCGGTACAGAGCGAGCTGAGAGATAACACAGAAGGTCTTTCATCTTCAGAACCTCACCCAGAGCCTGTGACAGTAATTGCAAGAAACACCAGCTAAATGAACCATGTTCTCCAGCAGCACGGCCCTGCCTCACCCTGCTGCCTTAATGAGAGGGTCTGGCTGGATGTGCTTAACCCAAGGCCTTTCCCTTTGCTCTCCTCTCCCCTCCAGGATCACATCAAATAATTTTTGAAAAGGCTAAGAGTTTGGCCAGCATGAAACCTTTCCTGGGAAAACAGAATCCAGCAGCGATTCCCCACGGCAGAGCCAAGCACGTGGGATTCCACGGACTGAACGTGTGCTCTGGTGTCAGCAGCCATCCTGCAGCATGGAATTTCATTGTCCAGAAGGAATGTCTCACTTGGCTCCTACCCTCACAGAGGCACTGCCATTAGGTCTCATTAGAAAGATTATTAACAGTCTCTAAGGACACTTTCAAAACACTGGGAAGTCTCTGCTAATTGAAACTAAATGACAGCTGTCCAACTGCATTTTCCCCTGCATTATCCCCGGGACAGGATTAGGTTTCTTTGTTCACTGCAGAATGTTTAAATATCAGTTATTTGCAGGAGGTCTCTGCCCTGTGGCACCTGCCTGGGGGGGACAGAGCTCTGGTGTTCCTGCAGCCAGTTCTCAACATTCCAGCTGGCTCCAGGCCCAGCTCACAGATGGGGCAAACTGAGACAGGAGAAGGATTCCCTGTGCTCAGGCCAAAACAGGGACCTGAACTTGGGAGTTTCTGCCTGGGAAGCAGCAAACACACCTACCCCAGGTGCCAACAGCATTATCCACACCCGACGGATTGCCATGGATCACCCGCTCCCCTCGGAAGGCCCAGCTGTTAATCAGTGTCAGCTCTTCTTCTGTCCACCTGGAAAGCAAGGAAATAACTCCAACACAAACCACTCCAAACCAGTGGATAGGCAGGGACCAGGTTCAGGGGGAAGATCCCAGCTCTAGCCTGGTGAAGATCAGATTTAATGGAACTCAAACCCAGACTCATCTCCACCTCAACAAACAGGATGTGTTACCACACACACTGGAAAGGCTGAGAGAGTTGGGATTGTTCAGCCTGGAGAGGAGAAGCTTTGGGGTCACCTAATTCCTGTGCCTGAATTGGCTACAAGAAAGATGGAGAGAGACTATTTACAAGGGCCTGGAATGACAGGACAAGGGGGAATGGCTTTAAGTTGACAGAGATTGACAGGTTTAGACAGGATACTAGGAAACAATTCTTCCCTGTGAGGGTGGTGAGGCCCTGGTTGGGCAGGGACACCTTCCACTCTCCCACCTTGTTCCAAGCCCTGTCCAACCTGGCCTTGGACACTTCCAGGGATGGCACAGCCACAGCTTCTCTGGGCAGCCTGTGCCAGGGCCTCACCACCCTTACAGGGAGGAACTCCAGTATCCCATCTAATCCTGCTCTCAGTGTGAGCAGAAAAACACACCTCTGACCCTCCCTGCACACCCCAAGTCCATTCAACAGGTATTCCATGCCGGAGCAGAGGCACAAATCCACATTTTGGAAAAGCCTCGCTGCGTCTTGCAAGGCAAAGCATAAATTCCAAGAGCCACCTGCTATCCAGAAACCATTCCACTTCACTCCTGCTTCCCTGGGCCTAGGCTGAATGTCTTTATCCACGTCCACACACCTTGCATTCCACCTGCCAGGATTTAATCTGGGAGCACTCAGCAAACAGCTCACACCAGCAGGCTCAGGAACAGGAGTAAAACCACTTGTTTTTAATCCTCTTTGAGAGGCTGCAATTCCTCCCAACACAGGAGCCTTTCTATCCTGCTGTTCTTTTCTTGCCACGGGAAGCAAAACCCTTCTGAAGTCTGACACCCCCAGCTGTCTGCACACCAGCTGGAAGGCAGGAATTATGCTGGATCCATGCTGAAGCCACGGAGGGTGAGTAGGGAATGAAGACATCCTCGCTGCACTGCTTGGAGCTGCCCTTTCATTTCCCAATTTGGGAGATTTGCTCGAGCACAGGGGACAAAGTGCTCCCAACCAGAACCTGTTTCTGGGTCAGGCTGCAAATTCTGGTTCAGAAGCAGAACACAGAACCACCCCCCTTGCTGTCTCGCTCCCACCCCCACACAAAATCCCACACAACAGGGGTTCTGCCCCTCCAGCTTTGATTTTTAACAGCTTCAAACAGAGCCCCCTCTCAAAGGGGCACAGCACTTCAGGTTTCCAAAGGAGAACTCCAAGGGCAGAAGGAAAGAAACTTGCTTTCACCACGTACTGATAAAAGGGAAAGACAGGCAGGAGATCAGGAGGAAATGGAGCACATACAGAAAAGAATTCATGGGAAATGCAAAAAAAACCCAGAAAGGATCCTTGAGGACTCAAAGCAAAACCTGGAAGATGCTCAGAGACAGGAAACTGAGGTTGAAAATTTTCAGTGTGTTTTATTCAATTGAAAAAATAAAGCTTTTTTTCCCCTTTTTAGGGGAACATTTAGCTATGTTTATCTGTCCCTAAACAAGGGAAACAGGTGGAGTTTTACAAAGTCTGGGACAGGGCTGGGCAGGGACAGGAGATAGGCTCAACGTGTCACTTGTGGTGACAGCCAAGACAGACCAGAGAGGTGGCAGTGCCGGAATTCGTGCAGGTAAAAGGAAAGGCAGGCCACAGGGAGCAGAGCTGTGCATCCCAGGCTGGAATTCCTTACCTGGCTGTGGATTCTCCCTCCTGCAGAGGGCAGGAGATGGCTCCACACACCATGAGCAGGGCTGCAGCCAGGCACACAGCATAGGCAGCACTGGATCCCAGCCCTGCTCCCGTGGGCAGCTCCGACCACACCAGGATATCCATGCTGGGAACATCCCTGCAACACAGACACACAGGGACTGACACAACCACCCTGAATTCCACCTCCAGATAACATTAAAAAGGCAAAGGGGGCTGATTAGGACTGATCACCCAGAAAGGTGGTTGAGAACTGGCAACATTAGCAGATGCATCTGACACACGGGGGCTTCAGGAGGGCTCATTCCTGAATGGAGCAGACTGACCAAGCCATTGGGCTGGAATAAAGCCCTCCTGAGCTGGATCCATGACTGGCACTTGATAACGAAATACCTGAGCAGCACCATACAGAGCCCCTTCAGAGACTCTTGTAAACTAGATTTTAAACATATTTCTGAATAAAGTGTAAACATCCCAAACCTGTAATTGCACAGTGCCATCCCACTGGAGCGAGAGGCTGGTGGGGAAGATGGGACATGGACATATCCACATCCCTTTGCTCCACTGAACACACCTGGGCTGTGTTACAGACCCCAAAATCAAGCCCAGGAGCTTTTCAGTGCAGCTGAGTGACAGTCCCAGTGCCATCCTGAGACTGCAGGGAAACCACGGCGCAGCTGCACATCCCAGTTCTCTACCCTTGGATTTCTTGGATGAGAATATGGAAGTTGGGCTCTGCTTTGGTTTCTGACACTGCCCTGAGCACCCACCCAGTCACAGTGAGATCATCCATGGTGCTGGGCAAGGCTGGGAGCTGGAACAGCCCCAAGTTCTCAGGGTTTTAGGGAGATTCAGCCCATAAAGAGATCAGACATAGTTCAGACAACAAATTCACAGTTTATTTCTGTTTTTCCAGCCTAAGCCAGGATGACAGGAGCTGCCTGCTGGAGGGAGGGGTGTCTGTGTTGTGAGTGTGGCATGAACTGCTCTGGTTTCAGCCCTCAAAACAAAATGAGAGCAGAGACTCCCAGCTCACCTGCCCGAGGTACCCACCCACAACCAAAATTTTGGGGCAGGAGCAAAACCTTACCCATACTTAGCAGAAATAGCCAGGCACATATACAGGAAGGCAAGAGTAGCAAGGCTCTCTGGAGCTGAGGCTCCAGCAGCAATTCCAGCAAACTCCCTCAGTGCATCCAGCTGTTCTACACTGGGCGACTTGGACTCATCAAAGTCAGCTATGGAAGCAAGCAGGGGAGAATTTAAACACTTAAAAAACAGGGAACTGTTACACTGAGAGCAGTATTTACAACAAAACCTTCTGTTACAGTAGGCAGAAACAGCTGGGGCCAATTTCAGGTTATACCTGAGGATTTGCAATAAAATAAAAGCAAAATCTCCACCAGCCATTCTGAAATCCCAGTGATTCCACACTCCACACCTCCAACTGTCTTCCTGCCTACACCTCCCAGTGCATCCATCCATAATCACTATGGAAAACATGGGAAGTCACAAACTCTTCATTAAAGAATGTGAATTTTGGGACTGGGATATCCGAGGGCTCCAACCAAGTACAAGGTGCTGCAGAAATTCCCATGAGGGCTGGTGTGCCACAGACAGGCAGGAAAACAGGCCCTGTATCCCTGATTTCCCCAGGAGTCCCCAGCTCTGAGCAGCTTCAGAGAGGCTCCTGTTTGGCCCCCACCAGTAACGCATTGGGATATGGACCCAGGCCAGCTCCTGCCTGTGTCACAGCATTGCCCGAGCTACAACACCACCGGAACAAGCCCCTGGAACCCAAAACATGAGGGGACAGGGTCACGCACAGACACCTGAGCATCAGCGGGGTCACAAGGTGCACACGGGGAATGTAAGAAACTGAGAGGTGCAGGGACAGGTCAGTGAGCGGAGTCAGAGACAGCGAGGTCCTGAAACACTGCAGGGGGGACAAATAACCCCACGGGGGTTCTGCAAGGTCACCTCATGAGGGGAGTCGCAGCACGGTCACTGAACAGTACCGNCCCTGAAACACTGCGGGGGGGACAAATTGAGGGGAGTCCCAGCACGGTCACTGAACAGTACCGAGTGCCCCTCACTAACCCAGAGCAGCAGCTTCTCCCCCCGGCCCTTGCCTGCGATCCGCCCCCGCAGGGCCCGGAGGTCGGGGGTGTCCCAGCTCCTCCGGACGCCGACGCCGGGCAGGGAGACACTCAGCCGGCCCTCAGCGCCGGGCCGCAGGCGGAGAAACGTCCGCAGGTCCAGCGCCACGGCCAGGGCCACCTGCGGGCGGAGAACGGGGGTCAGCGGGGCCAGACAGCCCTTACCGAGCTGGGCATCCCTTACTTAGCCCGTCGTGCCCTCACCTTGCCCAGCACCACCGCGTGCTCCCCGTGCAGGATCACCTTCCCCGGCGCCGACACCGCCAGCTCCCGCTCCCACATCGCCGCTGCTTCCCGGCACGCGCCGACTGACAGCCCCACCCACCAATCGGAGCCGCGCCTTGCCCCGCCTCCCTGCGTCCAGCCAATAGCGGGGCGTTATGCGGGGGCCAGGCTTGCGGACGGCCAATGGGAAGGGCGCGTTGCGGAGTGGTGCGGCGCTGGGGTGACAGCGTGAGCTGAGGGCGGGACGGCGGCCGCACGGGGTCAGGGCGCGCCGGCGACGGCGGCCGGGAGGGATGTGGCGGCGGGCGGCGATGGCGGCCGTGGCGGCGGGACGGGGTCTGCGCGGAACGCCAGGGATGGCGGGGCGGCGGTGGCGGAGCGGGGCGGGCAGGTGAGCGTGGGAGGGCCGGGACCCCCTCACGGTGTCGTTCCTCCCCTCACGGTGTCGTTCCCTCCCTGCATGTGTAGTTGGAACCTCGCAGTGTTCCCCGTCCCCTCGGTGTCCCCTCACGGTTTGTGCCTCCACAGCCCTGACCGCGCCGCTCCCGAGCGGGCCCCGAGGATCTACACGAGGACGGGAGACGCAGGTAGAGCCCGGAGGGCGCCGGGGGCCGCGGGCAGAGCTCCCCCCGGAGCCTTGAACCCCTCCCGCCTTTCCCAAAGGATTCTCCAGCACCTTCACCGGGGAGCGGCGGCCGAAGGGCGACCCGATCTTCGAGGCCCTGGGAGCCACGGACGAGCTGAGCTCGGCCATCGGGTAAGGACCAGCTGGGAGTATCCAAATCATATGAAAAAGCATATTTGTTATGATTTCTTCATTCCCAGCTAATTCTGTTTTATTTTTTTTTCTCTAACTAAGGCTGGCTGGTGAGTTTAGCAGTGAAAAGGGCCACACGTTTGTTGATCAACTTCATAAAGTGAGTATTAATGATAATCTTCATCCAGTGCAGTCCCTTACATGTGCTATTAAAACATGAACTCCTTAATTTTACCCACAGTGCTCCCACTGACACACAGGAATTCAATCCATTTAGTATTTCAAAATATAAATCTTTAAGACTCCCTGGATTGCTCTCTAAGAGATAAATTTCTTTAACCAAGAAGGAAGCTGGTAGATCAAGTTATTAGTTATGGGCAAACAGATTCATCTCTAGGTTTGTTCTAAGTCAGATTCACATTATGAACTCAAGTTTTGTTGTAACAGAGCTCCAGGTTTGAAACTGGGGCACAAACCAACCACGAGGGCATAGCAGTGATACAGGTCCTGCCTGGGCAGCCTGTGAGTTTGGCTGATTAGCTCTGCTGAGCACAGGAATGCAAAAAGCCATGGCTGGGAATGACAGCAGTTGTGATTTTTGTCCAGGTCCAGTGCATGCTGCAGGATGTGGGCTCCAACCTGGCCACGCCGCTCTCCTCGGCCAGGGAAGCTCACCGGAGTAAGTCTTGCCTTTCCTGGGGTGGCACGTCTTGGGCACAGCCTGGCGTGGGTGGTGGTGGGATGCTGAGGGATGTATTTGGTTTCTTAGGACTTGCTGATCCAAGAAAGCAAAATGAAGAGTTCAGCTTGTTGTCTGAATCACTTTTTGTCAGCCGATTCTTCTTTCCCCTCTGTAGAACGAACATCGTTCAGTGAGAAGCCCATCCTGGAGCTGGAGCAGTGGATTGACAGTTACTCAGAGCAGCTCCCTCCCCTCAGAGCCTTCATCCTGCCCGTAGGTGCTGCCTGTGCCCCTCACTTCCTTGGCCTGCTCCACTGCTTACCATGGGAAAACAGCCTGGGAGGCTGCTATTTCCATAGGCAAATGCCAAGAGAAAAGCAGAGACAAGCAGCTGGGAGTTACATTTCCCCACGCTGCTGCACTGGGATATCCCTCCCTTGCCTGGCCATGGCACAGGGCTCAGTCCCATGTGTGTGAGAGGTGCTGAGCCCTCGCAGGGAGGGGAGGGGGACTGTCCCTGCTGGTGCAGGCACTGAGTGGTGTTTCCTTGCTGTTCCAGTCCGGAGGCAGGAGCAGTGCTGCTCTCCACTTCTCCCGAGCCGTGTGCCGCAGGGCTGAGAGGTGGTGAGTGCTGGGCTTGGGGATCAAGCCAAGCTTTTGTTTGTTTAGTTCAATTCCAGGAGCGCAAGAGGCACAAAGCCACACTCTGTTCTTCCTTCCCCTCTTAGCTGGGTCATCCAACCCAAAACTTTTGGGATTCTGCAGCCTGACCCAACCCAGCCTTGGACACTTCCAGGGATGGGGCAGCCACAGCTTCTCTGGGCAGCCTGTGCCAGGGCCTCACCACCCTCACAGGGAAGAATTTCTTCCCAGTATCTCATCTAACCCTGCCCTCTGGCAGTGGGAAGCCATTCCTGTGTCCTGTCACTCCAGGCCCTTGTAAATAGTCTCTCTCTGTTCAGTGATTCCCACAGATGAGTATCCTGGGAGGAGCAGAGCTGGGGGCTGCCAGGACAGACAAACATTTCTGGCATCATTTACCCCTCCCAGATCTGTCTGGGAAGCAAAGATCCTTCACTTCTGGAGGAGTCAAAGTGGGGACTCCAAGGGAGGTTTGGGGTGGGAAGAGGCTCCAACTTTTGTGTGCTCAGAGCTGGAAAATTAAGCACCAGCATTTCCCTTTGCTTTTCCCAGCGTGGTCCCTTTAGTCCAAGCAGGAGAAGCAGATCCAAATGTGGCCAAGTATTTAAACAGGTAAAACAATAAAATCCCAAACCATTGCCCTCTCCTACTGAAGCATTCTCCTAGTTCTGGGAGTAAAACCAGGGGGTTTTACTTCTCAACAAGCGTCTGGAATAAGATCACTGGTTTTCCTGCTTTTCCCTTGCTTTCCAGGCTCAGTGATTATCTCTTTGTCCTGGCACGTTATGCTGCAATGAAGGAAGGGAAGGAAGAGAAAATCTACATAAAACCTGAGCTATAGCTGGGATTTGGAATATTTTTTCCTTGATCATGGAAAACTAAATCCAGTTGACTGCTTTTGTCCATCAAGGAAGGGAGAGAGAACAAGCCTGGACTGGAAATGGGAGTTGCCAAGGATTTCCATGTGAAATGACCAGGACCTTGTTGATAAATCCTGAGAGGAACAGAATCACAGAATATCCTGAGTTGGAAGGGACCCAAACACACCTGTTCTGTTCCCTGAGCCTGGACCACACATCCGTGTGGGGATGGCTCTGGAGTCACTGCTTCTCCCAAGTGGGAGTTGAGGCAGGAGAATTCCAGTAAGATTTTGGAGATGCCTTCATTTCCCTGGGCAGCAGCAGGTGCTGTGGGAAGGCTCTGACAGGACTCTGAGGGATGATGAAGGGAAAACAATCAGCTCCTCCTTTGAAGTCGCAGTGCTCATATGGAGCAGCAGCTGGAGGCGTTTGGGAATTGTGTCCGCAGCTCTGAAATAATAAACGTGAATTTCCTTCTACCAAAGGGCCACAAACTGTCACATTTTAGCACTGAGCCCTGTGTGCTTTGCTGCTCCAAGTCCCTTCCGATCCATCAGCTCTGGCTGGAGCTGAGCTGTACAGATTTACAGGAATGCACCAAGAATTCCTTGGCTCTGGCTGCCTCTTGTTGTGCATGTGAGGAATGTCTCTGTGCTGACAATCCAGTGCATCCTCTGCCAGGAGCAGGGCTCACAGGAAAGGCCAAATCCCAGGGTCTGTGTGCTGGGGTTGTCTCCTTGTGGAGCTGTCCCTTGAAATGGTGGGACCAGCTGCCCCTCCGGCTGCAGGAACAGCTGGAGGAGCAGAGCTCAGGGTTTGGGAGCACCAAGGGCACTGGGGTTGCACGAAAAGGGGTTGGGATGAGGAGCAGGGCCCTGCTGGAGCTGAGTAAGAAGGGCAACACCCCAAGGTTCCTCCCAGGGTGTCCATGCTGACCTTGGAATCCTCCACGGAGCCCTTGGCAGAGCAGGCAGGAGCGAGCTCACACCCACATCACACAGACAATTCCAGCTTTGCACTCAAGTCCAAGCTGCTTGTAGTTTGGAAATACAACTGGGGAAGAATCCATGTGAACCCTGGTGTAATTTTTCCCCCTGGGAATGCTGTGGGCTGCAAGGTGGTGATGCCCATCCAGGCCGTGTCCTGCTTTTTAGTGTGGCAGCTTTTAAATCCATCCTGCCCCTTCTGCCGTTCAATTATTTGAGTAGAACCAACCTTAAACTTGTTCTCCAAAGTATCTCTGGCTCTGTGTCCCTTTTTAGGCCAGTGAGGAAGGCCCAGCACTAACAGATCCCCCGTCTCATCACTCACCTGGGTTTGAGGCAGATATTTCATGGCTCCTGTTAATGCACATTTTTCATGGAGTAATTTTCCAAGCCTCAGCCTGGAACACATCCTGGTGACAAATGCTCTGGATTTGGATGGTCCCATCAGCTGCAGTGTCACCTCAGCCATTCCCTCTGCCTGCTTCATCCACTTTTACGAGAGCTCCGGCTCTGGGACCGAACCTCAGGAATCAAGAGGCTTTTCAAGTTTAATTTAATAAAATCCTTTGCAATATAAATTCTTCATGAATGCTCCATAAATCAGCTTGGGGAGGGATTTATAGTATTTCCTTTTTTTTTTTCCCAGCTTGGGGGAAGAAATCTCACTACTGTTTTGGGACCAAAGCTGGCAATGTTTTGATTATAAATCAAGCCACTACACGTAACATGATGGAGAGATTAAATTTACTGGGGTGCTCTCAGCTGCCCCCTCCCTCTCTACCCACAGCAGTTTTTTCTGGAGGGCTGAGGCACAGGGAGGTGCTGGGGTGACCCTCTTGTGTCACTAAGCAGGGCTTGGCTTTAGGAGGGAGTTGAGACAAGGCTGCAGCTCTGCAGGGCTGGGCCAGGGCCAGCACATTCTGCCCTGAGAGTTGGGCCCAAGGTCACAGGACAGCCATGGGCTCTTGAGCTGGGAGGGCTCAGCTGGAGAAAAGGAGGCTCGGGGGGAACCTTCTGGCACTGCACAACTCCCTGACAGGAGGGGACAGCCGGGGGGGTCGGGCTCTGCTCCCAGGGAACAGGGACAGGATGAGAGGAAACTGCATCAAACTGTGCCAGGGGAGGGACAGGTTGGACATCTGGAGGAATTTCCTCATGGAAAGGGTGGTCAGGCCTTGGAAGGGGCTGCCCAGGGAGGTTTGAAGTCCCCATCCCCAGAGGTGTCCATGGAACACCTGGATGTGGCACTCAGTGCTCTGGGCTGGTGACAAGGTGNGCTTTAGAAGGGAGTTGAGACAAGGCTGCAGCTCTGCAGGGCTGGGCCAGGGCCAGCACATTCTGCCCTGAGAGTTGGGCCCAAGGTCACAGGACAGCCATGGGCTCTTGAGCTGGGAGGGCTCAGCTGGAGAAAAGGAGGCTCAGGAGGGACCTTCTGGCTCTGCACAACTCCCTGACAGGAGGGGACAGCCGGGGGGGGTCGGGCTCTGCTCCCGGGGCACAGGGACAGGATGAGAGGAAACTGCATCAAACTGTGCCAGGGGAGGGACAGGTTGGACATCTGGAGGAATTTCCTCATGGAAAGGGTGGTCAGGCCTTGGAAGGGGCTGCCCAGGGAGGTTTGAAGTCCCCATCCCCAGAGGTGTCCATGGAACACCTGGATGTGGCACTCAGTGCTCTGGGCTGGTGACAAGGTGGGAATTGGGCACTGGTTGTACTCGATGATCTTGGAGGGCTTTTCCAACCTGGATAGTCTTGGGATTCTGTGATTCCTCAGGCTCTGGTGCACCCTCCTCACCACGCTGGAGCAGAGGCACAGGGCAGCTGAGCTGCCCCTGCTCCCCACCCCACAAGGTCTCAGCCAGGCAGCAGCAGTAGAGTGACCAAAACAAAACCCAGCCTTTAAATCCAAATGAAGCTCCCTTACTCTGGGCTGGCAGTTGTTTTTCCAAGCTCTTTGTCTCTTCCCAGCCCTCCCAGCCGTACAGCATAGAGATTCCAGTGCCTGCACCTCATTAATATCACAGGGGAAGGCAGATGCTTTGTCCGGGCTGCCCGGCTCCAGCGCCCAGCAACATTCCTGCCTCGCAGGGTGCCTGATCTGGGATCACTCCGGAGCTGCCAGCACAGCCATATGTTGCTAAGGGTCGTTTATTCTTGTTTGTAAAATGTATGGCTGCTCCCAGCTTCCACACTGTCAAAACGAGAAGAACTGGCCCCAAAATCTCTTGCTGCATGATTGGATCAGACGCCCGTACATCTGTTAACGCTGTAGGAGCTGTAAAACGGAATAAGTTGGGCTATAACTCAAGCACCTCGATTACCACCACGATGTGGGAGCAGCCGAGCGGCTGCTGCTCCGCCAGCGATGACACAAACATCCATTGTGCCAAGTCAGATGTAAATTTACACAAGGCAGCACTTCCTGGGCCAGGGCTCAGAAGGGAGGAGAGGGATGAGAGCCCCCACCTTGACAGGATGCGCTGGAGCCCCAGCCAGGTGAGTTTTGGAGTAAGCAGCCCTGGCAGTGGGGAGTCAACAGCTCCACTGGAGCTGCAGGAGCAGAGAGGACCACAGGTCCTCCAGCAGGGCAAGTCCTGTGGTCTCACAAGCTCCTGAAATCCCTATTTAGCCTGGGAATGGGCAAGGAAAAACTCTCCCCACCCTGGAGCAGCCCAGGGCAGGAACCATCGGTGCTGTGCCTGACAGGAGCAGGTTGAGCCTGTCTGTGGAGGAAGGGGCTGTCTGGGACCCTCAGCCCAAAGTGCCCACCCCAGTGCCCACCTCACCCCAGTGCCCCGTCCCAGCCTTGGCAGGGCAGGCACAGAGAGGCAGAGTGACACAGGGAGGGCCCAAACCACCCCAGGGAAACTGCAGAGGGTCAGCACTGAAGAACTTGACCTCAGAAACAGCCACAAAAGCAGACTGTGAGCACCAGTTCAGTGCCCCTTACCCAGGTGGTGACAGTGCCAAGTGTCACGTGGTTGTGACCACTCCAGCACATGCTGCAGGAGCTGCTGCACCTCTTGGTAAAGGTGAGCAAACACCAAAGTGAGCTGCAGAGACATCAGACCTCGCTCTGCTCAGGGATGTGGAGACCAGAGCACAGCAGAGCCCCCTCTCCACCCTAACCTGGAATCTAGCATGGGGCATAGGTGCAGAACAGAGAGCTCCAAGAGGGGGAATGCCAGCCTGGGTGTGAGCCTGGGGTTTGGCACAGCCTGTAGGAGCAGGAGAGGGGCAGCAGGAGCTGCTGTTTGTTCCTGAACACCCCGTGCCTGCAGCAGGTTGGGACACCCAGCTCTGGTCTGTGCCAGCACTGAGAGAGCACCAAGCTCCAGGGATCTCTCCCATCCTCCAGGGACCCCTCCCAGCTCCTCACCCCACCGTGCCCAGCTTTATGGTCCCAAGGCCTGGGATGGCCACGGCCACACCTCCCCTCGGTGGCCCCGAGCGATGCCGTGCCCAGATCCCGGCCGATGCCAGGGAAGCAGGGGCTGTGCAGGCCTGGCTGCTGCCAGCTCTGCCTTGGCAGCAGCTGCTCTGGGCTTGCTTTTTGCTGTTCCTGACAGTGCCAGATGCCTCTGTGTCAAAACAATGGCACTTGCACACTGACTGGGAGCCTCTCCCTCGCTCCCACCGTGCTACCGCTCCCGCAGAGACAGACAACGCTGGGAATGGCCAGGGAGGCTCCAGGCAGGGATGGAGGAGCAGTGAAGGGCTCCAAACCCGGACTCAGAGGGAAGCTGGAGCAGCAGGCACAGCTCTCACTCCTCCAAGGAGCTTCCAGCGTCAGGCCCAGGCAGAAACACACGATGTTACAATATTAACATCAAACTCCATGTCAGCTCCAGCGGCTGCTCCTCAGGGCTGCTCCCACTCCTGCACTGGGGGATCCTGCTGGGATTTCCAGCCCATTTCCCTCTCCACCAGTGGATCCAGTCACAATTCCCAGATGTGCACTGAGCACTGCTGATCCCAGCACCTGCCCCCTGCATCCGAGGAGCACCAACACCCTCAGGAAGGACCAAAGTCACAGCATTCTGCAGGACCAGGCAGAGCTTCTCCAAGCACATTCCAACATGAGCAACTCGTCCTTTGAACTGCTGCCAGGTCCCTTTGGGCTCAGCAGGTCTTGTATCCCCCCATCTGGAGCACCCCACAGATCCCAGCTCTCAGGGGCACCAGGAACCAGCCTGGCAACAGGAATCCTCATGGGAGCAGCAGGCTCCATGCTCAGCCTGGCAGACTCACAGAATCCCAGACTGGTTTAGGCTGGAAGGAACCTCAAAGCTCATCCCATTTCACCTCCTATCCCAGGCAGGGACACTTTCCACTATCCCAGGTTGCTCCAAGCCCTGTCCAACCTGGCCTTGGACACTTCCAGGCATCCAGGGGCAGCCACAGCTTCTCTGGGCACCCTGTGCCAGGATCTCCTCACCCTTGGAATAAAGGCAGGTGCTCCCTGAGAGGTGCCAGAGCCTCAATGCCCTGCTCTGCTCTGCCAGGAACATCCCACTAGCACATTCCCTAGCCTAGGAAAGGAGACACCCAAGCACCTGAATTCATCCCAGCTTTATTTTCTCTGCAGGTCAGACACAGAGGGATGGAACCAAGGTCTCCACGGCAGTGAGGCTGGGATAGAAAAGATCCTCATGAATCTCCCGTGGCAAAACCATCCCTGGGCAGGATCCACGGAGCAGGCAGGGACTGACACAGCCTCCCTGGGACACAGGAATCAGCCCCTCCACAGGAATCCTTGCCTGCATCCACCAGCAATTTCCCAGACATTTATCACATTTTCTACACCAGCTCCAGCACGGGAGCAGTGTCTGTAGTGCAACATCTCCAGGTTTGGAGGGACCAAGCTAAGTCTGCAGTAAATTTTTTTTCTAGGAATTGTACTCCTGAGGAATGAAGGGGAAAGGGGAGCAAGGATTTTATCTCAGTGTTCAACAACTCATTTCACTAAATGCTCGTTGTGCTCTAGTCAGACACACTGCGCTTCCTAGAAGGAAAAAGGAGATTTTGGGTGATATTTAAACTCTGAGAGGTCCAAGACAGTGCCTAAACCTCCCAACTATGCAGTCATCAACTGGTTAATGCCAAAATGTTCTATGTATTAAAAAAAATAAATAAATTTACTATCATCTTTAATTTCTCTGACTCACAGCCCACTGTCTTGAACCCTCTGGATGCAGACATTCCTGTCCGCACCAACACTTCCCATCACTCCTGTTTAATCTCACTGATTTGACAGAGAAAAAAGGTCCTGACACTGCTTTCCAGATGCATTTCCAGGCATTGGTTCTAAAAAAAGGGTTATTTCTCTGAAATCTGTCTGAAGCATGAAGGAGGAGGATGAAGCCAAGGCCAGCTCACTGCTCGGTGCCGAGGGTTTTCCCACCCCTTGGAAATGTGAAATATTGTGGTTAAGAGGGTTCCTCCACAGCCCAGGCTGTGGAGACCTGTGCTCTGCTGAGCTTCCCTGGGCACAGGAATCCCATGGGATGGACCAGGCAGGGCAGCAGGAGTGGTGGGATATGGCCAGGGAGGGGAATGAGGATCCCCAGTGCCACAGGGAGGGAAGGAGGGAAAGAAAATCCTGGGCACAGCAGCCTGTGCAGGAGCTTGTTTTACCAGTGAGGTGAAGGGGAGGAGGTGACTGGCTTTTAATTTTAACCCTGTCCCCAAGAGAGCAATGCCACGGCTCTCCTCTGTGCCAGGATTCCAGCAGGGCCAGGACAGCCCAGGAGCAGCTCTCCTCTCCAGCCTGGGCCAGGGCAGGACTTGCAGCAGCTCAAGGGACCAAAGATGGGAAGCTGCAGAGACATTTTGTGAGTGTCTCAGAAATGGCAGGAAGGATCCACACCTTCCCAAGTCACCCCCTGCAAAAGCTGCCTGCTCCAGGCAAACACCAACTCTCAGAAATAAGGCCAGAAAGAGACAAAGTGACCGAAATAAAGAGTTTGGCAACAAAGCAAATGTGGCTCTTACAGAGACCCTGCCCTGGGTCCAAACAACTCCCTAAGAAAGGGCCTGCAAGCAAAGGGAAACTTCCATCCCAGAGGGATTTTGCCAGTGGAGGTTTCCAGAGGATTTGACACATTCCTCCGGTTCCAGAGAGGAACCTGCCCCACCTGAGCACTGTGCTGGGGAGCCTGAGTGTGTTCCCCAGCTCCTCTCCTCTGGGAACCAAGGAAAACGAAACCTTTCCTGCTCCTGAGAAATTGAGACATGACCCTTTCTGTCCCAAGGCCTGGGCCTGGCAGGAGCCTGGCAGAGGCACAGCTGGCTGAGCCCACTCCTGCTGCTCCAGCCCTTAACCTCTGGCATTCCAAAGCCTTCCTGAGAGCCACAGGGTCCATCTGCTCCTGTTTAAGCTGCTGCTTCCCTGTGATTCCTTCTCCAAGACACACCCAGGACCCTGCAGGGACAGGGACACCTGGAATCTCCCTGTCCTGAGTGAGCAGTGCCCGTCCAGGCACTTCTAACGCCGACATCTCCTCGCGGGCCCTGTCATCCCTCTGCCTTTGTGCAGCTTCCCAGACTCACTTCCAGCCAGCCCAGCTCCTGGGAAAGGAAAAAGCAGCACTCCCATGGCAGCAGCTTCCCCAGCAGCCTGCTGGGGGTCTCACTGTCACTAATCTGAGTGGCACTTGGAACGTTCCTTCCGTGCTCCCCCGGGGTTTTGCTTCTAAGGACGATTTCCGTGGGTGTCAAGCGAAGGGCTTTAGGTCAAGCCCATCCCCTCCTCCAGCCTGGAGCCGTGCCTAAGAAAAGCCAGCCCTGAGCCCAGCAGCTCTTCCCTGGATCCCTGTGAACCTCCACTGCCAGCTGCCTCTCCAGGCCTCGAGTGAGCGGTCGGCTCCCGCGGAGCTGCTCCGGGCTCCACGTGGGAAGGGCTCCCCTTCCAGCAGCAGCTCCAAGGCCCATCCCGAGCCCAGGCCGTGCCTAGGAGAGCTCGAAGCCGGTGTTCATGCTGATGGCGTAGCGCAGCTTCTCCCGCAGGATGCTCTTCTTGCTGTAGTTGGGGAGCTTGAGGAGGTTGAAACACGTGGAGGAGGTGGGGAGGCGCCCGCCCGGCTCCTTCTTGCGGATGGTGAAGAAGCCGCGCAAAACGCTGCCCAGGGTGTCCCCCGTGTCCTGCAAGGGCACAGAGCTGTCACCTCCCTCTGTGCTCCTGGCACAGAGGCACGGGGCAGGGGTGTCCAGCACAAAAGCTGGCACTGGGAACGGGGAGAGCCAAAGCCTGAAGCTCAGTTTGCCACCCCTGTCCAAGGAGCTCCGCTGGTAACTCGATGCCTGATGCGGGCAGGGTGTGCAGGGAGACAGGTGGGACACAGGGAGATCCCAAGGAGAAAACACAACCCTGGAGGAACCCAGGGAATCCAGGCAGGAAGAGTCTGGAGCTGCTGTGTGTGTGTGTGCAGCTATGAGCATCCTATACTTGTTTTCAGGTATAGAATCCCAGAAGGGTTTGGGTTGAAGGGACCTTAAAGCTCATCGTGTTCCATCCCCTTGCCATGGGCAGGGACACCTCCCACTATCCCAGGCTGCTCCAAGTCCCATCCAGCCTGGCCTTGGACCCTCCTCTGGGCAACCTGTGCCAGGGCCTCACCAGCCTTTCAGGAAAGAATGTCTCCCTGGTATCTAATCCTAACATCTCATCTTAAGGGTTTCCAGGTCAGATGGAGGGGAGGAAGCTGGGCAGGGAATTCCCAAGGCCTGGGAGCAGGATGGATGCCTACCTGGTCATCAGACACTTCCACACAGCGGATGGAGAAAGGAGGCTTGAGGTAGGCGAAGCCCAGAAGTGGAGGCCTGGAGCAGCTGGTGACAAACTGGAAAGTGCCACACGGTGATGATGGGAGCAGAGAGGGCAGAACAGCCACATGGTGACACAGTCCCAGCACTGCTGGGACTGGCACTGGGCACCCCCCAGTATGTGTCTGACAGCCTTTGGGGAGTGCCACCTCTACAGGGCCATTCATGGTGACACCAGAGCAGCCACAGAGCTCTGCTGGGCACTTCCAGGTGTCAGGAATTCTGGTGCCCCTTTAGGGAACACCCAGGTAACTGGAGAACAGCCCTGGCCCCACCACCCCCGATCCCAGCTGGGCAGGGATGGCTCCTCACTCACCTTGAGGAACATGGCTCTCTCCTCAGGGCTGAAGTCGTTGGCCAGGATGTCCCAGAGCCAGATGATGACACGGTGACTGCCATGGAAGCCCCCATAGTACACCGTGTGTTTCCTGGGGAGGGAAAGGCTCTGACAGGCCTGGCACTGCAGCAGGAGGAGCACAAGTGCTGGAAGGATCATTCAGGTGGGATAGTTTGGGTTGGAAGGGACCTTATCTTTGTCCCATGGGCAGGGACAAATTCCAGTAGCCCAGGTTGCTCCAAGCCCTGTCCAACACCTGCCATGGGTCAGGGTTCCCTGCTGACTCTGAGCCCCCAGCACTTCCTGGGCACTTGATCAGAGGAAAGGGAAAAGCAGAGAGGAATTCTGCTCCCAGGAGCCAGTGGAAGAAAGGACCCATCCCAAACTAGCCTTAAGGAACACATTCCAAAGCGCTGCTCCTGTCTGCTCCTCACATTCCAAGGAGGAGCAGCACAAGTCGTGGACAAGTCACCGTCCTGCCACCTCCCAGGACCTCTGCGAAGGAAAGGCTCAGCTCCCAGGCCACATGAGGGGGTGCCAGCTGTCACTTACTTCAGGTCCTCCAGGTCGATCTCGGCGTTGTCCCCGGAGATGAGGCGCTGCAGCTCCGGCGCGGAAAACATCCGGATCCACTCGGGCTTGATGATGGACCTGAAGCCGCCGATGAGGGCGGCGGTCTGGCTCTTGATCTGCGTGTGCATCCGGAAATGCGCCATCAGGTGGATGTAGCTGATCCTGTGGGACAGGCAGGTGGCACATGGAGCTGCCAGGGGTACCCACCACCCACCACTCAGCTGTCCCTGACGTGTTTCTCCGGCCCCAAAAGGACTGGGACAGCCTGGACAAGGTTGTACTTCCCCCTTCCAGGACCTGTTTTTTGTTTAAGCAGATGAAGATGTTTTTTCTGCCCAGATTTTGTGCCTTTCCTCCTCTCTGGGACTCTGCTCATTTCTCAGAGCTCCTGCTCAGCTCAGGGACTAATTTGCTTTAATAACCCCTTGATCAACCTTGGCTGGACACAGCTCCAAATTCTTTTAACAGCTCAGCTCTCCAGGCAGACTCCTCTAGGTCTGACCAACAGCTCACTGGGCTCTGCTGCCCCATGGCTGGAGAAACACCACACCAAAACCATGAAGCAGATTCCCACCTTCCTGCAGGATGTAGGAAAGGTGAACTTTTTGTTAGAGGGAGGCTCTTCCTCTTCTCACCTCCACGCACAACACCTGAACTTGCTGATTCTTGTCCACACAGACCCCACCACAATTCCACTGCCTGGATTTTTGGCAAGGTCACCTCAGCATCCCCAGGCAGAGCTGTTTCCAGATTGCTGCCATTCCCAACACCTCTGCTCCCTCCCAACTCCCGGTTTGGGTGCAAAAGCTTCAAATTTCTGCTGTAAATTACTAGAGCAGCATCCAGGACTTTCAGCTTTTTCCCTGAGCTGACTTGTGACAAGCCAGAGGAAGATCCTTTCAAATGCAAACTCCCTGGTCAGAACTGGAGAAGGGAAAAGCCTGGAAACATCAAATGGTAGAGCACAGATCCAGGTGGGATACAGCTTCCATTTGTCAGGAAAAAGATAACAACCCCCAGATCACCAGTTCAAACACACATTTGCTTAATAGATATTTCATTCTGCTTTTATGAGCACTGAAGGGGATAGGGGGGAAATTAAAAAAAAAAGGAACAAAAAGGTGGGGTTGGTTTTCAGGCTCCGGAGTTGACATTTCTGATAACGATCTAAAAGCCGGTTATCTGTGAAAACAGCCCCGGGGCTCGGTGTCTCCTCTGATTTCCTGGCTCTAAAGAACGACTGTCGAGTACATTTGAATTCAGCACTGTCTGCTCAGAACACGGTGCTTTATACAACTGCCACATGTTATCATTCTGAGGAGATCTGTCTGCTCCAAGGTGTCTTTGAGCATCTGTGCCCTCTGTGTTCACGACTGTGTGCCTGAATTGCTTTGAATCCATCTGTCTGTATCCATCACCATCATTAAATCCTGCAGAATCTCCCTGACTGGGTGCCTTTGACCTCAGAAGTGCTGTTTCAAGAAGTAAATTGTCAATTTTTATTTTGCAAATCAAATTTAATACAATTTCTGCCGATGAACTGTAACCAGCAAATTCTATTAAGATATTTATGTGCTCCTTCTCCTCCAATCTATCTCAATTCATTCCAGATGCAAGCCCAAGGAACCAGAATAAAGTATTGTGCAGTGGTGACCTTAAAAATCTAATTGCTGTACTTACTTATTCTCATTGGTAACGGGAATGGTCTTCCCTCCAGGAACAAGTTCATGGCAAACCAGCTGAGGGAAGAAATGATTGGATTGCTAATTACTGCCTGGAACCACAATGGAAGGAAATGCCATGCTAAGCTGTTACCTCCCCATAAAACATTTATTTTTGCAATAAAACAGCAGGATTTAAAACTTAAGTAATAATCCTGCTTCTGCCTTGAACCAGTTTCCCTTAACTATTAACAGAGTAATTGAACAGTAGGAACTCCAGCTCTCCCACCAGTGGAGGCAGCCCTTCTCCAAGGAAGTCTCCTCTGCAGCCTGATCCATCACTGCTGAACCACACACAAATCAATTCCAAGAGCCCTGGGGGACTGTCACAATCCCAGAATCCAGAGCCTGAGCAAGCTCAGAGAGCTCAGCCTAACAGCACAACCCAAAGTTGGCTGAGCCACAGGTGTCATGCAGGAGCTCCTGGAGCTCTGTCCCTCCAGCTGAGCACTCCAGGCAGGAAGGCAGAGAGCCAGGAGGGATCTCCCAGGGCCTGGTGGTCTCCAGCTCAGGGCCAGTGCAGGACCCTCCAGAGTCACCACTCATCTGTGCCCAAGCTGAGGCAGCACATCCTCATTCCCACTTCAGAGGCCTCTGTGCCTCAGCTCCAGGTGAATTCCAAGGTCAGACTGAAGCCCAGCACAGGGAATGAGCTCAGCTGTGACATGGCTGTGGTCACAGGGACACAGAGTTCAGTCACGGTGACCCCACCTGGCTCCTTCAGCACGACCAAAGCACTGGGGAGACAGGAGTGCCTGGGTTATTTTTAACCTCAGCGAACCACAGCCTTCAGTGTCTCATTGCTGGGCTCCATATCCTGCTCCTACCTTCATTTTTCACATGGAAGAACCCTCCAAGCTGAAACCTCAGCAATCCTGAGGCAGCAGCCAGGTGTCCTCCATGGCTCCCCATGGAATTTGCAACACAACACTGCCAGCAAAAGCCATTTTATCTCATCTCTCCAGATTTTCCAGCTCTGCACACAAAACTTCACAGGGCTCCAGTGCAACCAAGTACCTCCAAGTCTTCCTAAGGGATTGCCAAACAGCTTTTCATTCTCTAGGCCAAGACTCTTGGAGTTTCCCTGACAGAAATATCTATGTGGGCAGAAAAGGCATTTCTCCCTATTCAAAGGTTCTTCTTTTAAGAGGGCAACACCAGTCATGCAGAGGAAGCATTAAACACTTTTTCAACCCTGGCAGCAGAAAAATTAAGGGTCAGAGGGGAACCTTTTCTTGTGGAAAAAGCTGTTCTCTGCCCACAGGTAAATATTGAATCCCATGACTGAGTTCAGAGAAGCTGAGCCAGCTTTCCATGGTAACATGAAAAGGACAAAGCAGAGGTAAAGTCCAGCAAATCACTGAACAAAAACCTACCTGACCCATCACATCTTCATCATAGGACAGTGTCAAGCCCAGGTCACTGATATCACCATCATAACGCTGCAGAATAACAGGGAGAAGGAAAACAAAAAGGGAAAAAAGGTCATGGTTCAGCAGCAGAACCACCAGTTACTCCCAGTTTCTAACAACAGGCAGCAATCAGGGAGGGCAATGACAGGAAAATTATTGCTCCAACCTTAATTGAAGTGAGGTTTTTATAGAACTCCGAGTCCAGGGAGGGCAGTTCATCCACAGAGCTGTAGAAGACACTGTGGTGATGCCCAAGGAGCTGGCTCAAAAAGAAGGAAGCAAATGGTACATCCACAACTATTCCCTGTGGACAAGAAGAATGCACAGGGTAAGGTCCTGCCACACACTTGTGGCTGTGGCATCTTTGGTTACCTGCGAGGCAGATCTTGTGATGTGGGACAAGTGCAAAGAGCACTTTTCAAGGCACCAAAATCAGCTGCAAACCCCACATCCTCTTAAAATCCATTAATTAGTAAGGCAGGTGCAAAAAGGCACCTGGGGAACTCCATGTGTTCTTGAAAAGAGCTGCCTTATATGGTTTGAACTGAAAAAGGGGAAATTTAGTGAGATACATAGAAAAAATCCTTCCCTGGGAGGGTGGTGAGGCCCTGGCACAGGGTGCCCAGAGAAGCTGTGGCTGCCTCTAGATCCCTGGAAGTGTCCAAGGCCAGGCTGGACAGGGCTTGGAGCATCTTTAGATAGTGGAAGGTGTCCCTGCCCATGGGAAAGGCATTGGACTAGAAAGTTGCCTTTCAACCCAAATCATTCCATCAGAGTCATTCCTTCATTTCATCCTTCTTTTTGCCTCACGTCCCTTTAAGTTATCCACAAATGGATATTTGTAAGGTTTAACACCAAAAAAAACCAGGCTGGTGTAACACCAAAAATCAAGGCATGATCCAAGTTTTACCTCCAAGATTATTTTTAATACAGGCCTGAAGAAATTCCAGCCTGTTCCACTATGAGGATCTTTATCCAAGCCATTTTTCCAAACTCCACTCCTCAGTAACACTCCCCCAAGCAGGACAGATGCCCTCAAAGGCACCATCACTGACAAGATCCCAAGCTGGTGCTTGTGGCTCACCTCATACACAGCCTTCCCAAGCATCTTCCCCACAAACTCGAAGAGCTGCAGGTAGTTCTCATGGATGTAGGATGTGGGGGATGGATACAGCCTCTCATCACCACTGGTGGTCTGCACAAAGAGATAAGAGCTCAGTGAGCCAGAATGGCTCTGCCTGCATCAGGTCACCTCAGGTGGCACCTGTGTCCTACCTTGAACAGGTTGAGTGCAGGGTCAAACACCTTTTTAATGATCTCTTCCAGGAACTCTTTGAAGACTCCATCTTGATCAATACCAGCCTCATCGACGCCCAGGTCATTCACAAACTTCACCCTGATCACTCCCTTCATGGCGTTCTGGGAAAGCTGCCGGAGCTGCTCGTAGCCATCCTACACAGAGCAGAAAATCCAGAGGACAATCCCAGACACAGACCCGTGAAACACCCACCCAGAGATGCAGCAGAGACAGGACACAGGCCCACCACAGAAATCTTCATTTGTCATTGAGTCTTGAGCTCAGAAAACCGGCATTTTCCGAGTCAAAATTCCAGGTTTGCAGCAGCCTGAGCTGAACGAGGGTCCAGCATTCCCCTGGAACGTCAGTTCTGGGAGTGGGTCCCTCAGCAGCCACAGAGAAGGTCAAACACCCCCCTGCCCTGTTTTTACCAGGCCAGGTTGCTGCCCCGTGGGCTGGCTCGTGTCCCTCACCTCGAGCATGCGGGAGCGGCGGATGGTGATGTGGGTGACGTGAGGGGACGCCGAGCTCGTCTCCACCAGCCCCAGCTTCTCCTTCTCCTTCGTGACCATGTTCCGGAAAAGCAGCACCCTCTGCAAAAAAGAAAACAAATGGAAGTCTCAGTCCAAGGAGAACCTCACCCTGCAGTGCAGCAGGGATTTGGGAGGCTCCTGACACACAGAACTGCTGCTGGTTGTCCTGATCCCAGCTACTCCCAGTGGTGCCACTGTCATCCGCTCACTCCACACAGATCAGTTCTGTCTCAACACAGAGATCAAGACATTTGAAGTAAATGCACAAGGAAGGGGTGAGAACACAGATCAGTCCTCTCTCAGTGACAGAAAATCAAGACATTTAGAGGAAGTCTATCGGGGAAGGTGAGGATGAAGAAGACTTTTATTCAGCTGGCGTTTCAAAAGAAGCTCCATGTCACAAAATGCTCCAGACACGTGTCCCTCCCACCTCAATGGCCACCCAGGCCATTGATTCCCATCCTCCACCCTCTGTCCCCATCCCACTCACGTTTTTGTGGGGAATGACATGTGGGATGTACTGCAGGAGCAGCTGGGCTCGCTTCTTGTCCTTGTCCAGCTCCTGGAAGAGCACGCTGGGTTTGAGGTCCCTTGACAGAAAAAGGCAGAGATTCAGAGATCCCTGAGAAATACCCAGGTGTGGGAGAGAGGGAACTGGTAGTGATTCCAGAGATGGCTGAAGTGCTCAGTGCACACATTAAGAAAGTAAAAAGGGCCAGGGACACCCAAGCCCTTGGGTGCTGAGTCAGTTTTCAAAGCACCACTTAAACCTCCCACTACAGAGAAACGCACAACACGAGGGGCGTCCTTAACTGCAAACACAGGCTGCAGTTCCCACCTCGATCCCACAGGCAGAATGTCAATAAGGAATCCCAAACCAGGCTCCCCAGAGGATGTGGAGCAGTGGGACAAGCCTGGAGCTGCCCAGGATCCCTGCCCTGGGCCACTCACTTGCGCAGCCAGTGGTCCTCGGGAGCGAAGCGCCGGCGGCAATCCCGCTCGTACAGCACCATGAGCCAGCCATGGACAGAATGGAACAGCTCCAGGGTCTCCCCTCGGGCATTCTCTGCACAAAAGGAACAAGGCAGCAAAGTCCAGGCACCCTTGGCACCAGCAGCAGCCACACCTTGATTATCCTCCCCAAAGTAACAGCACTGGGGTGTTTTTCTGACCCTCACGGCCTCTGGAGGGAAGGATTTCGTGCCTCTGGGAAGAGAGATGGTCTCTCCTTTAAACAGAGCTAATCAAAGCCATCTCATTTCACATCAGAACTGGACTCTCTCAGCTAATTACCAGAGAGTTGAGCTGTACCCAAATTATACCAGCAGAGAGATCCACAGCAGATTCTACAGAGACCCAAGCAAGCTGCTCTGCCTGGTCACAGCACTGCCCTGCTCTTGTCTAACACATGGCCCAGCCTTGCTACACCTCATCTCTGCCAAAAACCAACATGCCCATCATGTCTGCTACACAAATCCTTACTGGAAATAGAGAAGTGCTCTGGATTTGGCACAAAGCATGATTGTGGCATCTGGACATCAAAAGACTGGGACATATTCCCACATTGAAGTGCTTTTTGTGCCAAGGAATAATTAGCAGAAGCTTCAAATTCCAAATTTAATGCCATTTGTAGTTCTAACAGTAACATCAACTCAAGCTACTAAAAGCACTCACCTACGATTCCATCCCAGATCATCTTAAACACAAAGGAATTCAGGAAAGAGGAGATGGTCACCAGCTCTTCCAGTTTGAATGAAATCTGCTCTTCGTAGACCTCGATGTCATCCAGAATCCTGTCAGAGCAAACAAATGCAAATGCACAAGTGTAAATTTAATTCCCTGTTGAAATTTTCATAAAGGCACATTATCCTTTAGCAGCAGCTCTTATTTCTATGACAACTGACACCCATGAGGATCTAAAGTCATAAACAACCAAACCTTATTTATGGATTTTGATTGATAGCAGATCCTAACAGAAGATGGTATGAGAGGCTGAGATAAAAGCAAAGTCAGTGTTTCAGGCTTAAAAGGACCTTTTCTATTCCCAAGAAAATTTTTGCCTCATCTAAGAGGAGAGAATTGTTTCTAGTGACCAGCAAGGGTAATTTTCCACCCCCTTTCCCATTTTTTGTGTTGTTTCTTCCCCTCACAGTTTTGTTACGAGCTGGAAATAGCACATGGCTGAGGGGGAAAAGTCCTTTTGAAGCCCTTTATTTCTCAGGACTCAATCCCAACAGCTTGCTGCTTTACCCTGCCTACTGATCTTCATGAAAAGACATAAAACCTTAACTGTTTCTCTTGAACCTGAAGGAACACAACAGCTCCATGTCACAAATCCAGGGATCCCCATCCATGCGCTACCTACGTGATGAGGTGACGGGAGCAGTCACAGAAGAGCATCAGCATGGCCAGCAGCCTCTTGGATTCCTCTGTGTCGTTGTTCAAACACTCCAAAAAGAGTTTTAACCCCCCCTGTGGTCCCAGCTCACAGATGAAAGCCCATAATTTGGGCAGCAGATCATCCAGGTAAGTGAGACCTACGAAAATATAAAGTGCACCCAGTAAAGCTCATTCTGCTGCTTGGGAAAGCTCAGAGAGGTGAGACTTGAAGCTGAAAGAGCCTTTTGCAAAGCAGAAGAGGAACATGAGCATCTCATTTGGCTCCCAGGCTTGTCTGCATTAACAGGAGATGGACAATCACCAGGAAAGCACAAAAAGAAGCTTTTAATGAGGCATTGTTTGTACCTTTGAACCTTTTCCCCCTAATTCTTTTGCATCTTCAGAAAATAATGAATTCCTGGGATACCACATCCACCTTAGGGATGAGAACACAACAGGGCTGCACCCATGGTCACCACAAAGCACTCAAAGCTCTGGACTCACTCCCTGCTCTACCCATCAGACCAAAACAGTGCTGATCTCCTCCTCCACCCCTTCCCAAGACAGGCAATTTGTTCTCGAGATGTATGAAAGCATTCAGTGTTCCCACCACAGAAAGATTAATATTGCCAGGCTCCCCAAAAACCCTGACTCAGGCTGAAGGTTGACAAGGAGTAAGCAAGGTTTCATGAGAGGAAAACTTGCTTTAATTTGTATTCTTGAGACTTTGTGCTTGATCAAGTGCTGCTGAATGTTACTGATCCCACGGATGATTCAGGATGGAACAAGCCTTCCCCAGCCAGGCAATAACCCGTTAGCAGCGATAAAGCTCCCAACAAATCAACAGAAATAAGAAAATCTCTTTCTTTCTCTCCACTGGAAAGGATTTGAGCAGCAGGGAGGTGCCCTGACCTGTGAGGATCTGCAGGCGGATCTGGGTGAGGGTGGTCAGGGTGGTTTGGTACAGGACACAGATGCTGCAAACCTTCTGCACCTCGGCGGAGTCCACGCGCTTCCCTCCCACCGGCTTCAGGATGTTCCGCACTGAGGCCGACTTCTGGAAAGCTCTCTTGAACAGGTCTGGGGGCACAAACACAGCAGGAGTGCCAGAGGGCAGGGTTAGATGGGATTTTGGGAAGGAATCCTTCCCTGGGAAGGTGGGGAGGCCTGGGCACAGGGTGCTCAGAGAAGCTGTGGCTGCCCCTGGATCCCTGCAAGTGTCCAAGGCCAGGCTGGATGGGGCTTGGAGCAACCTGGGATGGTGGAAGGTGTCCCATGGCCCCAAATCCCTTCCAATTCAAACCATTTCACATTCTATACATGCTCTACAGGACAAGGTGAATACAGAATGAGCTGTTAAGTGCCCGTCCAACACAAAACACTCATGATCCATGGTGCTGACTGCAGCAAATAATGACCACAGGATCCAGTGTTACAGGCAACAGCTAGACAATATCAGATTTACAGTTATCCCAAATCCTTTTCTGCAGGACCACCACACCTCACAGGTGCACCTTGCTTTCCACATGGGAAGCTGAGCTCCTATCCTCCCTTGGAAGTTTTAAGTTTTGCCAAAAGCACTTCAGCTACTTGAGAAAACAATGAAAAGAAACTGCTAAAATAAGCAAATCTTTTCCCAGCACCAAAGAAAAAGAGATTTTCCCCAGGTCACAGAAGCATTCCAAGGAGGAATTACAAATAGGAGGGATCACATCCCCACCTAAGCAGCAGCAGCTGCTGCAAGTAATTATTCAACCCTTTTGGCATAAGTGGAAAAGTCAAAGCCCTGCGAGTTTGGGAGAGAGATCCACATAAACACACAGAGACAAAAAAACCCCAAACCCTCCAAAACTGACTTTTCATAGGAAGGCTGTTCTGAGGGGAGATTGGCTGTGCTGGCAGCTGAGCTATCTCCTGATTTTCCAGCAGTTTCTTGCTGAGCACATCACTGAAGAGGATCCGGATCATGTGGACTCCCCAGAGGTGCTGCAGCTGCTTGGTCAGCAGGGGCATGGACTCGTTCAGCCTGGAAGACAGAGCAGGGGGACAGGTGAGAAGGCAGCTTGGAATGAAACACCAGGCAGTGATACTGATCCATTTAGCTCATAATCCAAACTGGAATATGCACCCACCCAGGGAATAGCCTGTGCAGGAATGCTACAGCTTATTGTGCAGCTAGAACCTGAAGTATCTGAGAAATTCTTCTCACTGTTCATCTCAAAACATAAAAGACTTTGGAACATATAAAAAAATGCAAAAACAAAAGGAGAGGCTTTATCATCTCTCCCTGTGAGGTCCTTCCCACTCACCCATAATCCACAGTCTGTGAGAACCAGCCCAGCACAGGGTGCCAGTGGGTGAGGTTGGATTTCTTCTGGGACACGTACTTCTGGCAGTAGGAGAGCATGTGGATGAGCACCCCCACAAAATGAGCTGTCTCCTCCTCCAGCACCTGGTCATTCAGGGAGCCCAGGAACACCAGATTGCCTGGAGGAAGGACCAGCACAGCAAGGCTTAAGGAGGAACAGATGCTGTGGGACAGGGGTTACAGGTGAAGCGAATCCTTTCCCAGTCCCAGGAGAGGATTTGTGTCAGTAATGATCTGAGGCCACCCTGCAGAAAGCCATTTCAAGCACGCATCAACCCCTGAGGTGACATGTCCCTTTGGCCATCTTCCCACTAACACCTTCTACAAACCACTAGAAGCTGCAATCCACGGTTATCCCAGAGAACCAACTGGGAATCTTGTTACTTTTGCAGAAATGTGAATTTAAATACGCAGCAGCATTTGGGACTATTTAGGGGAGGGAGATCCAAGTCTGCCACACTCCAGCACTTGCTCAGAGTCCAAGAGAAAAGATGGCAGAGATGATGCACAGCGTGGATACAAGAGCAAATCCCTGTCCCTTCTTCCCTTTGCAAAGGTCTTAAACCGTGTTTGCAACATCCTAAAATACACCTCAGTTATTATTTAGAGAAAGTTATCAAAATAATTACTAAAAAAGATGAGTTGGAGGCAGCTCTGCCCCATGGAAAAAGCAGATCTGAATCAAGACTCTTTTCCAAACCCAATAAAAGTGTTGGAGGTGCTCACCCAGCAAGCAGAGAGTGTGACTGCCCTCCAGGCACACACAGACATCCCGGCACTGGGATTCCCGGCTCAGGAACAGGATGAACTTCCTGAAGAGATCGTGGGATTCGATCACTGCCAGGCGCTGGAAGACAGCATGGAAGTGCCACTGAGGCTGGGAAGCAGCACATTCCCACACCTGATCTGCCAGCAGCACTTGGCACTGGCTTTTCTTCCCAAATAAAGCAGAAAGTCGAGGCTGTTGCCCCACGGAGTGTTTGACACGGAGCTGAGCTGGGAAATAAAACCCCTGGCAGGTGAACAGGTCGTGTTGGAGTTGGAGCCAGACCTTTGCAATGATCTGTCTGCAAGAACACAGGATTTGCCCATTTGGCACACGACCTGCCTGCCTGCACCAAGCAGATTGAATTGGATTAGTGGGCAGCCCACTGGTCACCCCCACAGAGCCTCTGCCACCCTGCAGGGTGATTTAGGCTTTGGCTCTGTGATTATGGAAAAGGAAGAGCAAGGATGTGAAAAATTCGAGCTGTGGGTCATATGTGCCTTTATTATTTATTTATGTAGGTATTTTAGGGCAGTTCAGCCCATCATCCCACTGGTGTTAATAACTTCTGCATTAGAAATCCAGAGTGTATGTAAGGCTTTCACAACAGAGAATTGAAACTGGCAAAGAGAGAAAAGCCAAAGCTCTGTTCCAAGAGCTGATAAAATGGAGTAACAAGTGGCCTGGTGTGATAATCAGCCCTCTGAGATCACCCACTTACCTCAGGGGTGAGAGTAGCAAGGTGAGTCATTATAGCAGGCACAGACATGACATGGATCAGGAAGGACCTCAGCAGATTGTCTGAGAACTGTGCAGCAACCACAGGGCTGTGGAGAGAGACAGAGAGACTTCAGAGCTCAACCCAGCCTGGGAAAGCAACACAGCCTCCAACTGAGCCACCCAGAACTGCATCCTGGGAATTCCCTCAGCAAGAACCACAGACACAGGCAATGGGTTGGGCTTAAAGCTCAGACCATCCCTCACACCTGCCATGGGCAGGGACACCTTCCACTATCCCAGGTTGGTCCAAGCCCTCTCCAACCTGGCTTTGAAGCATCCCAGGGAAAAGATCATTCACTCACACTTCTGTTCTCAGAGCAAGCTCACCCTGGACTGACCTGCACCCTCAAGTTTAGGCTCACACTAATTCCTGATTTAAAGCCACTCTAATCTGAAAAAGGATGACAGCAAAGTGAACCGTTTGCCTAAAGCATCTTCTTTCCTCAGGGTGATATTCTCAATGGCACAAAACCACTGAAAGAATGAGAAGTCTTTAAAAGAAAAAGACACTAAAAACAGACAAGTTTGGCTGCAAATCCCCCCAGGCAGCTCCAGCTGACTCACCGCAAGGCAAGGGAGAAGACAGCAGTTAAGGAACCTTTGGACAGGGAAGGTCTGGATCTTGCCAAGCCATTAGTTAGCAAAATCTGGATTAGAAAAGAAATCAAAAGATTAAAAACCCTGTAGTAATCAGAAAAAAAATTACTACTGCTCCTGAAAGATATTAAGTTTATTTAATGCAGAGGAAAAGAATATCATAGCAGCCTAAAATCCAGTTCTCACAAGTTATTTGGCAGAACCAGAAGGGCTTCAGGTTAATAATGGCAGAAGAGAGAAACAGCAATGAAATCAGACACTCTGCAGGACTTATTTCCCTAGAACCTGCACTCACAGGCTTTAAAAATTAACAGGGGAGGCTCAGAGTTTGGTAATGTAATTCTTATTTAAAAGATTCATTACATCAGTTCCTTTCCCCAGCAGAGCAGCAAACAAACCCAACCAATACAACGTGGCAGCTGCAAAGTTTGGCAAAATTATGTCCCTGTCCATCTCATGATGAGGTGATTAAGCAGGATTTAGGTTCAGCAGCAGTGACAGAAGGGGAAGAGTGGATTTGGTCTCAGGTGGGGATACTCTGCTTTACTTGAGAAACTTGAGAGATTTTTGCTTTGCTTGAGAAAAATATAATCATGCACAAATCAGCAGCAGCTCCTCCCTGAGACCCCAGCACAGATCCAGAGAGCTCCTCAGGAGAGGGGCACAGGCAGGGCTGGGGATGGTTTGCGTAAAGCTGGGACTGTGGCAGCTCAGACTGACCTGCAGCACGGAGTAGAAGCCCTTCTGGTTCAGGTGGCCCATGATGTTGGCACAGATGTGGTTCATGGCAGGTCTCAGGGTCTCACCTTTGGGTTAAAGCACTGATGTCACTCCAACAGCACCACAGCCCCACTCTGAGGCCCCCACACAAAGGTTTGTCACTGCCCAAGCCCTCCTGGCACAAAGCCCTTGTCCTTCTACACAAACCCATCATTCTGGCAGCATTTCACACTGTATGGTTTAGGCTGTAAGATTCTCATTTCCTTCCACTACTTGTCTGCCTTTTCTACATCTATTCCCTACAAAACCCAAGAGCTAAGAGCACATTCCCTTATCCTCTGAACATTTCTTGTGTGGGGGCTTTTGGAATATTACAAAAATGCTGTGAAAACTGTTGGTGTCCTAAGGGACACAGCCTAATCCCAAGTGGAACAGTCTCATCCCAAGGGAATCCCTGTTTTGTGCAAATACAAGAGCAGAATGAATCTTTGTGGCAGCCAAGGTGCAGAAACAGAATCCCAGAATGGTTTGGGTTGGAAGGAATGTTAAGACCCATCCCATTCTGCCCCTGCCAAGGGCAGGGACACCTCCCACTATCCCAGGTTGCTCCAAACCCTCTCCAACCTGGCCTTGAACACTTCCAGGGATGGGGCAGCCACAGCTTCCCTGGAACTTGTGCCAGAGCATTCAGTAGATTTTAACACCAAGTCCCAAATCAGTGGCTCACAGCCTTGGATGCACCAACCTTTTCCCCGGAGGATTTTCCAGGTGGAAGTGTCTGTGAAGGTGACCAGCATTGTGAGGTGCAAGTTCACCAGTCTGGAGTCCTGCAGGATGTCAGGCTGGGATAACAAACAGCAGAGTTAACAGATCCACTGAGCCTCATGCCACCTGCCAAATGCAGGGAGAGAAAACACAAGAGCAGTCCTTACCTTGAGCTGCTTGAGGAATTCACAGCAAAACCACAGGATGTCTTTGATCTGTTTGATCCAGAGGAGTGTGAGGTCCTTGGAGAGTGCCAGTGACACGTACCACACCTGAGCAAGGAAGGATGCACAGAGGGATCAGGGTTTGTGCTGTTCCTGGGCAGAGTTTGGGAACTGAAGCCAGCAGTGGGACCAAGATTCCTCTCTCCAAATTCCCTGGTCAAAGCACATCATCCACCCCAGAAATCAACTGTCCTTTAACTCCCGTGGCTGCACAGAGTGTAAATATCCCAGGAATACTAAAGGACTTGTCCAGACTTTCCCTGTGCAATCTCCACAGTGCTCAAGGGCTTCTGAAAGCTAAAAATTACATATTACTGAAGTAAATCCCCACACAGAGAGTTAAAAACAACCACCAACCCCTCCCCACTCCAAACCAAACCCCCCTGCTGACCTTGGGCTCATTCTCCACATCCATGCTGTTCAGGATACAACGGCACAGCTTTTCAAACCTCTGGGAAAATCCAAAGGTGGGATTAGTTCTAACTACAGGAAGGGCTATTCTGGAAAAGCACAAGGATCAGCTCAGCAGAGGGAGGAAGATCTCTCTGTCTCAAATCAGCAAATGTTCCCAGCACATTCCCTACAGGAATCCTGGTGGCTCCTTCCCTGGGAGCACACACATCACACTGCTGCTGCTCTGCAGAATTCCCTCCTTGGGAATACAGGGCTTTTTTTGGATACTGTATCTACAGAAAACTGCATTTGAGCACAGATTTCCACAGGACAGAGATTAAAAAATCCCTCACTGCTGCTGCCATTGGAAAACAGCTTTCCATTTTCCAACTGGTTTCCTTCCAGCCAGCCCTCACAGCTTCCTGGGGCAAAGATGATAATTTCAGGGCTTCACTCTGAACTCACCAGTTCAGGGCGTGAAAGTGAGAAAAGCTGCTGGGATACAAATAGCCTTCCCTGTGCCAGCACAGACCTCTGGGAGCTGTCCCAATGGACCTGCCTGGGGAACTGGGGTGTGCCAAAACCCCCAGGCACTGCTCAGCTCCTGCAGCTGGCACAGTCACCAGGAAAAACATCCATTAAAGGATGCCCTGAACATAGAACCACTGCTGAAAAATTCAAGGCTTCTCCTGTTTCAATCCTAAAGGCAGATCCCTTCAGGAAGAGCCAGGAGACAGAGAGAACATTGCTGAAGGCAAAATACATTGCAAGAACCTCCAAGATCACTGGGTAAGGAATTAAATGAATTTAACCTGTCCCCAAAAGCACAGCAGGATGTCAGGGCAGTGTCCTCACCTCCTTGTCCTCCTTGGGATTGAACACAAACAGCAGCTTCCTGGCAATCCTGAACACAGACAGAGCACTTCTTTTACTTGAGCCACATTCATTTGTCCCAAAGAAATCCTCCACCTCTCTCCTGCCAAAGGGGGAAAAATGAGGAGTTAAAAAGCAATCACAGAACAAAGAATTCCTTCCCTGAAAGGGCCCACAAGGAAGATGGAGAGAGACTTTTTACAAAGGTCTGGAATGACAGGAAAAAAGGGAATGGACTCAAACTGACACAGGACAGGGTTAGATGGGATATTGGGAAGAAATCCTTCCCTGTGAGGGTGGAAGAAGCTGTGAGAAGCTGCAGCTGCCTCATGCCTGGAATCATCCAAGGCCAGGCTGGAGCAACCTGGGCTAGTGGAAAGCGCCCCTGCCCATGGTAGGGGTTTGGAATGAGATCAGCTCCCTTCCAAGCCAACCCATTCCATGATCCCACGAATCCCACATACCTGATGTCCCTCTGCAGGCGGCAGCGACACAGAAACCTCCTGACCAGGGCCTGGAGCTGGACTGCAGCTCTTTCCCTCTCCTTCAGCTCCCGCCGCTCCTCCCGCGCCTGCCGGGCCTTGTCCAGGAACTGCGCCCTGGAGGACTGGCTGGCACTGAACATGGCTGGAACCTCCCAGGCAGCAAAGGATCCTCGCAGCAAACACCTGGAAAACCAGAGCAGAGTGGAAAAAACACCCACGGAAGGGCAGTTCTCGGCTCCCTGCAGGGGAGGGGAGAATCCGACAGCAGAGGGAAAAGCGGGAATAAAAACAAGCCCAGTGACTGTCACGAGGCTGCAGCAGGGACACAAAAACACTGGCAGGGAATCCTTCCAGCACAACCCACAGCCTGCTGCAGGCTGGGAGATTTTAAGTGGAATAATAAATCAGTGTTTTTGACACTGTGCTTCACTCCCTGCGCTGCACCTCCCCTCTCCAGCCTCTGTTCTTTCCTGGGTAACAGATAAGAACAACTCTCCAGCCAGGGACAGGAGGAAAAGGGCACAAGGGACACTGATTTATTGCCATCCACCAGATAAAAAACCCAGGGTCAACCAGAGCTTTATAAATAGCAACAAGGAACCCACCTGAAGGGTCAATTCTTCAAGGAAAGCGTGTGATGCTCATTTACACATGCACATGATTCCCATCCGGAGGCTTCGGGCAGCTCCTACATGGACAAGCACATTCCCTGGGGCTGATTTGGGGATTCAGACTTTTCCCTCTGCAGTTCGCAGTCCTTCAGTCCCGATTTACCTCTCGCTACACTCGCAAGGAAAACGGTCAGTGGGAGGAGAAGCAGCATAGGCAGCACGGGGGGAGGGATAACTCCGTGTGTGACAGCACCGAAGGACAAAGAGACCCGGGGCGCCGGTGACCGGAGCAGGTGCCGCCACCGAGTAGGACCCCAGAGCCACCCACAGCCCTGGAGCTGGGCTGCAGCTCCCAGGACTCGCCCAAGGCACGAGCAGAGCAGGCACAGAGCCCCCCGAGCCCCACTCCCAGCCCCCGCATCCCTCCCGCAGAGCCCCGTTTGCACTCCCGGGCCTCCCCCCGAGCCCAGGCTCCCACCCCGTCGGGCCCCAGCGCTACCGGCAGCCTCCCCGCAGCCCCCAGGCGCTCACCCTCGTGCCGGCGGACACCGGGCCGGGCGGGCCGGGCCGAGCGGCCCCGGAAGCCCCCGGTCCCTGCCGGTTCCCCCGCCCAGGCCGCGGCCGCAGCCCCCTCCTCGCACCCGTGTCCGCGCTCCCCGTCCGGCCGCCAACCCGCCCCGCCGCTGCCGTTCCGCCGGCCCGCTCACCGGCTCGGCACAGGGAGAACAGCCAGCCCCGAGTCCCGCTGATACCGGGAAGGTCAGGCCGAACCGGGCCAAAGCGGGCCGGGCCAAGCCCGTGAGGCGGCAGCGCGGCAGCGGCCGCGGGGAGCAGCGGCCGGGGCGGGCCATCGGACGGGTTTGGGGGCGCACCCGGGCGGGGCCGGAAGGAGGCGAGGGGCGGAAGTTCCCCGCCCGGCGCTCCCGCTCGCTCGGTCCGAGGGGCTGCGGCGCCGTTCATGGTGAGGGGGGAAAGGGCGGCTCGNCCTGCAGGGCGGGGGTGGGCTCCGGCCGTCGCGGGGGAGGAGGGGCGGGAGACTGATGGGGGACAGGGATACGGGGAGGGGACTTAGAGGGGCCGGGGGGCTCCGGGCCTCAGCGGGATACGGGAAGCTGAGGGGGCTCAGAGGCGGCTCCGGCCCTCGGGGGCGCTGAGGGACGCTGGGTCGGGGGGCTCAGGGGGTTTTGCGTCTTGGGAGGGAAACTGAGCGAGGCAGAGGGGCCGGAGTCTGCGGGTACCGGTCCTGCCCGGGGGTGCGTGCGGAACAGGATGCCCTGGGGAGGGGTTGGGCTAAGAATTTGGGGGTCTGGCCCCCGAGAGCGGTGCGGCCGTTGAGGAGTGGCAGTCACCAGGGGCTGGCTGGAGATGTGGTCCAGCCCCGAAGCTGGAGAGAGGGGTTTTGAGGGGGAGTCTGAGCCCCGGGAGTCGCTGTGGTCACAGGCCGGTTTGCGCGTGGCCGGTCCCCATTGTGCCCCTTGGCCATGGGCCGGTGGTTTGGGGAGGGCAGGGCTGGGATTTGGGATGCAGGGTCATGGTGCACTGTAGGATCGAGCCTCTCTGGAACCCCGGGCCCATTCCTGCCCAAGATGGGGTGTTCTGGTACCGAAGGGAGTCGGAACGTGGGTTGAGGTTGTTGCCTGTGCACGCCAGAGATGATGGGATCATCTCTAGGCCATCCCTGCTCCTCCTACTCCCTCTCCTGGGCCACACAACTCCGGCTCCATTGGGAGTTTCATGGCAGTGAAGAAAAAATCCTTTGGTTCAGCTCATCCCTGAGCCGTGGGATGTGCTGGAGGAGCAGGGATGGAGGCGGTTAATTATCCCACCCCGTCCCATCCTGAGGAGGCACGGAGGCTCCATTTATCGGCTCTGGGGGCATTTGTGGTGCGTGTGCCTGTGTTAGTGTGACCTCGGTGACAGGGAGGTGACAGGAATGTGGCTGGAGGCTGCTCTGTCAAGCTGGATTTTGGTGCTCTGAGCAATGTGGGAGGGCAGGGAATAGTGGGGAAAAGCTCGTGTGTGCTCTCCCTGCTTGCTCCAAGGGAAAAAGCCTGGAAAAGTTGTGGATATTGTGCATTTCAGCACTTGAGAATCTGTTGATTTCTGCATTTGGACTCACAGGAATCATCTGCTCCACTTGTGTGTGTGTGAATTGCCCAATTCCTTCCCAGATTATTGATGGAGCAAGAGCTTTAAGCTGTCGGAGTTGCGTAAGAAATGAAAGCAGTTGTTGTGGGAAAGCGTCGGCTTTGCAGTGCAAAACCCGGCTCAGCATTCCCAGGGTTTTTTCCCGGGGGAAAAAAAAATGGGGGCTGTGTCCACAAATATCCTTCGATTCCTGACAGTGGAACGTTTAAAAAACACTTGAGAACTTCACACAAAGAGCCGCGGGAGGAGCCGAGGTGTGAAACACCCGGTGGGAACAGGAGTGTCACTGCCAGGGTGGGAACTCCTTCCTTGAGCTGGAAATTGGGAACTGCTCTCATGAGCCGGGAACTCCTTCCTTGAGCTGAGAACTGCTCTCATGAGCTGGGAACTCTTTCCTTGAGCTGGGAACCCCTGTCCTTGCAGGAAGAGATGTCGGGAGAGAGCGTGGTGAGCTCAGCAGTGCCGGCGGCCACGACGCGCACGACGTCCTTCAAGGGGAGCAGCCCCAGCTCCAAGTACGTGAAGCTGAACGTGGGGGGAGCCCTGTACTACACCACCATGCAGACCCTGACCAAGCAGGACACCATGCTCAAGGCCATGTTCAGCGGGCGCATGGAAGTGCTCACGGACAGCGAAGGTAAGGATCGGGATGATCCCAACGCCCTCTGTGTCCTTCCCGGGCAGGGAAAGCCACAGGGCTCGTAAAAAGGTCAGAGGAACTTCTGTTTGGAGGGATGGAGGGTCTCTCCTACAAGGAAAGGTTGGGAGAGTTGGGATTGTTCAGCCTGGATAAAAGGCAAGTTTGGGGTGACCTAATTGTGGCCTTCCAGTGCCTGAAGGAGCCACAAGAACAACAGAGAGAGAATATTTATAAGGCCCTGGAATGGCAGGACAAGAGAATAGGTTTGGATTAGATATTGGGAAGAAATCTTGCCCTGTGAGGGTGGGGAGGTCCTGGCACAGCCCAGAGAAGCTGTGGCTGCCCCATCCCTGGAAGTGTCCAAGCCCAGGTTGGAGAGGGTTTGGAGCAACCTGCGATAGTGCGAGGTGCCCGTGGCAAGGAATGGACTAAACAATCTTCAAGGTCCCTCCCAACCCAAACCATGCTGTTGTTCCATGATTCCATGATTATACAGCTGGGAAAAATGTGGAACAAAAGACAAGGATGATCTGAGTGGTTGCCTGAACAGCAAAAGGACATTAGGAAGTGCCAAAGCTCCTGTCAGGCCCAGGTGGCACCTGGAGCATCTTTTCCTTTCACACTAAAGCTCTGAAGGCAATGGAAAAAAGTGGGGATAGTGATCAGGAATCCTTGAGTTGGGACTTGTGTGTCCTCTTGGAAGCTCAGAATGCCATTCCCTCTTCTTGTTTCTTGCTTATAAATAAAATATAAAACATGCTCTGAGCATAGGTATTAATGAGTTAAAAGCTGATTTTTAAAAATGAAACCATTTTCTTGTGGGACTGTTGTCAGCTGATTTCCCTAAAACAGAGCCAGTTGCAGAATTTTCAGAAAATTTGCAATTTTATCGCCAGGTTGTGGGTGTGCCAGAGTTTAATTGGAAGCTCAGCTTTATTTTCATTCTGATGTTTTACCCATAACAATATTTAAGGACCTTTTTCTTTAACAACAGCCTCTGCAAAGCTGAGCCTGGAGGTTCAAACACCTCCCTTGGGATTAGTTAATTATTATTTGAAAATTCTGTTTAAATTTGCTGAAAATAGAGAAAATACAGTACGGGGTGAGGTGGGTAAGTTTTGAGTGCTTTAAAATAGTCTGTTTAGAGGTTTATGATAAGCTTTCCTGAGATAAGAGGAAGTGGATTTGAAGGAAAAAAAGTAAAAATACAGCTTGATTAGCTGAATATTCCTGGTTTAGCCAGAAGTCTTTATATTTAAGCTGAAGAAAACAAAGCTGTGTTGTTCCAGGTGTAATCCCAGGCCAGGATAAAGCAGGAATGTGGGTGCTGTGATTTGGGGTTCTGGATCAAAGGGTGTTTGGGATACTTATCCTGGATACAGACCATGGAGGTTGCATAAAAAAAGTCAGTCTGTGGGTCACATTTGGCAAAAAACTGTCAAATGGCAATCAGCACTAGGTCAAATTTGGGAAAAAACCCTGTCAAATTGGAATCAGTACCTTGACTGGGAACACTGGAAGAGGGGAAATGTTGTGAACCCTCTCCCTTTGCTAAACTTGAGGTGGATCTTCCTGTCCCTCCCTGGAGCTGCTTGGCTGAGTTTGATAATTCCAGACTTCCCATGGCTGGAAATGGATTGGAAATGCCAAATTCATTTTGGAAACTCACCCTGGCGTGATCCCAGTGTCCTGGGCAGGTGCAGGAGGGCTGGGACATCCCATTCCCAGGGCTCAGAGCCCCTGGAAGTGCAGGTGCTGTTTGCACCCTAAATCTGAGGGTAACTGGAGTTTCTCCCACTACAATATCATGTTTGGGACATAAAATCCCAAGTTTGTTTTGCTGTGACTCCCACAGTGTCTGTGTGGGATTGTTCCATGGAACCAGTTTGTGTTTTAAGAGGAATTTGATACTTCCTGTATGTTGTAACACAAACACTCCCATTGCAGCAGTTCTTGCTTTATCTCCCCTTGCCTGGAAACTGGGACAATAGCACTGGGGCTGCTAAAGGAAACACTTTTTATCTGGAATTCTTCAAAATCCTCCTAATTGGTCACACCCAAAACCTGGCACCAAACGAAATGTTTCTTAGGAAAAGAAGCCAGGCTTGGGGAGCAACTGGAAGGAGTTGGGTTTAAACAGTCTGGAATGTGGCACACAGGGTCCTGCTCTGTGTCTGGGATTCAGATCCCAGCTCCTCCTCCCAGCAACAATTCCAACCTGCTGCTCCTCTGTCTGGAGGAGAAAAGTCTGGGCTTCTCTGGCTGTGGGTGGTGGCAGGTGATTGTTTTCAGCTTAGAAATTATTGATGAACTGTAGCAAACCAGCATATTTGGAACAATTTCTTTGGATGGTCGTGAGCAGGGAGAAGGATGTGAGTTTTCCAGGTGCATCCACCTGTTTCCAATTCTCTTTTTTTTCCCTGACTCCCTGTTGTTGTTGATGGGGAAGCTGTTCCTGGTCCAGCTGCTGATAAGAGAGTGGAGCCTCAGGCAGTGTCCAGTGTCAGGCTCCTGTTTCACCTGCCAGGGCTTGCTTGGAAAATGTCTGGTTTTAGCTGGAGCATTTGGATCCTGTCCCTGAGAATTCCTGTAAGACAAAGATGAATTTCCTGAAGGTGTGATGTGTCCATGGACAATGGCAGTGAGGGGAGGGCAGGCTCTGCCCAGGTGAGACCCCACCTGCAGAGCTGCCCCAGCCCTGGGGCCCAGCACAGGAAGGGCCTGGAGCTGCTGGAGAGGATCCAAAGGAGACACCAGGATGATCAGAGGGATAGAGCAGCTCTGCTGGGAGGAAAGGCTGGGAGAGCTGGGATTGTTCAGCCTGGAGAAGGGAAGGCTCTGGAGTCACCTAAGCGTGACTTTCAGGACCTGAAGGAGCTGACAAAAAGATGGGAAAGTATTATTTTTAAGGGCCTGGAGTGATGGGACAAGTGGGGATGGCTTCAAATTGCCAGAGGGCAGGAATAGATGGGATATTGGGAAGAAATCCACCCTGTGAGGGTGGGGAGGGGCTGGGATGGAATTCCCAGAGAAGCTGTGGCTGCCCTGGAAGTGTCCAAGGCCAGCTTGGACAGGGCTTGGAGCAATCTGGGACAGGGAAAGGTGTCCCTCCATGGCAGCGGGTTAGAACTGGATAAACTTTTAAGTTCCCTTCTACCCCAAACCATTCCATGATTCTGTGTTCCATACAGCCCATGGATTCCGTGTCCCTTCCTAGATGGATCACAGGATGTTTTTGGAACACTGCAATTAAAAAATAACTCTAAAAGACTTCAGCCCACTTGTTGGCTGTGCTGTGGCCGAGTGGCAGTGGGGTCACTTCCCTGTGACTCATCTCCTTTGGGCTGTTTGGGGGAAACAGAAAGGTTTTTAAAGCTCTTTTAGTGGTCACTCTGATTTTGCAACGTTGCTGGAAGTGTTTTCTCATCCCCACATGAAAATGAGCAATTCTGCTTCAGTTTCACCATCTGTAAACATGAAGTTGCAGCAGATTTTTGCAGCCTAGGAGGAATAACAGAGGAGTTTGGGAATGGTAATTCTGCTCTTAGCTGGCCCTTTACTTTTCTGTGTGCTCCAGTGAGCTTGGGAAGCAGCTGCATTTATGGAATATGGATGTCCTGGTTTATTACCATAGCTTGTGCTTCCTCTTTATCACAGAGTCCCAGAATGGTTTGGGTCAGAAAGGACTTTAAAGCTCACCTTGTTCCACCCCTGCCATGGGCAGAAACACCTTCCACTAAATCTCCCACTAAAATGGGGTTTCTTGCTTTCCGTACTCTGCACTGCCAAATGGGCTTTTTTCTGGTCTAGTTAGATTAGCCATTAGCCTGGATCAGTCCTCTGTTCCATGATTTCTGTCTCTAGTTTATTGTTCCAGCCTGTAAAATCACACTTGGAGCACCCTTTGTGTTGTCTGTGGACAGCAGGAATGAGGGAGCTGGGAAGCCTGGCGTGAGCTGCAGAGTGTCTCCTTTTCCCTCAGAAAGGGCCATGTTCCCTTTCCAGAACCAAATGTTCAGACTTTTCCTTGTTATTCCATTCATGCAGAACACACAGGGGCTGCTTTAACCTACTTTCCTTATTTGTCCAAAATATGACTCCTTCCCCACAAGCGTTTCCTCGCTGCATTCCTGAGCCTCAGTCTGTGAGAGTGGCCATCTGTTCACTCAGGGAAACTCCAGCCTTGGCACTGCCTGACTTTTCCAGGGTCCAGCCTGATCCCAGCAGTGAGAGGTGAATTGTGGATCCTGCACCCAGAGCTTTGGTTGCCTGAATTATTTTGTAGCTCTTTTCTTCCCTGGAGAAGAGAAGGCTGCCGGGAGACCTTGGAGCACTTTGCAGTGCCTAGAGGGACTTCAGGAGAGCTGGAAGAGGGAGTTTGGACAAGGGCATGGAGGGACAAGACAAGGGGGAATGGCTTCGCACTGCCAGAGGCAGGGTTAGATGGGATATTGAGAAGAAATCCTTCCCTGTGAGGGTGGGGAGGCCCAGGGTGCCCAGAGAAGCTGTGGCTGCCCCATCCCTGGAAGTGTCCAAGGCCAGGTTTGATGGAGCACCCTGGGCTAGCAGAAGGTGCCCCTGCCCATGGCAGGGGTGGGACTGTATGAGCTTTAAGTTCCCTTCCAACCCAAACCATTCCATGGTTTTCTTCCCGCCATGGTCCTAAGCTCCAGCCATGCCACACTCTCTGCTCACATTCCCCGTTTCACACTCCCAGTTCCATCATGTCCTTCACCAGTTTGCTCTGTCAAGGCCTTTTGCCACATTCATCTCAGCTTGTCCTTAGTGTGGCCTTCCTGTGTCCCCAGGCTGGATCCTGATCGACCGCTGTGGGAAGCACTTTGGGACA
Source organism: Nicator chloris (assembly GCA_013400495.1). Classification (NCBI taxonomy): domain Eukaryota; kingdom Metazoa; phylum Chordata; class Aves; order Passeriformes; family Pycnonotidae; genus Nicator; species Nicator chloris. The sequence goes on from WAAE01002002.1 coordinate 428,191, forward strand.
ATCCTGAACTACCTGCGGGATGGGGCCGTGCCGCTCCCGGAGAGCCGCCGGGAGATCGAGGAGCTGCTGGCTGAGGCCAAGTACTACCTGGTGCAGGGGCTGGTGGATGAATGCCAGGCAGCCCTGCAGGTGGGCACGGGGCTCAGGGGCAGCTGGGGGTGGGCAACAGCGTCTGGGCAGAGCAGGATTTTCTCCTGGTCTTCATGTGGTGATTTTGGAGGCTGGGATGGAAATTGGAATAGTTTGTGTTGCCATCTGCTGGAGTCTGGTCACATCTAGGAAAACCAGCTTCTTCCCAGAGCTGCTGGGAGTCCTGTTGTGTTCTTTGTTGTGCTCTGAGGTTACCATCTTGAGTTTGATGCCACTGTCACTGATGTCCTGTCTGAGAGAAGCCCCATTCCAGATCCTGCTGTTTAACTGGGCACAGGACATTCAGTGGTGGAGAGCAGGAAGGGACACCTCAGGTGCTCCCAGAAGAATGGTGCCTGGCCAGCCACAGCCCAGAAACCACCAGAGGGACAGACTAGACACTGACCCCTCAGCAGAGATCATTCCCAGGAAATGTGGGTGTTCCCTGGGCTCTGTTGTCACTCAGCTTCTGTTTGGTTCTTGCTCCCACAGAACAAGGATGCGTACGAGCCCTTCTGCAAGGTCCCGGTGATCACCTCCTCCAAGGAGGAGCAGAAGCTGATTGCAACCTCCAACAAGGTGAGAGAGACTGGGATGTGCCATGGGGAGAGCTGGGGGTGTCCAGCCTGGAGAGGAGAAGGCTTTGGGGAGACCTCAGAGCTCCTTCCAGTGCCTAAAGGGGCTCCAAGAGAACTGGAGAGCTGGACAATGGATGTAAGGGATGGAGTGACAGGATAAGGGGTGATGCCTTTAAGGCCCTGGCTCAGGTTGCCCAGAGAAGCTGTGGCTGCCTCATCCCTGGAAGTGTCCAAGGCCAAGTTGGGCACTTGGAGCAGCCTGGGCTAGTGGAAGGTGTCCCTGCTCATGGCAGGGGGTGCTGATAAGACAGAGGGAAGATAAGAATAGATGGGGATCCAGTCCCAGAAGGGGTCAGGAAGGATTGCAGCCCCATTGCCAACCTGTGCATCACAGCTTTGCAGCAACAGCAGTAGCACCACCAAAATCCCACTGGGAATTTGTCATTGCAGCCTATCTGTGGGGCCTTGGGCTGAGCTGAGGTGAGGTTCCAGCTCTGGCTGTGCTCCCTGGAACTCATCTGTGCTTTGTTTCTTACAGCCAGCAGTGAAGCTGCTCTATAACAGAAGCAACAACAAATATTCCTACACCAGGTAAGTGACTTCAGCTGGAATTGTTGGAAGCTTTTCACAGACTAAAATCCACTGTAAAAGTTTCCTTTTTCTTCCCCCAGACCTGATGACAGATTGGTGTTGGCAGGCTCTCCATTTTTTCCCAATTAATTTCAAACTGGAGTCAGAAGGGAGTCTGCTGCCATCCATGAAAGGCTGAGCCTGTGCTATTTCTGTGCCAGAGGAGTTCCTCTAATCCTTAGGTGCAGCTGGCAGAGGCTCCTGGCCAAGTGCTGTCTGCATTCCCATGGATTGCAGTGTGGTAGTTGAACACAGGGAGCTCAGTGAGTGGTGAGATCATCAAACTGGGGGCCTTGTCCTCTTTCTGTTATTCCTTTATAAATTTCATGACGTAACAGTGCCCATCCAGGGTGCTGAGCTCAGGAATGGTTTGATTTGGCTGATAGGATTTTGCACCTGGGTGAAATGGCCTTGGACAGTTGTTCATGGGGCTGTTTCTCTTGTGTTGCTGCTGCTTCAGGTTTTCCTGCCTGTAGAAGTGAAATCATAAGGGTTAGTTTCTTGGGTTTGTCCCGTCCCTGGAAGCGTCCAAGGCCAGGTTGGATGGGGCTTGGAGCAACCTGGGCTAGTGGAAGGTGTCCCTGCCCATGGCACAAGGTGGCACTGGATGGGCTTTAAGGTCCTTCCAACCTAAACCATCCTGGGATTCTGTGACACAGGAATCTGGGATCTCAGGGCTAACAATGCTCACTGCTGCCACTCTTTCCATGTGCTCCGTAAATTCCTGCTGCTGCCTCCATCCCCGCAGCAACTCCGATGACAACATGCTGAAGAACATTGAGCTCTTTGACAAGCTGTCCCTGAGGTTCAACGGGAGGGTGCTCTTCATCAAGGATGTCATTGGGGATGAGATCTGCTGCTGGTCCTTCTACGGGCAGGGCCGCAAGCTGGCCGAGGTCTGCTGCACCTCCATCGTTTACGCCACCGAGAAAAAGCAGACCAAGGTACAGGAAAACTGGGAATGCTCCAGCCTGGCACCCTGGCAGCTGAACAGGCTGGCACTTTGCCATTGTTCAGCATCTCTGGAGGATAATCAGTGCATTGAGAGTGGGGCAGCACCTGGAGCTCATCCTGGGGGTACGGCAGGAGCTGCCTGCTCAGGGCAGGTAGCACTGGGCAGTTGGGATATTCCATAAAGCCCTGTGGTATTCCATAATGCATGGTGATAGTCCATAATGTTCAGTCCAGCTCTACCTTCAGACAAACTTGTGCATTTAACCACGTTTGGGGGTTGCAAGTAGATGATCTAAGGTTGGAACTAAATGATCTCTAAGGGCCCTACCAACCCAAACCATTCTGTGGTTCTACACCTCCACGTAAGGAGGGATCCAGCAATGGCACACCTCCCCTGTATTCTTCACTTTCCCAGGAGAGAGGTCTGCCTGGTTCTGGTTGTTGGTCTCAAAACCTGGAAGCAAAGAATGGAATAGAAAGGATTGTGCCTGAAAGGATTTCTGTGGCTGGGGTGCAATTAAGGACTTGTAACACCGAGTATCAGGAATCCAAACCGAGGTACCCTGCTGCCTGCAGCGAGTGACCTTCTCTTCCCTGCCTGCCAGGTGGAGTTCCCAGAAGCCCGAATTTACGAGGAGACCTTGAACATTCTGCTGTACGAATCCCAGGATGGGAGGGGGCCGGACAATGCCCTCCTGGAAGCCACGGGAGGGGCTGCAGGGCGCTCCCACCACCTGGAGGAGGACGAGGAGCGGGATCGCATCGAGCGCGTGCGGAGGATCCACATCAAGCGCCCGGATGACAGGGCCCACCTGCACCAGTGAGCCTGGGGACCCCCGCAGCTCTGGGGAAGGGGCTGCCCTGCAGCAGGACCAGGCAGTGCAACTCCTGTCCAGCACAGTCTGTAAATTGTGATTCGTAACAAACTCTAGGTTATTTGGGGTATTTAAATGTGGTAGTTGTAGGGCGAGGATCAGTGAGGTTACCTGGGCAGCCTGGAAGGGCCTGTTGAGCAGCTGGAGAAATGCCCAGAAGTTTTAGCACTCTTGTCTGTTGCTGTTTTGTGCTGGAGAGGAGGAGGACTGGCTTCCTGTGGCTTTGGTAATGATCCTGCACTTTAAAACCAAAACAACAAACAAAAGGTTAGCCGTCCACCTTCCTTCCCTCCAGGCACTCCCTGACCCTCCTGGGCTGGGGGGAAAGGCAGGCACCTGGACCCGGGGCTGCTACACAGCTCCCTGGCTCCTGGGAGAGAGCTTGGGAGTGCCTTGGGTGACTCCCCAAAGAACAAATGCCCCAGGCTGATGAGTTTCCTGGGGGCAGAGGGACCCCTCAGAGCAGTGAGAGGGAGCTGGGGCTGCTCCCTCAGGTTTCCCACAGCTCTCAGGATCTGCTCCTCCAAGGGTTCAGTGGAGCTTCTGCAGCACTGAGCTGGGGACACCCATCCCTGTTTTATCCCTACAGTTCGAGGTTAAAATTCCTCCCAAAGGAGAATCAGGAATAAATTATAAACGGTTGCTTTCCCTAGGAATGGTGTTGGTACTGGTCAGTGCTTAGAACTTCTGCTTGAGCCTGGATCTCAGCTGGGGGTTTGGTTTCCAGCAGCTCCCAGATACCAGGAGTCACAGCAGGTTCAATCCCCCCATTCTGGGGGTGTTGGTGGGGGGCAGCAGCCCTGGTTCCCTTCTGGAACTGATCCAGGAGCATTGCCTTGCCCTGAGTGAGGGAAAACAGAAGCAGGCAGTGACCCAGAGGCAGATATTCCCTATTTGACTTTGTCCTGAGGGTATTCCAAGTCTTCCCAGCCATGGCAGCTGTGTGTGGAAGGGCAGAGCATGGAGAAAGCCACTGCACTGTGGTTTTCTACGAGTGCTTTTCTCTTGTCAATGAATATTTTATCTACCTCCTTGTCTCCTGTTGCCTGTTGGGGAGTCAAGTGACAGCGATGGTGGGAGGTGGGGTGTCATTCCATAGGGCTGGCAGCAGAGCCACAGCTGTGACAGTTCAGGTCACCAGTCCTGGGAGGGAGAGAAACCTGAGGTAGGAAGTGCTAAACTTGCACTGCAGCAGCACCCGTGGGCGACACCTGAGCACTCTGCCCTGGGCTACAGTTTCTTCTGACCCTTTCTCTGAAATATTTAGCACTGGCTTTAACAGCCACACTCCTCTGGAGCAGCAGCTCTGTGTTCCTGCTCCAAGGATCCCTGCTCCTGGCTCAGGGCTGCTAAGGACATGGGAACAGTGTAGAAACCAAAGGTGCTGCAGCAGCACCAGCCACGTTCTTCTGTTCCACAGAGCTCGTTGGTAGAGGCTGAAACACACCATGAAGTGGCTGTACAGTTTTGGATCATCAAGTAAAGCTCAAAGATTTCAAATTTAATCTGAGGCCATCTTTCTCGTAACCAAAGACTTCTCCACATTGCAGGCAGCTGCTGGCAGTGGCAGGTGGGGGTGTTGTACCTGTCTCCTCTCCCCTTTCTCCTGCAGCTGCTGATTGTTCACTGAGACCTCCACAGTTACCCTGGGGTTCAGCAGCTTCAGCTCTGTCCTGACACCTCAGGGCTCCCAGTTTGAGTTGTACTTAAACCTGTTTGCAGCACCCTCTGGGGCTGGAGTAGTGCAGAGAGGGAAGGAGCCAGAGCCTCTCCCCTCAGGGCTGGCGTAAGCTGGGGGCGAGGCAGGGAAGCCCTGGATTGCTGTTTCTCCAGCACTGTGGGCTCTGACACTGGTGATTCCTGGGCTGTTACTGGATATCTCAGCATCTGGAACAACCCTGCTGCCCTTGGGGGTGGAGACTGTGTTTCAGCAGGGGGTGAACAGGGATCAGCACCAGTCCTGCAGCAAACCCTGCTCACTCCAGCTGGGAGCTGCTCCCCATCCCTGGCCGTGCTGACCTGCAGAGCCCAGACCAAATCCAGTCCTGTGGGACACAGCAGCTTCAGCCCCAGGAGGTGACACCAGTACTAAGCACCTGACAGGTCACAGCTATGTGATTAACTTCTCTGTAAATAGGTCCTTAACTGGCTTCAGGCTTTTCCCTCTCAGGTTATGCAAACTAAGTTCTTAAAAACCAAGGGAAAGCTGTTTTTAATCTTTGTACAGCGCTTTGTAGAGTTGTTGGTTTAGCAAAGTCACTCCAGGAGAATTAAAGTTGCAATTTCAGTTTTGTTACTGCATTTGTGGGCAGACTCTGCCTTAACTCCTGAGCTCACCCTTGGGGCGCAGCCAAGCTGTGCTGTCCTGGGGACTGTCCTTTACCTGCTGCCCCTGTCCTTGCTCTGGGCACACCCTGGTCATGCCCTTGCACAAATGCTCTCAGCCCTGAGCCTCGTTACTCTAAGTGGTTTTACTCTGAGCTCTCAGGTGCAGCTGGGGCTCAGGGCAGGTGTCCTGGGCACAAGCAGCTCTTCAGATTATCCTTCCCTGCCTGCCAGTGCCAGGGAGAGCAGAGCTGGCTGCTTCCATTCTCCAGCACCAGCAGTGACAGCACAGCCCAGGGAAGCTGAGGGAAGTCCCCCTGGGGAAGGGATTTTGTCCCCTCCCAGCTCCTGACACGGGTGGGGCTGCATGAGAAGGGGACAAGGACCAGCCCTGGTGCCCCCTTCCCACCTCTCTCCCTGTAGCACCAAAGCAGCTGCTCCTGCACTTCCCCAAGGCAGGTTTGGATCCCCTGAGCCACAGCACCTGGGCAAGGCTCCAAGCTCCCATCCCACCTTAGAGCAAAGCACAGGTAGAACCTTTCAGTCGTAACAGAATTATTTCATGGACAACAGCAAATTCCTGTTCTGTACAATCATTCCCACCTGTCCAGACTTCTGCACAGAACAAGCTTTGGCTGGATTTCAGTGTATGGTTGATGTTTGCAATATGTACTTTTGTTTTTTAATATAACACAATAAATTAGAAGATATTTCATATTTACATGCGAGTCACTTTATTACTTGCTTGGAGCTCGATGTCCTCATGGGCTGTGTGGCTGGAGGAATTTTTGGGATGAAATATCAGATCTCCGTCTTAATTAATGTCAGTTTGACCTCCCAGCCCTCCCTGTGGGAGAGGCCCCAGCTGTTGGGATTCTCTCTGGTCTTTTCTTTTTGAGAAAAGTTGGGTTTAGACCAGGGTTAACACTGCTCTGCACTTCCTGCAGTGCTCCTGAGTAGTGGCTCAAAGTACAGCTAGAGAAGCCTTTGGCTTCTGTCCTAATCCTTCCTGACCTCTGGGAGATGGAGACTGTACCTTGGAACTTTGGGGATAAATGTCCCTGTGACCATGTAACGAGTGTCTCCTTCTGGGAACTTTACAGCAACATCAGGGATTTTATTTATCTATAGTTGAATAGTTTTCAGCTATTAAAAAAGAGCCTAAAAGATGCAAACAAACTCTCAAATCACAGCAGCCCTGTGGCATCAAAGATTCCAGGGGAGATGTGAGGGCTGGTCCCATCCTGCAGGCTCCTTTCTGTTCCCAGCCAAGGGAACAGGAACTGGTTCTCATCAAGACTTTCTCGGGGTTGACACCTGGGAGGAGAAGAGGAAGCAACCATTAAATCAGGAATCCTCAAGGTGCCTGGGAAGAGAGGTGGTGGTGGAGTTTCTATCTGGTACATTTCCCTCCATCTCGTCTGCAGGCTGGAGAACTCCACCTGGAATTCTGCCGTGGAGCTGTCAGCTCCTCAGAGGACCTGCTCGGGTGACAAGAAGTGCCTTCCCTCCATTCCCCAACCCATTTCAGGGATAACTTGGTTGACTTGGGGCAGGAAAACATCCCCTGAGGCCTCATTCTGCTGGTGCACACCGAGTTTGGGTCAGACTAAATTCTCCAAGTGCCCACACCAGGAACCAGCCTTGCTCCCCCATCCCTGGGCCAATTCCTGCAAATCCCTGGAGCTGCAGCTCCCAACACTGGATCACCTCATGCAGGTGACACTGACAGGGTGGTCACTTCCTGCTTTGGGAGGGGACTCAGTCCCTCCTGGACTCCCAGGAAGGAGGGGCTGTGCTCTGCAGCTGGGGATCCAAAGGAGGAAGCAGCTGATGCCTCCCTGTGCTCAGCTGGGGCCTTACCACTGTGAGCTGTCCAGTTTTGTCCTTGAAGACCTGAGGCTCTGGCCCCACAGTGAACACCATGGTCCCCTCCTTCCCGGAGCCGACGCGGAACCGGAGGCTGGAAGCACAGAATGCCCCTGGAGAGCTCTCCTCACAAGAGGCTTTACTCTAAACCCCCTTTATTTCTGTTCCCTGGGCAAATCTCGTTAGAGGAGCAGATCAGAGCCTCCAGCTTAGGTGAACTTCCTAAACAATTGCATTATCCCAGCGAGCCCAAGGGGTTGATGAATGGAACAAGGCTGCCCAGCCCGGGCTTTTGAGTGTTCCTGGTGCAATTAAGCACTGGAAGCTAAGCAGATCTGACCTGGAGGAAAGCACTGAGCACACCAAATCTAATTGGAGCTGAAACGCAAAGGCCAGGCTGAAAAGCTGGAGCAGAAGTGCAGGTTTCACCTGCCAGCTCCAATTCCCAGAGAGGCTGGAGACACTCCTGCATCCACCTGCCAGGAGCTCAGGGCTGGGACTGGGAGGAATCACAGTTTGGGCCTCCTCAATCCTTCTGGGAGAAGAGCATTTGTCCTGAGGTGACCCACAGCTTCCCAGCTGCCTTTCCTGAGGCTAACAGGACCCCCTGTGGAACCACTGAAGCCACGACCTCACGCCCAGGTCACACCAGAAAACAGAAAGAAAAAGTGGATTTAAAGTACAATCACCTAGAAATAAGTTGGGTTTAGGCAGGTGGGGCATGGGCAGCTGTCAGAGCAGAGCAGCACCCCTAGCAAGGTATAAGGACTCATTAGCCTGGGAAAAGCTTGGAAATGGTTGGAATGACTTTTAATACATTTTCTCTCAGTGCATCCCATCTCATCTCCCTGTGCCTCTGGAAGTCACGAAAACAGAGATGCTGCTGTGCCAGACCTGTCCAGCTTTGGGCACTGTTTGCTGGGCTGATGTCAACAGTCTTCACCTAGTCCAGGCCTAAAAGGTTTTCCCATAAAACTGAGCCTGCCCAGTGCTACCCATCCACCTTCCTGCCTTCCTTACCTTCCCTTCACCACTTTAACGAGGCTTTGCTTGTTGGCCAATATGCAGAGCTTGGTCACTGTCTCAAAGATGTGCTCACACTGCAGTATCACATCTCCCTGGAAACCAAAAAAAGAGGGGTAAGGTCACCTGGCATCACCCCAGCACGTGATGGTGCAGAGGAACTCCTTTGGAATGCCAGAGCAGTGACTGCCAGGCAGAAGTCACCGATTTAAACACCCTCTCCAGGGATTATTTAGGATTTTTTTTGGTCTCAAAAAAGGCAGGAGCGTGTCCAGAGAAGGGGATGGAGCTGGGAAGGGTGTGGAGAATCAGCCACATCAGGAGGGGCTGAGAGAGCTGCGGGGGCTCAGCCTGGAGAAAAGGAAGCTCAGGGGGGATCTTCTCATCTTCCACCACTCCCTGGCAGGTTGGGATTCTGAGTGAAAGTTTTCATGTTGAGACAGCAAGGATGTAAAGGCCTGGCTGATTACACACTGAATAAACATCAGGAATTGTGTCATTCCAGGAGTCTGGAGGATGATATCAGAAGCAGCAGCCCCATGACCTCACTTTAACCACCATCCCAATTTCCTACCTTCTGCTTGTTGTCCTCGGGAACATGAATGACCACGATCCCATCGCTCAGGTTACTGGTGGAGATCCCTTCAAAAGAGCCCCAGAATTAGAGGAAAACCACCAAAGCCAGCTCCACACCACCCTCAGCTCCTTCCCCCAGGAGCAGTCACTCCAGCCCCACGTGGTTACAGGGGAAGTCACATTCCTGAAGGAGGGCTCTGTCCTTCCTAAGAGTGAAGAATATCCCCATTCTTAGAGCAAAACACACAACGCTCCTACTTTGATTAATTAATCTGAGTTTTCAAAATATCTTCTGAAGGTCCCTTTATGTCACCTCTTGTCTATAGCACAGTTCCAACAGTGGTGATTTCAACCCCTGCACGAGCTGTTTGCCCCAAAACCTTTCCCTGGTGCCTTGGTTTTGGTAATAGAAAAGGGAGAAGGATCCATTCTACCCCTGAACTGTAGTTCTAACAGTGTCAGGATTAAAAAATACCCACAAAGCCGGGTAGGAAAGGTTTGGGTTATTTTTTCTCCCCTCTATGTCAGTGGAAAGTGATGTCCTCCTGCACTTAAAACATTTCAAGGAACCCTTGCTCATAAAATCATCCTTCAAGGCTTTGCCCAGCCCCCAGGAAAAGAGGGATGGATCATTCAAATATCTTTGCAAGACAAGGTTTTAGAATATCATCCTTCCTAAAGGATGTCTGGCAGGACAGGAAGCCCCAGAACAACTCACAGAATCATCATGGAATGGTTTGGGTCGGAAGGAACGTTAAGGATCATCCCATTCCACCTGTCCCATGGGCAGGGACACCTTCCACTAGCCCAGGTTGCTCCTAGTCCCATCCAGCTTTGGACAATGACTCCCACAGGTACCTTTCAGTGTGGAATACTCGATTTTCTGTTTGATCTTGGCCATCTCCACCACGTAGGCCGAGCTCTGGGTCAGCACCAGGAGCCGCTCCCGCGCCTTGAACCCGTTCCTGTCATATTTTATCACGGGGGTCACATACTGAAAACAACGAGTTGGAATCAGCATTTCCACCTACTGCAAGCTCCTGCTCCAGGGGTTTGGATTTGCCTGACTGGAAGCAGCTCAGCGAGGAGCAGCTCTGCCCGTGGAGCTGCAGGTCCCAGCTCACAGGGATCTGGATTCCCTACACTGGGAAATTCAGGAGGCAGAATCCTGGGAATGATGGGGCCTCTGTGCCCTCTATGCCATAACCATGGGAAGTGCAGGGAAACTCCAGCTCTGCTCCTGCCCTGGACAGGGCTGGGAATGTTCTTTAAGCTTTCTTTAAAAGGAATCTTAAATAACTTCCAATTAGGTGTATTTTGAGACCTGTCTCCAATTTTAAAGCAAGGAAATGGTGGCCTCACTGCTCTCCATCAGCCCCTGTGTGAGCAAGCAGCTCCAGGACTCCAGTGAAGGTAATTCCAAGAGTTCTGTCCTTCCCTTACCTTGATGTTCTCCCCACGGATGAGCTGCAGCACTTTGGGGTTTAGGTCGTTCTCTTCTGAGGAGCAAACCAGAAAGAGAAATTGGGTCTGGGTGCCAGAGCCACAGCCCCAGACAGACACTGCCCACTCCCCAGCAAACACCAGAGCTGTTGGAGCTGTCTTCATCCCAACTGCCTTTTCCCCTTGGAATGCTCCTTTCCAAACTGAGGGTGGTCACCTCCAGCTGCTCCCAAACCCGTTTTGGTGACTTTTCCTGCCCGACACATAAATTCACACTGGGAGTTTCTGCCTGTTCTTGAGTCTGCTGTTGGTTCAGAGCCTGCTCCATCCCAGCCCCCAGGGAGTTCTGCTCAGGTTTATGGCTTTCTGTCCCAGAATCCCAGAATCCCCAGTCTGAGAACAACCCTGCAGATCCATCACTGCATGACATGAATGTCACTCGATGTGACAGGCAGGAACTCCAATAGCAGGTGATGCTGCCTCTGCCAGGAGGGAATTTCTCTTGGAACAGAGTCAGTTTGGTCAAGCAGGAGTTCACAGAGCCATGAGCACGTGGCTGAGGCCTCCAGGGGTTTGCTGAACTCACTCAGGCGGGTCTCCAGGAAGGGCTGGCTGAGGCTCTCCAGGTACCCCTCCTTCTTCCCGCTGAAAACAGCGCTGGTCACCACCTTCTGCTGCAGCTGAGGGGAGAAGGAGCAGCCTTTACCCTCAGAGTTCCTCCACTGGGAACATCAGCAAGGACAATGCAAACACTGCTACTCCACAGCATCCTTCTGCTCACACGCTGCCCACCTGACTCACTGGAATCTTGGAATTGTGCTGCGTTTCTTCCGGCAGCTTTGGGTTATTCTGTGTTACCCCAAAGGAAGGGGCAGCAGGGAAAATCCTACAGATTTTTGGTGTTCATGGATCTTTTCCAATTATACGGAGGGCAGATTCCATGCCATAAATTAAGCCCCACCTGTCTGCTCTGTCCGTTATGAGGGACACTGGAGGAAATCCCTGGCTCTGGGAGTTTGCTCTCCTATGATGAGAAGTTTGCTCTTATCCCTGAGGGACTGATGGGAGCAGCAGGATCAGAAGGTGCTGCCTGTGTCCCGGGTGATGCTCAGGGAGCAGAGATCACACCTGTCTGAAGTCCCACATTTGCATTCCAGGCCTTGCTTACCTGCACTTTCCTCTCGGCAGTGAGCCCTCGGCAATATTTCCTCACCAGGTTCCTCATGCAGATTTTCCGGAGCATCTCAGATGTCTGCATGAAAAAACCCAGGAAAAAATAAAGTAGGGAAGTTGTACAAACACCTCTGTCCGTGCCATGAGCCTAAACCCCCGCGGGATTAATTTTGTCTTGATGAGGACTCATGAGTTCACTTTTCTGTCAGAGCATTTTCCCTTTTTATTGCTTAAACCAACAGGGAGCTTCCTCATTCCTCTTGGGAAGACCAACCACTGTGCTATTCCTCCCATTCCCACCCAAACACAGCAGATCTTGGCGTTTTCCAAGGGCTCTGAACAGAGGATGAGCCAGCAGCAGACGGTTTTCTCCCACCCAGGATGTGCACACACATGGCCACCAAACAGGGGCCACCTCCACCTCTCCCAAAGCCTCCAGAAAGCCTCACCTCTTCCAGGATCGAGGGAGGCTGGAGCCAGCTCTTGTCCAAGACGTTTTTTGGGAGGTGGTCTCGGAGCTTCACCAGGTAGTGGTACTGTGAAAGCCTCACAAAGTCCCTGTTCTCCGGGCAAAGGGGTTTCTTCCGATTGATGAAGCCGTTTATGAACCTACAGGAAATATCCCATGACCTCCAGAAGTCCACGGAAACGAGGGGAGGGACAGACGAACACAACAGGCTAAGGATCACTGGTGTTAGCTCAGGGTCAGCCATGGAAATCTCAAGCTTTAGAATATTCTAAATATTAACAGGTTTTTACCAAGTTCTGTTGGCCAAACCGCAGCGCTTTGGAGTTCGGAAGGAACCAGGCTCCACTTCAGCAGCTGGGTTTAGGGGAGTGGAGAGGGAGGATGAAGGGGAAAAATTAGGAAGAAATTCTTCCCTGTGAGGGTGGGGAGGCCCTGGCACAGGGTGCCCAGAGCAGCTGTGGCTGCCCCTGGATCCCTGGAAGTGTCCAAGGCCAGGCTGGACATTGGGGCTTGGAGCACCCTGGGATAATGTGAGGTGTCCCCTTGGCAGGTGGTGGGACTGGATGGGCTTTAAGATCCCTTCCAACCCAAGCCATTCTGGGATTCTGTGGTTGGGAAATGTGGTTGGGGCAGTTACTTCCTGATGGTCTGCACTGCCCACGTCCTCTTCTTGGCCGCCCTCCGTGCCAGGGCTCCTCTCCAACAGGCCTCCAGCTTGATTGCTGCAAGAGGGAATCAGTGCTGGGCCTTGGCCTTCACATTCACCCAGCAGAAGTTCAAAATGCTTATTTTTCAGCCCTAAAAATCAGCTGGTGGGAACAGCAGCTTTTCTGCTCCGTGATGGATGCAATTCCACCTGTGCTGTGGAGCTCAGCATCAAAGCCAAGCCTTGTCCCTCCTCTGCCTCCTGCTGTCCCTGCCCACAGCCCAGAAAGCTGCTTTGAGCCTGCACTTGATATCAGCCTGCTGTGATAAGAGGGGTTTTCCCCCAGCAGCTGAGGACCAGCCCCCAGGTACCCCAGGATGTCCCCTGTGTGTGACAGAAGGTGCTGCTGCTGCTGCTCAGGGCTGCTCCCACAGCTGAGGCCAAGAGCAGCTGTGAGGATCCAACCAGAACTAAAGGAACCTCTGGGAATGCTCTGGGTGCAGCTGCCACCTCCTCTGACCCCCACAGCACCCCAGATTCAGGGATTCCCAAGGCTCCAGCTCCTGTGGAAAGCCCAGCCCTGAGAGAATCCCCCCATTCCGGAGCCCGTACCTGCTTTCCTCTTCTTCTGGTACGCTCTTTTCCCGAGGAATCCTTTGTATTTGGCCTGGAGTCTTGAAACTGGAAAGAAGGCAGAGACATCACTGGCACCTGCAGGGCCAGGGCGGTGAGGAGCCGAGTTCCTGCACTCCATGGCACAGGGGACAGAGGGGCCACACCACCAACAGCACCAGAAGCAGCCCCTGTAGGCACCAGGCCCTTCAGTTATGCTTTTCAAGGAACAGGTGCCCCTGGGATGAGACAGAAGAGATCCTAGTCCCAAGGGAAAGGCACTTGGTGCATCTGGGCATGGACAGGGAGGTACTCATAGCTCCGAGGAGCTCCAAAGGAGCCACAGGTCCACGACTCAAGCAGGGATTTCCCCCCAGCTTGGAGCAACTTTACTGAGTTTTCCATGGGTTCTGAGAACTATGCAGACCAGGGTTGGGAGAGACCTTAAAGCCCATCCCATTCCACCCCCTGCCACAGGCTGGGACACCTTCCACCATCCCAGGTTGCTCCAAGCCCCAGGAACAAGGTCCAAGACCAAGGGACCTGGAACCTTACTCAGCAGGTGCTTTCTGTACTCAAAGGCATCTTCCGTGGCAAACAGGGTCTTTGGGAAACGGATGAATATTTTGGTTCTGAAAAAGAGACCAGGAGCAGGTTATCCATGCTGAGCCATCCTTCCAGCTGTCCTGAACAGGGTCAGAGACCCCCAAACAGCTGTAAAGCCACCCAAGCCTGAGCTGCCTTGGGCTGCCCAGGGAAGCAGGAGAAGCTAGAGCCCTAACCCAGAGATGGAAAAAATGAGGTTGGATTCAAGTTTCCACAGAAACAGGTAAAAATAATGAGGAAATTTGTGCAGCTGGGGGTTTTATCTCTCTCCTTGCTCCTGTCACAGCCAGGACAGAGGATCCAGGACAGCAAACACTGAGCAGCCAGAGCAAGGAATTTACCTTCCTAACTTGTATTCCTCAGGCTTGTAACCAATGTGTTTGATGAGTCTCTCCACACCCTCTGCTGCTGGCCCATGCCAGTGTGGCCAGGTAGCTGGACAGAGACATTTGTACCTGAAAGATCAGCAGGACATCAATGCAAACCGCCTGAAGTTTGAGGAACCCCTTCCTGAAACTACTCCTCAAACTCCTTCTGCTTTCCTCAAGGCAGATCTGCCAACGCAGATCAAAACGACGCAGACAAGACACAGGCAAAGGGTATTTTTGAAGCAGAAGGCCTTCTGCTGACAACTCCCACTCCTGGGACTCGAGTTTTGCCTGCTCTGCAGCCCTCAGGAGGGCAGGATTACCCGGCCAGAGGGGGAGCAGCTCCCTCACCTTTGCAGGAAGAGCTCGTACTTGCGCCGGTACGCGAAGCCGGCCCGCCTCACCCGCAGGTGCTCCATCAGCCCCAGGTACTTCACCTGGTGTCGGATCAGGAAATCATCAAACTTCCCTGGAGCAAGAGCACACCTTCACTGCTCAGTTCTGCCCAGGGAAGGTCACCCACGTGCCCATGTGTTGGGGGGAATCGGGGTGGAACCAAATCCCCAGTTACCCACGGGGACAAATTTGCTGCCAGCATAACCGAGCTGTTTCTACATAAACACAAACGTGTACTCAACGTATGCAAGCTGCACCCTGCCCCAAACAAGTCCCTCTGTCCATCCCTTGGACCCTGCAGAGCCTTCAGCCCCAGCCTTACCAGGCTCCTTGTTCTCATTGGGTTTGATGCAGCGGATGTACGAGGGCTCCTTGGACATCAGGATTTCGATCAGGCTTGTCAGACTGTTCTTGAACTGGGTTGCAACCTAAGACAGCATCAAAAGGACCTCCTGAGCTCTGGAACTCCTCCCTGCAGGAAGTGAAATGGACTCCCTGCACCCAGCTCAAACCTGGAAGCAAAAGCTGATGGTGCATCGGTAGCCTGGAGTTTTTGGAGCGTGGTCAGTTGTGTCAGTGCTGAGCTGGAGCATTTGAGCCCTGGCCAGGCAGCTGGACAACACACCAGGCAGCCCTCCAGAGCTCCCTGCTCCTTGTGGGATGTGTTATGGGATGTCACTTTGCTGGCTGCTGTCTCAGCAGCACCACTGTTCCTCTGCCAGGGAGCTCTCAGGGGTGGATGGCAGCAAAAACATCCACCAAGTGCAGGAATCCCAGAATCCCACAATTTACAGGGTGTGAAGGGCCCTCTGGAGAGCACCCAGTGCAACCCCCTACCAAGGCAGGGTCACCCACAGCAGGTGACACAGGAATGTGTCCAGGTGGGTTTGGAATGACTCCAGCTGTCCCAGGGCTCTGCCACCCTCCATGGAAAGCTCTTCCTCTGGTTGAGGCAGAACTTGTTGTGTTTTAGTTTATGGCCTTCAGGACTGAGGAAGGGATCAGTGATTAAACCAAGGCCTGGGGAGTTGGGTTGATATTCAGAATTAAGACTAAAGACAGAACTCACAGTCTCTGGTCTCCTCCTGTTGTCCAGTTCTGACAGGAGGAAACAATCCCTGATGATGCTGTTCTTGGAGTTGCACAGCACCTGAAACAGGAGGAGACAAAAGTTGCCCTTCTACTCCTCCTGGGAGCAGCACAGCCCTGAGAACACGCACAGAGGTGCCTAAAGATCAGTGCTAAAGACAGAAGGATCTTTCTGTTTGCTACAGAGAGTAAATAAACAATCTTCTGCACCGAGCAGGTGATGGAAAAGAACAACACCCCTTTTTCTGTGCTTACCTCCTTCAGGTTTCTGTACAGTAGATCATTATTCTTCTCCAGAAATCCTGGGAAAAAAAAAATGGAATTAGAAGAAAATAAAAAAGAAAATGGGAACATTCACATCCTCATCCCACTGACTTCCAGGTCAGTGCCTGCAGAGGGCAGGTGTTCTGTAATTCCTCTTCCCACCACATCATCATCACCCGCGGCAGTTTAGGAGCCGAGGAGCTCCAGCCTGGCCCTTCTCACTCACCCACAGCACAGTAGGTGACCTCTCCTGCGTAGTGGAGGAGGCGGAAATCCACCCAGTCGATGGATTTCCGCGTTTTCTGATCCGCCAGCTTGCGCCTGCCGGGGGGAAAATCCAACAAAACACCAGGAGAAAGAGCAGCAAAGAGATTCCCTCAGCCTGGGGAGAGCCACAGCTGGGGGACAGCTGGAAATGTGGTGTTATTGGTCCTATTGGTGTGGCTCTGACTGCGGAGTTATGGCCCATGGTCAAACCATCATCTCTCCCTGCTGGCAGCTCCCACAGACTCCTCAGGATACCTGGGATCTACTCATTGCCACTTGGCAGTGATCACCCATTCCAGAAATATTAAGATTTCTTCCCATGACATCCATTTAAATACATTTTTTACTGCTTATGTGGGGAGAAAACCACCAGCTCCCTCAACCCCAAAGCGAATACTGGCTGGGGGGGGAAGGATTTCAGAGATTTTGCCCTAGAGCAAGCACCCAAATGCAAAGGAGGAATCCAAATGTTTGAGAATAGCAGGAATGTGTTAGAAAGCAAGGATTCCTGTGGGGGAAAAAAAAAAGAGCCAAACAAGAAAAAAAGAGCAACTTCACAGTTGAAGTTTCAGCTTTGTAAGCAGTCACAAACAGTGGAGCTGAGTGTCACAACAGCACGTTCATGTATCAAAGCTCCTTCCAAGAGCAGATCCCGTGGAAGCAGCTCCAGCACTTCTATTTAAAGCTTTTAATCAGGCAGAACAGCATTAAGGCACATTGTGGTGACAAGGAAGTTGGCTACAAATTTTCCACTTGGCTGTGGTGGAGTTCAGAGCTGCAGGAACAGTGACAGCTCAGCACTGTGCCTCTCAATTGATGACTTGTCACAGCCCTTCAGCAGCTTCTGCAGGGAAGTGCCAGCACAGCCCGGCGCCAACGCTCTCAGCTGCCACCAAAATGGGATCCAAAACCCCTCCAAATGGAGTAGGAACCAAAATGTCACTCATCTGGGGGAGAGGAGCACGAGCATTTTCTCTCCTCTTCATACTCCAAGCTCACACAGAACAAGATGGGTGTAAACATTCACATATCCCCCCTCAGCCTCAGGTGTTTGGCTCCTTGTCACAACATGTTCAGCTTTCCCTGGAGTCCGTGGGCACCAAAGCCATCTATGGCCAAAGCCCCGGATCCTTCCTGGGCTAAAATCCTGGGCCAGATCCCAGGAATCCCTAATTTTGGTGTGGAATGACAGACTCTAGGCTCAGCATCAGAGCAGTGAAGAGACAGAGCCCTGCTCACACCCCGGATCCAACAGGGGAGTTTTCCAACATCACACACTGGATGGGCTGTTTGATTCCCTCTGGGACAAGGCAGAGATTGCTCCCTCCCCAGCCCTGTCCTGGATATGGGGTGGGAAGGCTCTGGGGTAGGATACAGAGGGTAAATGCATACGTCACGAAGTGGGCATGATCTCCTACTTTCTCTTCCAGCTTTTCCAAGAAGCTCAAATCAGTCGCTTCCCCAGGCCGTAAACACTCCTCATCCTGGAACAGCAGGCACTGGGTCAGAGCTGCTCTGAGCTCATATTCCCTCCTCCACAACGTTCAGGACAGCTTTGCCCCACAAACCCAAAGCTCCGCTGCAGGGGAAGCAGAACATCCCCCACCTTTAACTCCCCCTGAAACCAGACCCTCTGCCTCATCCTCTGGGTGTTTGTTACAGGAATCTGTGTTTATGTTCTGGATAACACAGAGCCATCCCATAATTAGAGGGAAAAATGTGATTAAGAACCGTTAGAGCAAGGCACAGGCCCGCATTTTAATTTAGTACAAACTCTGTTCTTACCAGGATGGAGATTATTCCTTTGTGCTTCTGCTCAACCAAGTCACAGATGATTTTGTTGTTAAAATACGGGATTGGTTCCCACTGGAAAAGGGAAGAAAGGGAGAACAGTTTTAGATGCAGACCTCTTCTTTGCAATTTTTGAAGTTCTTTGGAACTTTAATAAGACACAGCCTCGGATCCCACTGAAATGAGCGGCGTGAATTAGGATCAACTGAGGGAAAAGGTGACAGCACAGTGATCCATGATCCCACTCCACACTTCTCCTGCCTCCACCATCCTCTTGTTCTCTACATAAATCCTCTCCATCTTCCCATGTTTTACACTGCTGCAATCCCTCATTCTCCAGGGACAGTGTCACTGCTGAGCATCCAAGTTTTGGGGAAGGTCCCACTTCTTCCTTAAATGATGTCAATTAAGTCTGGGCTAAATTGCTAAATTCAAAAGGGTTACAGAAAGAGACCCCTGAAAATCCCCCACTTCCCATGGGAACAGTAACAAACTCAAAAAGCAGGATGACTTTCACATTGGTGATCAAAAGCATTCGGTGTAATGGCAGTTCAAAGGGAAAAGGGAGGGGGAAATGTAATTTACCTCAATGCCTTCCAGCTCATATTCCTCCTGCTCTGCTTTCAGGGTCATCTCAATCAGCAGCTGCTGCAGCTTCTCGTTGCAGTAATTAATGCAGAACTGCTCAAAGCTTCGGGGAGGTTAAATGAGCAGCAGGTTTGATGTGTTCCAGGGGCAGTTTTGCTTCTTCCTCCGTGGACTGAACCACCCATTCCCACAGAGCAAACCCCCGATTTCCACAGGGAGCAAATTCCCCATTTTACACGGACCAAAGCCCCCATTCCCACACAAACAAACCCACCCCTTGCTCCCACACTGTTGCACCACAGCCCAAGCCAGACTTGCAGCCCAAGGTAAGGCTTTTCCTGGGGTCCAGCAAACCCCTGCACCCAGGTTTTAATGCCCTGTACCTGACCCTGCTGGGCTGAGGGCACGCTCTAAAATTCATGCAGGAATGTCCTGTACCCCCAGGTCACCCCAAATCCCAGGAACAGCCCATACCTGTTTGTGTCCAGCACTTCAAAGCCATAAATATCCAGCAGGCCAATAACTGTTTTCTGAGTTGAATCCTGTCAAAAACAGCCCTGCTCTGCCATTGCTCCTTCCCTGCAGGTGGCTGCTTTCACCTGAATTTCAGACTCTCTCCTTGAGAGAAATGTCAGTGCAGAAGCCACTTTAAAGCAGGTAATGAACTGCTAAAACTCTTTAACAGAGAGTAACCAAAGGGTTTTCCAGCTCAGGGCTGGGGGATGTCCCGGCAGCAATTATCCAGCATCCCACATATTTGGTGATGAGGGTTGTGGGGCCCTCTCTGGAGAAACTGCTCAGCATTTTAGGAGCATTTAGGACCCCAGACAAGACACCAACCTTGTTGGCAAGAGAGCCATTGATTTTGTTGACGAGCCAAGTGAAAGTCCTTCCATAAATTGCCTTTGCTACGGCGTCCCGGGCGTAGAACGCCAGATCCACGTTCAGCGGGCTGAGCACCTGGAAACAAAGATATCCCAGAGAGGATAAACACCACGGGGGGCCAGAGCAAACTTCTGCACAGCCAGATCACTGGCTGTGCAGAAAAAAAACCCCCCAACAAACAAATAAACAAATAACTGAAGTACTACAAGGCAGCTATTGTCCAAAAGTTTTAAGGCCCAAGCTAAGAAAGTCCCTCTGAGGGAGAGGATAAAGCCAAGCATATCAACAGTTTCTGGACCTCACAGCTGATTAGCTCTGACAGCAGAGTTTATGTGATCAAATCTGTCTCCTCTGTTCCTGAAGACACTCTAAGGCATTATTAGGGTATGATGAGGTACATGGTTAAAAATAGAGCACCTGGTACAAACAAAAATTGGCTCCAATTTTATTGGAATTCCAATTTCTTTTATTATTTTGATATCTACTCTAAGCAACCTCAGAAAAATCATGTGGGCAACACAGAGGCTTCAACTTTCTTATTTTTAAAACGACTCACAGAATGCACCTATTGCAAAACAGCACAGCAATCATTATCATTCTTGGAGTATTTTGAAGTACATAAAGATAAATCCTTCAAGCACATTTTTTCAACTGACAAAAAACCCCCCTCTTTGCAAGTGGCGTCCTTCATACATGCTGGGGTTATACAAAACACAATCTGTGGCTTGGAGAAGCAGCCACATTGTCCTACAGCACAGCCACCCCTGGACTGCAGCTATTCCTGCAGGGGGTTAGAATGGGATCATCTTAAAGGTCCTTGCCAACCCAAACCCACTCTGGAATTCCCTGATTCTCCCTACAGCTTTATTTTCCATCGGTGTTCCTTCAGCCTGGTGTATCCCCACCTGCCAGCAGGTTTGAGGCACTGCGTTTTGCTGAGGGTTAATTTAGATGAAGTGGGAAAAATATTCTGACCTCATTTTCCTTCTCTATTATTAAAATAAAAATATAAAATGTTCAAAGAGCGGTTTTCAGCAGTGTTTTTCTCTGTTTGTGCAGCCCAGTTTCCCAGGAAGCACCGTGGACTGGGCAAGGGGAAATTGTTTGGCTGAAATACAAGTCCCTGTTCCAGCTTTTTACCAGCTCCTGCCTTGTTCAGCAATAAAACTCCAACATATTTTAGTTTAATGTCTCAGGCTGGAAGAAGGGGATGTGGAGGAGGAGAGGGACAGTCAGAGGGATCTGGTTTACACCCAGAACTGGCTCCTCATCCACCCCCCAGCTGGGGGTCTCCCAGATGAATCTGGGACCACACAGAACTCCCCGGTACCTCCTCGGATCTGGCTTCGATCTTCCTGTGGGTGAGAGCTTCCTGCAGGATGGACAGGTGAGCACCCAGGAGCTGCAGGGAGAGAAATATCTGCCCTCAGGGCACAGCCACAGGTGCCTGTTTAAATAAGCAGCACTGTGTGATCAGTGGGGCACAACCCCCAGCCCCTCCCCAGACACCCCCACCTTGGAGGCACAGGAAATTTCAGGGAG
This sequence comes from Nicator chloris, assembly GCA_013400495.1. Classification (NCBI taxonomy): domain Eukaryota; kingdom Metazoa; phylum Chordata; class Aves; order Passeriformes; family Pycnonotidae; genus Nicator; species Nicator chloris. Next base: position 449,289 of record WAAE01002002.1, read on the forward strand.
AAAACTCAAGATGGTTTACAACAAGAGCTGGGTATTTTTGGAGTTATCCTCGTGCTTTTGGGAATAAATATTTTGTACCAATAAGAAAAAGCACGGCAAGGTTAAGGTTTTCCTCCTGGCACTGGAATTTTGACCCGATCTGGGCAGAGGCACCTTGGAAATCCACTTGATCTGGGACCCGTCGCGGATGATGGCGTGGCCATTGCTGTCCTCTTCAAACTGGATGTTCCCAAGGTGCAGGACACTGGCAACGACTCCAAAGAGATGCTGATAACGGGAGATATTCCATTAGAACACGGGTTCCCACAGCCCTGTGGGGTGGTGCTGATCTTTCCTAGCCTTAATTAACAGAATTTTGGCTGGGCTGAAGGAGGTGAACCGGAGAATCCAGCACCACCACTGGCATCGTGCTCTTCACCACCCACACCCTCAATCCCGCAGAACCACAGAATCCCAGAGTGGTTTGGGGTGGAAAGGAACTTAGAGATCATTTATTTCCACCCCTGCCAGGGCAGGGACACCTTCCACCATGCCAGTTTGCTCCAAGCCCCGTCCATCCTTGGACACTTCCAGAGATGGGGCATTCAGAGCTTCTCCGAGCACCCTGTGCCAGGGACCCAATTTCTTCCCAATATCTAATCCAAACCTGCTCTCTGGCAGTGGGAAGCCATTCCCCTTTGTCCTGCTACTCCAGGCCCTTGTCCAAGTTTCTTGTCAGCCCCAAAGTGTGTCCTGTTCCACCCTGCACCCCTCTCCCAGGCACGGCTGAGCCCATCACTTCAGGAAAAGAGCAGAGCCCTCCTCTCTCAAGTCCCTTTGCTCAGTCCCTTTTAACATGCAGTACCTCAATATCTTTTTCAGTGAAGTCAATGATGGAAAAAGCTTTCCTGACTATTTTCCAGTCATTCTTGTCATTGATAGAAAACACTTTGGCACATCGACCCTAGACAGTAAAAGAAAGATGAATTAATACAATTAATTGGTGAAGAACTTTTATTATCAGCAAACACAGATACTTCTGGGCACACTGCTTTCCTTTCCAGTTCCCTCAGCGAGTTTTTTCACTGCTATTAATCCTGAGCATGGCTCCTTTGATCAAATCTTTCAGTTTATACAGGAAACCCCAAATAAATCAACCCCCTGAGTGCGGAGAGCGTCACCATAAATCAGCTGAAGCTGTGCAGGGTTTGATCTTCCAGCCATCCTTTATTTTTAGGGTAAGAATATCTTCTGCCCAAGCTGCATTTTCCACCCCTACAATTCCTGAAGGAGCCACGGAGCAGTTCAGGCTCCCACTGACCTGGATGAGGTACGTGTACTTCTGGGGGTTGCGCTCCAGCCCGAGCCAGCAGAGCAGATCCTTGTCTCCCCCCTCCAGCAGCTGGTAGAAAATATGGAAATTCCTCTCTCCGTGGTTTTGGTGGACAACTCGGGATTTCTCAATCAGGTAGCTGAGGATGTGCCCGCCCACTGGAGCTCCCTGGCAGAGGAAACACCAAAAATTACCAATAATCCCTGTGACTGCTGTTTCTTTACTCCCAGGAATGGGGAACAGGCTCAGGAAAAACCAAATTCTGCTGTCGTTTATCTGCCACCTTTTGTTTGAGAGTGTCCAGCAACAGTACAAGGATTTGCTGCCCTGTAAAAGTAACTTGAGCTTTAAGACTCTCTATCAGCTTTCCATGGAGCACTGCCAGGATTGCCAGCAATGCTGGAAGCTTCCAGGATGGATAACCAGTGACCTCACCTGCAAAATGCAAGGTCTGTAAAAACAGGGTCAGAAACGTGCAGGGTAAGAATTCATAAATCCTGGGCTGCCTGCTCAGCATCCAGGAGGTTTCTCGGATACAGCTCCTTTTCCCCAGCGCTCCACTGAGTTTGTTCTCACCTTAAAATCAAACTGGATATCCATGTACTTCCCAAATCTGCTGGAGTTGTCGTTGCGCAGGGTTTTTGCATTCCCAAAAGCCTGGGGATACACAGAGAGGGAAAGTCACTTCTCACCTCACTGGGAGCCTCACACCCCGTCCCAGTAACCAAGATTTGCTGCTTCAGCCAAGTCCCACTGAATTATTTGGATTAAAGAAATACAAACTAATGCATTTCCATAGCTTTAACGTGGAATTCAGCTAAAGCAATTACTGCTTTTTCTATTCTAAACTATAACTTGCAGTAAACATACAAATATCTTTAACCATAGTCTTATATATGAAAAACAGTTTAAATTACCCCCAAGGAACTGCTGCATGCTGCAGCTTCCTTGTATTTTCTTGTACTTTCTTTCAGCCATCCTCAAATTGAAGCCCCAAATTTAAATTTTCTGACATTAAATGATACTAAATCCCAACTATTCTTTCAGAGGTTGTACCAATATTGGCCATTCTTGCTCAGGGCTGCAAGACTTGCAGGGAATCCTCGAGCAGTGAAGCCACCAGCTCCAACCCCTGTGCATTTTGGGGCCTTCCTTTAGTTTCTCACCTCGAGGACAGGGTTGGAGAGCAGGAGCCGGTCCCGGACAGTCTGGAGCTGCTCCGTGGTGGGACAGGTGACTGCGTAGTACTGCAGGATCTTCTTGGATGCCTCTGTCTTCCCAGCCCCACTCTCCCCAGAGATGAGGATGAAGTGGTTGTTGTACTCACTGCACATCACCCTGTAGGCGTTGTCAGCTATGGCATAGCTGGGATGGGCACAGGAGGCATTCAGAGGGGAAATATCCATTAGGAACGGCACAGGAGGAGGAAGAGCAAAGGGTTTCCAGCGTTTTTTATTCCTGGTTTAACGTTACAGGTATTGGACAGGGCCATGGAATCCCCAAAACGGGTTGGAAAGGATTGTAGAGATCATCCCATTCCAACCCCCTGCCATGGGCAGGGACACCCACAGTGAAAGCTGGGCTCAAAAGCTGAGCCTGACGGTAAAAACCAGGCCTAGTGACTGTGGCCACCCCCCGTGGTGCCAGCACAGCATTACAGGGAGATCCCAAATCAGGAATACCCACAGAGATGCCAGGGGAACACTCACAGGTGTGGGGGCAGCTCGAAGAAGTTCACGCCCCGATAAAGCTGCATCTGAGCCACTGTGTAAATGTCCAGCTCCTGGTAGGGGTTCACAGACACGAGGAGAGAACCAATGTAGGTCTGCAGGGAGAGAGGGCCCGGTGGGACACCTGCTCCACCCCAAAAATCCCAAAGGAGGAGCCAAGGGCCACCTGCTCCACCCTAAATCCCATNAGGGAGCCACAGGGGACATGTCCTCCACCCTATATCCCATAAGAGGCGCCAGGAGACACCCGCTCCACCCCAAATCCCAAAGGAGGAGCCAAGGGACACCTGCTCCACCCCAAAATCCCAAAGGAGGAGCCAAGGGACACCTGCTCCACCCCAAATCCCATAAGAGGAGCCAAGGGACACCTGCTCCACCCCAAAATCCCAAAGGAGGAGCCAAGTAGCTCAGGACATTATCCACAAACTGATGACAAAGCTGGTCCAGAGCTTGTTAGGAGAGAACCAAACCAACCAACCAAAACTCTTCCCAAACCAACACCAAAGTTCTTCCAAAATCCCCTTGGTTAGGAGTAAAGCTGAACCATGAGAGCAAGCTCAGAGCTTGGCAATTTAAACACAAGGATTTGGGATCTCTTGGTGCTTCCAGGACCCTTTTCCTACTAAAGTTAACACAACACAAAATAAAATCCTCAGCCCTTCCCAGACAAACCTGATCCTGCCTTCCTTCAATCACAGCGTTCCCTTCCCCATCCCCTTCCCATTCCCTGTACAGCCTTTAAAGCTTTGCAAGGCAACTCGGAGCAAGCTGAGATTTATTTTCATGAGTTAAAGCAGATGAATTACTCCTGGGTGATCGCTCTGCTGGGCACTCCCAACCCCTTGTTAGGCACACACAGGGTACTCAGCTCTGTCTCCTGGACCCGACCAGCCAGGCCACCTCAGGGACATTTCAGCAGCCACAAGGCCACCTCAGGGACATTTCATTAGCCACCAAGCCACCGCAGCAGCAGCACTCACGTAGATGAGGTTCTCCTGGTAGCGCTTCCGAAGGTTGTTGAGGAAAGCAGCCTCGCTGGTGTGGGAATCCAGGAGGACAAAATCCTGCACCCCGACCTTGTCCCGGGCTATCAGAGCCCCTTCCATGTTGGCGTCGCCGTTCTCCTCCACCTCTTCCTTCTACAACACAAAGGTTGTGGGGTGCAGAGTGAGGAGGGGGCACAGAGGGCCCTTCCCCCAGGGACAAAAATCAGCCTGGCACAGGTAATGCCAAGAGATCCTTGTTCCAGCTTGTCCAAGGATGGCGATTCCAGCCAAGCTCTTGGCAGTCCAGACGTCCCCGACTCGCTGCTGTGAGCAGGGAGGGAGATCCTGGTTTCCATAAAAACCAGACAAACCCAGCCCTGGAGATGCAGCCGGGATCTGAACGCTCAGTAACTCAGCCTAGAATTTTCCAGGCATGAAGTTGGAATAAACAGCGGGAGGCACCAGAAAAATCCTTCTTTTTTTCCCCTTTATACAGACCTAGGCATGAAAATGGAGAATCCCTGGAAAAGGCTGCAAGGGGCTTGACCTGTGGGCAAAAAAGATTAATCCCACAGCACCACTCTGCACAAGAATGTCATTCCCAGTGCTTCCCAGCAGCAGCTCCAAGTCAGCTTTCAGAGCTGGCAGCAGATGTCCCCACACGCCAGTGAGAGACACGGCCACTGCTGATAAAACTGATCAGAGAGTGACTTGGGGAGGGTTAAACCCTGCCCAGCAGCCCCCATCCCTCTCCAAAGGCTGGGAGATGCAAAAAAGGCTGTCCCTAACAAAGCCAAATCCTCTTGCACCCTCCACTTCTGATTCTTTATGGTAGAAATTGCCTTTATCTGGGAAATTCTCACTGCTGAGGGTCAAGCTCGATTCCCAGGCTATAAGAATAAACTGTGCTTTTTATTTACTTAAACAGAGCTGCTAATTTCATGCTAGCAAATAAAAACCTCCATTTTTGTCTACACATTTCATATGGATTTGTCTACATCACACATTCTTTATGTCAATACCATGCTAAAGTTGGGTTTTCAGGGTTTCCCTTTGGTTTGTTTTCACCAGGATCACCCAGTTCAGAGACAAATTCCTACCACAAGGCATAAATGGACATGAAATGAATTCAGTACAGTTGGAGCATCTTACCTTGGAGTAAATTGCCTTGGAGTGAGCTCCCTTGGAAGGTTCCAGGCTTGGACAATTAGGGGAGGAATGTGGCCGAGCAGCCAGAGCAGCTCCAGAGGCTCCAGGCTGTGCTCACCAGCCCAGCACCTTTGCTGCTCTCCTCCTGCCCTTGGGGACATTGGCTTGTCCCATTTTGCTGCTCCACTGCTCAAGGGGACGTTGTGGATGCGTGTAAGGTTTTCAACAAGCTCTTAAAGGACGGCGATGCTCTGTTTGTGTGGGGCCACGTCAGGTCCTGCCCCCTTTTTAAATTGAATTTTGATTTTGCCAAGGCAGAAGCTTTGCCAGTTGGAAATAGGCACAAAATGGAATGTGCCTGCTGAGCTCTGGCAAACCCTGACTCTGCAGGGAGGTTTTTGGGATGAGCCTCCAGGCACTGGTGGACACTGGGGCTCGGTGGATTTGGGAGCAGAGTTGCATAAAATGAAGAGCAAAGGGCCCAATCACACAATATCCTTTATGACTGAGGCAAACTCAGAAAAATCAGCCCTTAAACAGGAATTTTAAGGTTATTCTCATTTTAGTCCAGCCTGTTCTTTGCGTTTATCTCTTCGAGAGTGAGCTGAGTTTTGGGATTTATGTTCAGCAGCAACAAGATCAAAACACTTCAGAGAGAAAGATCCCCTGAAAGCAGGTTATTTAAATAAAAAATAAATAAATCAGACCTACACTCACTTCACACATAAGGAATGCCATTTTTTGCTTTGCTGACTGTCCCCAGCCCCAGGCTGGCAGGATACAGAATTCCTCATTTTTCCTTAGCCAGGGCATGACCTGATGGTGATCACTTCTCCTTTCTGTCAGAAAGTTCCCTACTTTTTCCTTTTAATATTAAAATCCCTTTTTCCCCCTCCCCTGCACGTGACCACTCTCATCCATTTGTTGTGCCTGTCCTTAGCTCAGGCTCCATTGGTTTGGAAGACAAAATAAAGGATGACTTTTGTTTCTCAAACCAACACCTGGACAGACCCCACTGGCAGTGCAGGGAGGAATGTGGAAGGGGAAGAGAGAAAAGATAGTAACAATAACAATAATAATAATTTTCTTCTGATAGAGCTCTCAGGACAAGCCACTTTTCCTTTCTCTCCCAGCTGGGAAGCAGAAGAGGATCAGCCTGACATCCCCTCAGCATCTCAGGTTTCCTTAACCCACTTCTCTCACGTGTTTGTTAATGGAAAAATGACACTGCTCCCCACCAGACAAAACTCCTGAACTCTTTTCTGGGCTATTTTGTGCCCAGATTTTCTCGGTATTTTGCTGGTGCTGATAATTTTATGATCCCAGCACCCTTTAGTGCCCTGTCCCCACTCATTTCTGGAAGTTCGCTGCGAGTTTTGTGCTTCCCTGAATAAGAGAAGCCCCAGGGCTCATCAGTGCATGTGACCCCAGCAAGACACTGCTCTTTTCAAGGATTATTTCCCTTCCCTCATCACTCAGGAGCCAGGAGATTTCTTTCTCGCCTAAAGACACGAGCTTTATCAGAAAACCTCTCCCTCACTACAATGAAGGGTTTTGCTTTTCCCACAGGGATTTGTCCGTCAACAGGGAAACTCCAGGGAACTCTGTGGGATCACAGTACAAATTCCTGAGCTCTGCAGCTCCTGAGAAAGAGTCAGAGAGAACAGGCCAGTTCCTTTGACAAAGGTTGTACCGGTTTGAAGCAAGAAAACAACTTTAAAAAGCAGAAAGAAAGGAACTTTGCAAAATTATTACTTATCTTCACCGGAGGATCAAAACTTCATTTTGTTCAATTGATGCCCCATTGTTTCTTTGGTTTAATGTCACAGAACAGAAGGGAGGAAGGTGCAGGGGGGAGGAGGATCACTTTTGAGGCCGCAGCTATTTTGGAAGCACTGGAAAAGCCCAAACCATGCAGGTGAGAGCCTCAGGTGGGCACCAGCTCCAAAAAAAAAAAGCCTCGTAGCTCCCACCTACACAGGAGAGGTTCAATCCAGCAGAACAGGGTTTATTGGGGCCACCAATTCCACCCACAACGGCAGAAAATCTCCTCGAGGAGCCTCCAAACCATCCCGGAGCTGCCGGATTTCCCTTCCGGCGCCCCGCCAGCCCCGAGGTGGTTTTATGCCACACCTGAGTCCCGCTTTACCTGCACCCTCCCCTCACCTCCTTGTGCAGCCCCTGCTGCTTCCACAGAGTTGCCGGGGCTGGAATGGAAGCCCAGGGACACTCTGGATCGTGTGTCGGGCTGTTTGCTGCTCCCTCCTCGGGCAGGGATGCGCCATCCTCCCGCTTTGATGAATTATCCAAGACCTGTCTGCGCCCGAGCCCCGGGAGGTTCTGCCTCTGGGGGTGAAGCCATGGGATCTGACCTTCCTGATGGGCAATTTGGGCAAATCCGGGCACAAAATACATCCCATCGCTCGTGGCCAGGCTCCTCAGCCTCTTCCCACATCTCCCGGCTTGGCTCCCACTAGAGGTCACTGCAAAACCCAGTTTAAGTCGCCGTTTCCATGGATTTTCCTTTTTTTTAAAATATATATGCAACAGGCTGTTTTCTCCCCTCAAAAATGATTTTTCCTGCTGGACACCATCTCCCACTTGGTGCCAGCTCTTCCTGCCTCTGCCCAGCTGTCAAAGAGAACAAGAACAGAGATTTCCCCAAACAACTCCCAACAGGATGAAACCCATCCGTTTGGGAAACCAGCGACCCACGAGCAGCAGCAAGCGACCTCTCCGTTCTCCAGATGATGCTTCCATGAATTACGAGCTCTGTCTTTAAGGAGCTTCCCACCCAAGTCCCACCTCGCAGGATGACAAGCTCCTGAAGGGACTCGTGGCAGGATCAGGTGCTCCAGAAATGGAAGAGCCCTTCCTGTGCCACAGGATACCTTGGTCTTACAACAGCGCTCAGGAATTGGATCTCTTCCCTCTTGCCTCACAGTATGAGCCAGGCAAAGGCATTTCTGACTTATCCTCAGCTAATAAATACTGGTGATGAACAAAAGCATTCAAAACTTAAAATGAAAAAGCTCTCAATAAGGTATATTTTCACAGAGAAGTGGAAAAAGCACCTGTTTATCAGCCGGGTTGTTTAGACCCCTCTGTTTCCCAACAGAATCAGGGTTTGGTAACAGAAACAGGTTTTGGTAACAGGAAGATAATTCTTCCCACCCAGAGCATATTTCTGTTCTGACCTCTGCAAAAAACTTCTCCTTCCCATCCCCTTCAACACTTCAAGCCTTATCTCAGGCTGGACACAGACTTCCTAAAGCCCAGTTTGGCCTGTTTGTCCACCTCTGTCTCCACCTGGCACCACAGAATCATGGAATATCCTGAGCTGGAAGGGGCCACAGGGATCATCATCCAACCCCTGGCCCTGCACAGACACCCCTGCAATCCCATCCTGTCCCTGGGAATGGTGTCCAAATGTTCCTGGAGCTCTGGCAGCCTTGGGGCTGTGCCCATTCCCTGGGGAACCTGTTCAGTACCCAGCAGCCTCTGGAGGAAGAAACTTTCCCTGATATCCAATCTAAACCCCACTGACACATCTTCAGCGTCCTGGAAATTTCTGCAGCTACACCAAACTTTTTATTTTTGCCTGTTCTCTGTAGTTGCAGCCCTGAGATAAAAGCATATAGAAGTGGTGCCACAGGAAGGTGCAGTAAGTGAACATCCCTGGTGTCATCTGGTTCAAAAGAGACATCAGATAAAAAATAGACGTGAGATTTCAAATAGACACAAGATTTAAAAGAGACACAAGATTTAATAGAGAGTGTCAGGCTTGCCCAGCACAGCTGAGCTCGGAGCAGCACTGTTAACACACATTCCCTCAGGAACGTGGGAGCTCTGTTTTGGAAATACTCATTTACTGCGAGAGGCAGCAGCTCCCTGACCCATCCTGCTCCCCTCATGTGCTCCAGGAATTTGCTCATTAAGAGTCCTGGGCTGCAGGGATCGCAACAAGGAACCCCTCGGGCTCTGCTCCACCCTCGGCTCTCTGGAGGAATTGGCCCAAGGGGCCGTGACCACGGAGAATGGAAAAGGAAGATGTTCTGCCAGAGGCACTTGGCAGGGTCAGCGGGGGAGCACGGCCACGTCCTGGCAACCCTGGATCTTCCTACGGCAGTGACCTCGAGGTCAGGACTCCAGCGCTCCGTAGGGATGCCCCGTGTCTGCTCCAGGAGCAGTCAGGACTCATCCAGTTGTCCCCAAAGGAAATTCAGAGTGTCAGATCTTGGCAGCAGGACTTGGGGTGACACATCCCCACCCAGGAAGAACGGCCAGCCCAGGGCAATTGGAACACTTTCCCCCTCCTGAAAAACCTGAGGAAACCTTGGTGTGGCTCCTGAGAATTCATCTGCTTGGCTTTGTTTTCAGATAAATGAGAACCCCATAAAAAAGGGATTAAGGCAGAGCAGATTCCACTGCAGGACCGAGTTACGCCCGTCCCATCACAGCAAAGCCAACAAAACAAGATGATTTTTAGATATCTCACTGACACGTTTCACAGCTCTCTGGAAACCTCGTTCAGATTTCTAACAGAACTGGAATGCTGGACATGGACCATGCTTGGGAATGCAGCAGCCATGGAAAAGGGATATTTTGTGTGTGCAGGGAGGCACTTGGACTGTCTGGCACTACTGTACACGCTCCTCGAGGCAGGAGAATTCATAAATACAATTACACTGTGGAAAAATTTACACATTGTAACCTAATTTCTTTTCAAAAGAATACAGAATAAGAGGGTTTTAAGGTTAATCAACAGCCCAGGGAAACGCCAAGAGTTCTTAAGGCCTCTTGTCTGTCTCCAGGGCATGGTCTGCTATAGACTTGTTAAAGGGTGACTGTCTGTCTTTCTCAATAGAGGAGAGGTCGAGGTGAACCACTTCACTTTCATAAATCAAAAGAAAGAAAAAAAGTGAGAAAATCTCCCGAGTTCAAACATTTCTTTAAACCCCAAACTTTAAATACTAAATGGGCTTCATGGCTGCCATTTTGAAAAACATTAGTTTGCCAAAGGACCCTTTTGATTCCTATTGGAAAAGCGAGCGCTCACAGATAATCCATTGAGAATCCAAACCCCCACAAAAGGCTCCCTGAAACAATCGCGGCGCTGCTGAAGGACAACATTTTTGTGCCCAAAAGAAAACATTTTAACGCGCTACAATCCATGACACATATATTCCTCCATTTCCTTTCAGTAATTATTCATTAGAAAACATTTAACGTCACTGCGGATTTCACACTGGGCAGTCTGCACACAAAGGAGAAGAGTTGGCCCATTTAGAAGGGGCTGAGGCCGCCTTTTCTCATCCCAGGAGCTCCAAGGCGGAGGGGGCTGCCGGACACAAGGGGCCGGCTAAATTGTGCGGTTAACGGTCAAAGCCCCCCTGCCTACTTTGACACTCATTTAAAGATGACGGGGAACAATAGAGATTTGTTCTTAGCAACTCTTTCTTGTGCCACGGGGTCCCCGTCGGCCGCGCCGGGCGCTGCGAGGCCTGCGAGCGGGGCCGCGGCCTAGGCCCACCTGCCCCCCGGCGCTCCCCACTTTAACACAACGAGACAGGTAAAGAATTTCGGCCCAAAGAGCCCCATTCACCACGTCAGCTCGAATAAAACAATGGCCTGTCAGGTTAATGCGAGCAGCTCGGGTTTTGGGTCGGTGCCAGCAAGCCCGGCCCAGGTTGGGCGGACGCTTCCCGGCCCAGAATTCCCAGTTGGCACCGGTGCTCCCGCGTTACAGCAGGCACCCAAGCGTTCAGACACCTGACTTGGAGCATAAAACATTTCTTTATAGCTTTTTTTTTACTCATAGGAAGGGCCCTTGTGCTGTCTCAGCTTGTTTCACGTGCACAGAGATGCTGCCCAAAACTCCGTGCTCATCCCTGCACCCCAGACACGCTGGATGAGCGAGGAAAGCAGAGGCAATTCCACCTCTCTTGGGAAATTTAGGACCAGGTAAAACCCAGCTCAAATCCTGTCAGGCCAGAGCACAGACACTGAGGTGCTCATTCTCTCAGTTGTTGGCTTTTAGATCTAAATTTCAGAGTTTTCTTCATGCTGAGATTTACTGCCATTGCTGCACAAGAGACAGCTCCTTAATGAATTCTGAATCCTTATTAATTGCAGAACAGAATGGTTTATTAGAAAACATCAATTACTGATAAACTCCATCGCTAACCTCTCTATGCTCCGGAGCATTCTCCAGCTGACAGAGCACAGGATTTCCAGCTGAAAAATTAATATTCAGAGTTAAAAATCCTGGGAATATGGGAAGGCAGATTTATTCAGTTTCTAGGAAAGAGAAGGATGGTCCTGGAGTATCTGACAGTCCCTAAGGTACAGGGAGAGGAGCACTTAACCACAGTAAATTCACGTATTCCAAGCTGAACACACCTTCAGGGTGTTTACAAGCCTTCAAGACAGAACACAGAACCAGAGGAAAACGGCCCCAAAATCACATTTATGGACACAGCAGGAAGGCCACTGATAAAGCAGGGATTGGGACCACATTTCCCATAGGAGTGTTCCAACACTCCCCAAAGACCAAACCCTTTGGGCACCAGGCAGCAGAAAGGAGCTGCTTGTGTAAGTCAGCATCAGAGCTGAGAACAGATGAGACAAATGACACGTGGACAACAAATCCCAGTCCAAAACAGGATTCCCACAGTTCCCACAGCAAATGCCAGTTTTTATCACTCCATAAGTGCCCCCCAAAAGTCAGGGGCTGCTTCCATAACACCTACACACCAGAGACTTGCACAGGCTGCAACATGAGGTCTGATTCATGAGGAACTGCAGCCAAGGTCACCCAAAGCTCTCTGTGATTTAGAACAGGACTTGCTCTGGCTCTGCTCTGTCAGGGTTGAGGGGACAGCAGTGCCAGGGCTGCAGTTTTGGGTGGGAGGAGCAGCAAAGAGGCTGGATGGACTCATGCTCTGGCTGAAGATTTACTGGCAGGGCAGGATTCCAGCCGAGCCTGGAGACACAGCCACGGTGGGAATAAAGAGCAAAAACCTCCTCCAAACTCCTCCAGAAAACATCTTCATCCTCCTTTCCCTGGCTCAGGTTTCCTGGACCCCTCGCACACAAAGCACTTCAGTAACAAGCTTTTAAATTCAGGAGTCAGGCATGGAGGCATTATCAAAGGCCACATCAGTGTTTCATTCTGGGAACTGCCACCTGAAGCCACACGAGATCCCCTGGTCCCCACCAGACCAGACCTGCAGCTTCAACCAGCAAAGAGTCTCAATACAGGAGTGTCTGTAAAGGAAATAATTTATCTTCTCTTCAAAACCATGCCTTTCTTACCCCTCAAGTACCTTGCAGTGCACCAGAACTGTTTTTGAGAGTGGGAAGGGCCTGGTTGTTGGCTGTGTGATCATCCATCACTGCCTGCAGCTCTGAAGCCAAGGGAAGGGAAAGGGAACACTCTGCTCTTGGCTTGTTACAGCCACAGGGACAGAGGAGAGAGAAGAAGAGCCACAGTGGCCCCTTCTGAGAGCATCCAGGCTGGTTCTACTCCATAGCAGGAAGAGAAGGTGGGGGGCATCTCCAGCATTCCAAGTGTAACAGGACCCACCCCATCAGGGCAGCTCCTCTGGGTTTGGGTTTAAGTAAGGATCAAGATTCCTCAGGCTGTCACAGGTTCCCAGGCTCTGCTGTTGCCAGCCCCTTTCTCCACTGATCAGAAAAAAATCTCTATTTTTCATGTAGGTGAAAGTCAGCTCCTTCCCTCCTCCTTCAGTCCCACCATTCTCTCCAAAATACCTTAAAAACCTCTTCTGCCTCTGTTCCTTGGAGAAGGACAACCACTGCTCCCAGTCAGGTCCCAGCTTGCCATCACCCAGAAATTCCCAGTTTAAAGTGCTCACGAGCATAAAACCTTAGGAAGAGCTCTGAACTTACCCCAATTTTCCACATTGCTACAAAAAGGCAGCTTAAGGAAAGCCAAAAAGGAAAGAGGGGGAAATTAATCCCCCACACACCTTCTGAAACACAAAGCTACTCATTCCATGTGGGATCAAGGGCAGGGCAGAGCAGGTAGAGGCAGAGGCTTCTGGATGGCTGACAGAGGGCAAGGTCATCCTCTGAAACTGTTAAAATGGGTCAAAAGAGCCACATTTTATTGGCTTTAAGTGCATGTTTGAATCAGAAGGTGTTGCTATTCCTTGAAATTTAAATGTACCTAAAACTGACAAGTTTCTTTTAAAGAGTCTCATAATTATTTATTAATTATTTATCTGTTGGGGTTTTTTTCATATTTAGAGCTAAATGTTATTTGAGGAAGTAGATATAACTGCAGTGATTTAGACAGAAACATTTTACATACTAAAAATAACACAGGAGCACTTTGGAGGAAAGGGATGTGTCACCTTTATGAGACTTCCCTGGAAGAATTCCTCACTGAGGACTATTTGCAGGGAATGGAAATTATCCTGGCAGTCAGACAGAGAACTTCCCTGCTGCTGGATGAGGAGCAAAGAGAGGATGTGGGAGAAAAGCAGAGAAGTGGGGAAAAAGGAGAAGGCAGATCCTGCAGCCAGTGCTCTGTCCACGCCCCAGCTCTGCAGCAGAACAATTATCCCAGTAATTATGCCAGTAATTATCCCCATAATGAATGTGCTCATCCTGTTTGCTGGAATTCTGCCTCGTGTCATTAATACAGTAAATAGCCAGACAGGGAGTCCCATCTGAGGGGGAAAAAGGCCCCTCAAAACCCAAGCCTTCCTGAGCAGAGATTATTTTTGAGCCTCCTGCAACCATTAGTGAAAGGAAATTCCCTCGTTCCTCTATCAGCTCCAAGCCTCAGTGGCAAAGTCCTTATCCCAATGGATGGACCATTCTCCTGCTGAATTTTGGATCACTGAGCAGGGGGTTCCACCACCTCTGACTCAGCCAGACCGTGCACAGAGCAGCACGACACACACAGAGTAAAAATCCCATCCGTGCCACAATAAGGAAATCTCCAGGGATTTCCCAGGATTGTCCCACAGCCAGACACCCCCAGCAGCTCTGAGTTCAGCCCTCAGGACTTCAGCTCCCTGAGAGACCCCTTTGCCTCCCTCTCTGATGGGACCCACCAAAGCAAACCCACTGTTACCTCCTTTCACTCCGTGTTCTCACCAGACTTCAGATGTGGAAGGAATTCATTGTGGCTAATTAAAAATTAAATCCTCCCTTGCCTTCGGTCACCGTATTTCTCTGCCTCAGCCTGTCACGCTCTGCCTCTGCCACCTTCTCTCTGGGAGTAATTTCCTTCCTCCTCCTTGGCCTCTGCATGCAGCTCTGCCATCTCCCCTGAGGAGCCCGGCTCCCGCTCTGCTCCCAGCTGATCACCTTGGCTGCAGCTCCTCTCCCAGTGCCTCAGAGTCACTCCTTCCTTCCCTCCAGCCCCCCCAGCTGCAGGGCTTCCCCTCCTCCTGCCTCTCTCCAGCCCAGTCCCTGCAGGGAGCAGCTCCCCGGGAAGCTTTTCCAGGACTGACCTTCCTGGGCTGAGCGTGGGCTCCGTGTCCCTCCCCAGCACTGACCATGGCTTTCCACGGGAAGAGGAGTGCAGGAGATGCCCAGGGAGCCTCTTGCCTCTGAGCAGGTCTGGCCACACCAGTGCTCAATAAATAAACCAAGGATTAGCCAGGTTATTTTGCGGCAGGTGGAAGGTTTGCCGAGGAGACCACAGGAATTTCAGCCTCGTCCTGTTCTTCAGGAGGCAGCTCTGGACAGAGAATGCCAAGGTCACCTGGATGTCTGTCCTGCAAAAGCCTTGCCCAGGTTTTGTGGTGGGATTTGATGGAGACTGCAGAGCACCACACCAAGACTGTGACCTCTGTCCAAAGAGCCCAGCTCCAGAACCTCGGGAGCATTTAGGAAAACTGAACTGGACGGTTTAAGGAACCAACCTGCACCAGTGTTAGTGGTGCAGTACTGCAGAATTTTCCCTGGAAGTTTTCCTAAAGTCTGTGACGAGAGAAAGTCATCAGCAGACACCAAGAAACCTGCACCTTAATTATAATTTGCTATAAACCTTCCCATTTTCCCATGCTGGGGGAAAAAAAAGGTAGCTGGATTGATCCTGGAGTTCCATCTGTCATCTCCTCTGTCAAGACTTCATTACCGTGCAAGTGAGATGTCATCCCAGTCCCAGCTTCCAAGACATTTCTGTGTTGAAGTCCAAAAATGCCATTAGCCAGCAGAGAAGGAAAGGGAGCCTTTAGAAGCACACAGGAATCGAGGAGAAAATTCACTCTTACCCCACACGGTCCAGGATAAACTCAACATATATTTCTGCACCAAGAAGTTTGGGAAATGAGTCCTGATATTTGTGACTGAATTGCATCAGTTGCATGATTCATAAAAGTACAATTTTCAGATCATTATCCCCTCATTTAACTTATAGAAATGCCCCACTGAAATACTAATACAGATCGTAAAAACCTTAAAATCCCAGGGTGGTTGGGTTGGAAGGGACCTTGAAACCCCTCCAGTGCCAACCCCCCGCAGGAAACGCCCCCATGGCATAAATCTCTCTGTTAATGCATCTCCCACTACAGCCATGATAATTTAAGTTACCTGGGTGTCCATCCTGGCTGCTGTTACCAATTATTCCAGGGAAACCATTCACCAGGGGCTTTGAACCTGGGTGAGGTCCCTCGGAACTCTGGGCAGCCGGGCAGGGACGTCGTCCTCACCCGAATTGAGCACCTTTAATAATTTACTGGGACCAGGCACTTGGTCCTATGGCACTTGCATCCACTTAGTGGCCACTTTTCCAAGATAAGAACTAGACACTCTATCTTCCTCCAGATTAGATTGCACCTGGGATCCTTGAGGAGTGGGTGGGAGCGTTCTGTGTTAATTACAAACTACCCAAATTAGGGAGGGCGTCCTTTGGGTGTGTTGAGCTGGAGCCATCCCGGTTTGATGCCACCACGGAGCTGCTGGTGGGTGCTCAGCTGCTCCTTCAGAGCCCAGAGTGGCCGAGGCTGCAGGAGCTGCCTCGAGCTGGGAGCTTTAAGGTTAATAATGTATATTCCCTTGGTTATAGGATCTCCCTTCCCCAGGCTAAGACGTGCTTAAAAATTAACAGTGCAGATATCCCACAAAGGAGGAGCAGGTGCTAAGACTCCACATGAATCTTTCATGTGATTCCAACTCACGGAGGCAATTTTAGCAGCTTCCCCTGCACTGCTGCAGCCTTTGGGATCCCTCCACCTCACTGGGACAAGGCCCAAGGTAGGTGCAGACCTACCCTGCAGAAATTGGAACGAAACTCACGTGGAGGATGAGGGTTCCACTCTCACATGCACATATTGAATTCTGCATTTTTCCTCCCCGGGGTCCTGACGTGGCGTAACCAGATCTGGGGAGAGGCTGTTCCACCTGCACCTCGCCAGCCTCACTCAGCATGAGCTGGTGAAAAACTACACCCCGAGCGATTCCTACAGCTGCTTCAACAGGGAAAACATCCATTAAATTCTTTCAGGATTCATCCCATTCATTCCCTGGTGCCTCTGAAGCCTGGGGACACGTTGCTGTGGGTGTTTGAACTCGGAACAGAGGGCAGGGAGCATTTACAGGACTGAGCAGCACCGAAACTTGAGGGTAAAAATGCCAGGGATGAACTTCTGGGAAATGCAGGCCAACTCTGCCAAACCACTCAGTTTAGATCCTAGGCACCCTCCAGGACAGGGAGAGGGAAATAGAGAAATTAATATAATATGAGATGGTGTAATACAGAGGTGAAAAGCATATAAATGTGTGTTACTGATTTTGGGGCAGAAACACTGAGGAAAACTCATTAATTCATTTAGGGATGTATCAGAGCAGAGCTGAGGGTGTCACTGAATTACAAAAGATGGAAAACAAAAGGTGCTCGTGGCCACTCAGGCTCTCCAGGTAGGTCAGATCTATCCCTCCCCATCCCTTCTTTTGCCGACAGAAAATCCCAAAGTCCCTGTCTGCTTACACAGACAAGGAGGATCCTTTCAGTGAGCTGGCTTGGACTGTTGGATGTGCCATGGACACCCCTTGTCCACCTGTCACACAATTCTCTGTCACACAATTACAACTGGAAGTTGCCACCAGCTAAAATAAAATCCCAAAGAGATCTTTCCACACCATCAGTGGAAAGGGGATTACTCAGGGAATGCTGAGGAACTGCTTTGCACAGAGTGGGAATTGTAGAATCATCTGGGTTGGGAAAGACGTCCAAGGTTGAGTCCAACCTGGTCCTGACCTTGTCACCAGCCCAGAGCACTGAGTGCCACATCCAGTCCTCCCTTGGACACCTCCAGGGATGGGGACTCCAAACCTCCCTGGGCAGCCCCTGGCAAGGCCTGACCACCCCTTCCATGGAGAAAGCACTGAAAAAAATCAAGCATGGAATTAAAAGAGAGACAGAAATGTTGTTTTTTGCTGACAAATGCAAAACGGATTTGTAGCTGGAGCCAGGGTGTTGTGATGGACACTTGGAGCTCTTCACACACTCCTTGCAACTCAGGCTTGAGACTTGAATCCAGAATCCTGCTTTCCCCCAGCAGAATCAGGGAGCTCATTTCTGTGGACAGCTCATGGGATGGCTCCCAGGAAATCATTTCCCTGTGTCCTGTTCTCCCTGGCCTTCACTCCAGCACAGCCCAGCCCAGCTCCTGGCCTGCTGTCAGAGGGACATTTCAGCAGCTGGCAGTGGCTCCCTGTCACAGCTCCTTTGTGTACAGAGATCACCTTCAGCGATTATTTATTGCAGGAGTTCAGATTCCTGCCTTCCTGTGGCATGATGAATGACTTTTAAGTAACATAATATCTGGTTTCCTCCTCTTTCACACACCCATTTCATTGCCAGGTGTCTTCAGTGACCAGATCCAAAGGGATTGGTTGCAGTCAAAAGGGAAAGAGAAATCCTTTACCACGTGTCCAGCCTCCTCTTGTTCATATTTAATGGAATTCTTGCTTGGGTTAAAATGATTATCAATTATTCACCCCCGATCTCAGTAATTCCAAACATCCCAAGTAATAAATAGCACTCCTCTACTGCTGTTAAAAATTCCCAAATCTTTTTGTTTTCATTTTTTTAAGCTCTTCTCCAGGTAACTGCAAGCTGGCTGGTGAATTATATCATATAAATGTATATATTAATTAAAGAATAAAGCAGGGTAGCAGGCCAGAAGTGTCAGGAGGCAGCACAGGGCAGATCCATCAGCTCAGGATCTGGGTGTCTCCCATCACTGCTGGGAACAGCACTGGGAACAAAGTCCTGTCCTTTCAAACCAGCCCTCAGACCTCTCTTTCAGCCTCTTTTAACATTTGAAAAGCGTATTTTTTTGTCTGGCTAAATTAAATCCTTGACATCTTTTGTTTCTAACCCAATTCTTTCTCAAGCTGGTTGAGAGGAAACGAAAACAAAGCAGACCAAAAAAAAAAAAAAACAAAACCAAAAAACCACCACAAAACCAAAAAACACCCCAAAACAACACAGAGGGAACAGGAGGCAATTTGATCTGGTAAAATACATGAAAATCACAACCTGCTCTCCATGAGCCTCTCCAAACCCTGCTGCACCTCTGGAACAGAACAGTCACACGTGAGGAAATTCTGGCATTGTAAGGTTGGAATCTGAGATTTTTGTGTTGCATTTAAAGCCCAGACAAGGTGGGGATTGGTCACAGGTTGGGCTAGAAGGTTTGGGAGGTCTTTTCCACCCTCAGTGATTCTGGGATCAATCCAGCACAGCCACAATGACCTTCATGTATCACCAAGGTGGTGTTGGACAGGCCATCAGGTCACGGATTTATCCCATTAAAAGTTCATATTCTCAAGGCAAAAGAGGAATCAGGGAAATGTGAACTTCTCTTAAAATGAACAAATCCTTCTGTCTGCACGTGGAATTGGGGTGAATTTCTCAGGATGATGATTTAAAGTGTCTTCCTAACAGGAAAACATCCAGACAGAACTTCACAGAGCCAGCAATGTTGTGCCCTTAGTGGGTAGCTGGAACATACAGAAGTTAATTTCTACAACAAATATGGGAGTAATGTTTTTGTTAACTCTGTTCTTCTGCCAGCAACAGAAGAGAGGACACCGAAACCCTTTAGCTCTGGTGTGAATTTTCCCAAAAAATGCTGCACAGAACAATACATGCATGACCAGGCATCCAAACCCCTCCAGTCTCCCTCACCACAGTCTTCCCACAAAAGCACACCCCCAAAACTTCAGCTCCACACCCACAACGTGGCTGACAATCCTTCCTCTCCCTTGTGTGGCTGCAGGGAATATTCCCAGCAAGGCCCAAATGCTGGTGTGCAGGAGCCATAAAAATCCCAAATTTAGACCCATGGGATCATGGAAAGCTGTCATAAATCCCAAATACTGATACACAGAGGTGTGGAAAGCTGTAATAAATCCCTTTCAGTCTCGCCCCTCACACGGGTCACTAAATCTGGGCTATAATTTTGGGAGTGTGCTGCTCACTGGCCACAGGCTGGACAAAGGCCTTTTCTCTCTAAGTTCAGTCAAAAGGACAGCAGCACATGACAGAGCCCTTGTATCTCCTGGGATTTTAGGCTGTCACAGCAGGGAAGGGCCAGGGAAGGAGGAGGGGGTTTCTGCCAGCCAGGATAAAGCCAACAAAAACACCTAATGATTGGAAAAGCTGGGAAGTTCATGTAGTTGGTGCTGTCTGGCTGGAGTAGCATTTCCAGGCTGGCTGTGGGCAGGGAAAATCATCCCAGAGGTGCCATCACATCAGCTTCCAAGTGAGTGGTTGGGCTGAAAAAAGCCAGCACTGTTTTGGTGCTATTTTTGGAGCTATTTTTGGTCTCCCACCAGAAGTGATAGCCTCTGTGCCCAGCAAAAGCAATGCCAGGAGAAAAGATGGAGATCCAGCATGGGCAGGCAGCAAAGGGCTCATCCAGGAGCTTCTCCAGGCTGCAGGAATTCTCTGCTCCAGAAAAGATGCCAGAGGCAGCAGGAGAAATGAGGCACAACTGGCCTTGGGCTGGGAAGGGTGGCTGACACCAAGGAGAGCAGTCAGGAAGGAGCAGGGACTGTCCAAACATTGGGTAATCCTTGCTCGTTTTCTCCAGGACAATCCCAGCCTCCAGGCCTGGTGTCATAGAATTCCCGTGATTAAGTGTCTGTTAATTAAACACACAGTATATAATTACTAATGCAAACTGCCTGAAGTCTTAAGAAGAGTAGAGATCCCACTGTTCCAAACTGAAGGATCCTTGCCTTGGATTCCTCAGGACACATTGGATGTGTCACTTCTCATGGGCTGCAGTTTGTTTATTTGACCTTCAAGCAGAGCTGAAGAGGAAAGTACAGAAAACACAAATAGATCAAAGGAAATGTCCTTTGAAACGAATGTTTAACCTCACCTGTGCAAAGGAAAATCCAATATTTAGTCAAAGCCTTCTGTAATTAGGAATCTTGGTTCCACAAGTAATCCAAAGAGTTTTGTGATGGATTAACTCCTTTGAGAACTCTGGCAAAGTTAAAGATTCAATAACAGATAACTTGGTCTGACTCAGAGCACAGGGAATGATTTACCAAACTGATTTTCTAACTCCTGTGTGGCTGAAAACCATCAGAAGGGCGAGACAAATCCTTCCTCAGCATAGACTGGAATGTTGCTTCCCTAAGAAAATCCAAGACATGAACACTTATAATATTTACAGCAACAGGATGGTTCAATTCCTTCTTTATTCAGAGGTGTCTTCACACAAAAGCCCCACTGATAGTGATAAAGATGTTCCTTCGTGGCAGAAAAACCACTCTGAATGGAGCAGTAAAAATGCCCATGTTGAGGCATTGAGAGGTGTCTTCCCTTTAAATTCTGAATAAAACCTCCCACAGGAACTTTGGGGGAACCTTTCAGCAGTTTCTCTGTTGGCATGACAAATCTATTTAAAACTACCTGAACCATCTGAAGCTCTCACAGGCAGTCTGGGCTGACGAAAGGGTTGTTCATCACCACCCTGGGCCCACGTTTGGATTTTTGGTGTAAAAGAGTAGAGAAAAGGTCCAACAGGTGCAGGCCCAGGTCGGGTTCTAATTAACAGACGTGTCCTCATGCCCCAGGCAGGTTTTACACAGCCCAGAGCTCAAAGCAGCAACACTCTGCAAAAGCAAAGCCCGCAAACAAACCCTGTTGTTCCATTAAACTTAAAATGCAATTTGACTCTGTCATAGCCATGTAGATGAGCTATCTGCATTAAATTGTGTTTAATTTAACTCTAGAACTATAGGGTCCAATTAAAAATAATGAGGCCTGTCTCCAACTGTCAGGCTCAATTAGAGATAATGGGAAGTGATAGCTCCTGGAATAGATTCATTTTTGTCTGATAGACGAACTGGGGCAGGGGTCTTGGCAGGGGTCAGTGGAATAGACCCGCCAACAAAACACGGGTCAGTCAAGCTTAAGGAGTCTTAAGGAACCTAGTTATTAAATAAGGAAGTAGGAAGTAAATCAAATCCAAAAGCACATGAATAACCCCAACAGATCCTTTCTTTTTTTGTTTTTTTCCTGTTATGTCCCCGTATATCGAAATTCATCTGAGCATTAAGCTGCCCGTTCTGAAATACAGAACAAATAAAGGTTAAACCCGTTGGGCAGGGCTAAAGGGGAACTCCAAAAAGAAGGGCCCAACTTCATATTCCAAGGAGTTTAGCAGGATCAATATTCTCCTGAGGCATCGTAGCAAAACCACTGAGCTTTTATTTATAAAAAATAACCATGGGCAATGACGATTTGAATGCAAAAAGAAACCCAGGTGTTGAAGCGAGAATGCAATAAGAAACTGAGCAAGGCGTTCTGCGTGATGAATTGATTGCTTCGGGCAGCAAAAACTGGGAAAATCTGCCAACATTTCCTTCCAAAAAACGCAGCAGAGCAGTCAGACCAGCTCAGAAGCGAAACCTTGAGGAAGCACAAATGGGTGACAGCTCTTGGTCACCAGACAGCGGCTGTCATTTTGGATGAGTAATTGATCCTGAGTGGGGATGGAGACGCCGAGTGTGGGACATTCCGTGTGTGTCTGCACTCTGGGCACTGCAGGAACAGGACCCTGTCCCAGCAGTGCCTCTGGAGCTCGTGTTGGGCAATCCTGACGCTCCCACCCGGCCTCTCCTTTTGTTTGTGTGGGAAGACACTTTTTTAATCTAATGATATCTCTCTCCATGTCCAACGCCGCTCGTGCACCGCGCCCGCGGCTCCTCATCCCTGCTCTCCTCCCCCCTGGGCAGCCCAGCCTGCAAAGTCATGCTTTGAATTTAAATCTCTGCTCTGGGGCTTCTGAGGAGGGAAGGAACGGGTCGGGGTCCGGGCTTCTCCCCAGCTGTTCTGAAAAAATGGGCAAATTTCTAATTAGAACCATTGTTTCTCCTCGTCCTTCCCTTCTCGCTCACCAAGAACCTCATGAAGGGGACACAGAAGGACAAAGGTGTCACTGCTAAAATACAGCAAAGGGTCACTGGCAATACACAGGATCAGTGTGATTCCTTTCCTGAAGGGTTTTATCAGGTTTGAAGGCTCTGACAGACCCTCCTCACCCCAGGTCTGGGGGAAAATCTTCCTGACTTGCCCTGATGGATGTGCTCAGATGGGAATCACCACAGGCAGGAAGAGCTTTGGAGCCCGAGCCAGGACTCTGCAGCTGCGTAAAACTCAGAAAAACAGAGTTTTTCTGTAAGTTTCAATTGCCACCCTTAGGTGTGATCTAGTTTTAAAAAATCCCTGCAAAGATGTCTCCGTTTCCTCTGTAGGATATCCAAATCCTCTCATGCAGCACTTGGGATTTGGAGAATTCTGACATTTGAACTCAGTACAAAAACTGCTCCTGGGATTCACAGCTGAGTGCTCCTGGTGGGAATTCAAGTGTGTGAGTACAATGTCCCACCCCTGGGAAGTGTCCAAGGCCAGGCTGGACAGGGCTGGGAACAACCTGGGATGGTGGAAGGTGTCCCTGCCCATGGCAAGGGATGGGACTGGATGAGATTTAAGATCCCTTCCAACCCAAACCATTCTGGGAATCTCCAAGTACAAGGATGTGTGTCCTTAAGAAAACCCTCCTGGTTACTTCATATCTTAAAATCTTAAGTTTGGAGCACTACACAGAATCCACAGAAATGTTTTAAACTGTGCTAGAGACAGCTCCAGTCACGGAGCAACAACCCTGACCTTGTGTGTGGCAAAATGAGAAAAGCCAGGAAAATCAGATTTAATGTATGGATTTGTAAGGTTGGCCAAGGAAAATGTTTTGATGATGAGTAGAAGAAAATAAAATAAATTTTTTCCATGCAGCTTCTGAAATTGGAGTAAAGCCCTGTGTTTACAGAGCACTGAAGTAAAAGCAAAGCCAAAGATTCGAATTTCCACCTATCAGATCCTACATAGAAGATAATTTTATTTACGGCTAATTCTGCCTCCCTCATGAAGCCAGAGAATGTTTTACCTTCGATGGCCAGGAGCAGACTCTCGTTTCCTTTGGAACCTCACAATAAACTCAGCTTCATGGTGAGACCCCTCCGGAAGGCTCGGAGCGGGTTCCTCCAGCAGGTGCATCCCCGAATCCATCCCCACTGCTCCACAGAAAGCCCTTAATTTGCTCTAAAGACTGAGATGTTGCTATCACTTAAATCTGAAGACTGTCACCACCACAATAATCAGACGTTTCTCTTACGCTGCCGTTTTGGCAGAGAATTCCAAACACAAAGAAACCCAGCAGGCAGCCGAGGAATCCCCGCCCCGGGGCTCCTCTGATTAAAAAAGAACCTTATGGGAGGAAGAGAGAGAGACACATAATTCATCCTGAAGATACCAGGGGGGTTTTTCCCTGCTGAGTGGCCCTGGTTTTGCCCAGGAGCCCAGGGAAGCGCCGGGGTCGTCCAGTCGCCCCTTGGTCACTTGTTACTGTAGCAGAAAAATCAGTTTATTCTCTTGTGACAGTAACCCGGGGAACAAATCCATGATGACACCGTTCCATGCATTCGTGAACTTCGTGGCCTCGTAGGTCACTGGACAAATCTCTCTAAACTGAACTGTTGACAGTTCTTTGCAGGGTTCCCCCCAGGAAACTGAAGGTTAATTGACCATTCTTTCAAACCATGAAATGCTTTTGAAAATGTTAGTTTTAAGTCTCGTAGCCTTAAAAGCTGATGAAGCAGCGTGTTCTGTACTGGGGGTGTCTTCTAATTACTGGAACGAAGAGTTATGGCCAGGGAAGGTGCAGAAATGGTTTAATTAGACTGGTGTGTCATGGAAGCAGGAAACAATATTCACTAAATCATGGGGTTGGTGAGGGCAGGGCTGCTGGGGGAGCAGGAGAAGCTGCTCATAAAGGAGCTGGAGATTTCTTGGTTGTGTTAATGCAGTGATGGCCTTATTAAGAGAAGGGATCTTAACTTCCCACTCTTAAAAACCTCAGAAAAATACCCACAGGCTTCTCTTTGCCCACTGGCTCTGAAGGAACGGTCACTGCTGGATTGTGAAGGATGCTTCCACCCAGGAGTAGTTACACTTAAACAAACCCTCAGAGCCAGGAATCCCTGAAAACACCCAACACTCTGGAATGCCTGGCAGGAAAGCAGGGGTGATATCCCTCTCTTATGAGGGATGATGCATGGGTAGAACCAATATTCACCAAAGATTTACAGAAACCAGGAAGAAAATGGCAATCGAACCTTCTGTCCCTTCCGAAAGGATTCATCAGACTGAATTTGGGCTGTACACGTTTGGATGTTACTCTGACATCCTGTGGGTGCTGTTTTTTATTTGAGATAAAACGTGTCTGTGATACGCTGAAAACAGTGCAAAAACCAAGGAAAAATTGTGTTTGCTATTAACACTCTTCTCCACAAACCTTGAGGGATGTTCTACCTGAGCATCTCCAGTCATGGTTGATAACCCTGATGTCATCAGGAGTTTTGAGTTCTGCAACATTTCCAGCCCCAAGCCAGACTTTGGCATTCTCTGTCATCTCTGGGGTTTTGTGTAAGAAACATCAATTTAAACATGGCCAGACTGGGATCCTCAGACCATCCCTGTCCCTGTGCCAATGGAATTCCCTCGCTGGGAAGCAGGTTGGGCTCTCTGAAAGTTGTGCTCTCGCTGTGGCTGCAGCAGCTGATTGGGTTTTTCATGAGCTGTGCCTCCAGCTGAGGCCACCTGAGCCCTCAGGGATGAATTTCCCAAAAACTTCCCGTGGTCCCTCAACGTTCATTGCTCCTACAACAAAAAGTTGTGCATTTGCCCAAAGATGGAAGCAAAGAGCTCCAAATTCTCCCTTTTTTTAATTTTTTCTTCTTTCCTTTTCACCTACAAGGAGAAAAAAACTCCATGTGAGCACAGAGACAGAAAAAGCACTGATTGCCATTATCTGCATGATACAATCCATGGGGATTTGCTGAAACAATGAGGGATATTAATTAAGGAAAAGCTCATTACTGTGATGAAGGAATAGGTGAGACCTACACAGGATTCTCTGCAGGTTCCTCAGCTGTAAATAAACCACAGGCTACAAAAGAGCAATAAAGAGAGCAGAAGTGACAATTCTGTGTGCTCTGGGGCTGAAGTTGTCTCTTCCAATGACAAACTAAATTAGAAATTACATCCATCAGCCAACAGCAGATTGATATCCCTTTGTTTTTGGAAAAAGAAATAGTTTCAGAAGTATTTATTTCATCCCCTAAATGCAAAATAAAAGTATTAATTCTATGCTGACATAATACACGGATTTGTTCTCATTTCATTGCTTCATATTATTGTATATAATAACCACAGCACAATTATAGCACCTATAAAATGATTTTGCCCCAGACAAGACATAAATCAGGGTAAAATATTCTTGTAGTTCACTCACAGAGGTAAAAATTGTGCTAAGTTTAACTGGCTAAATAATAAATATATTGCCAGGCTTTGTGTGTCTTTGTGAGTTGGGTTTGGGGTTCTGCCAGCTCTTAAAGCACAAACAATCCTGCCTCTGCAGGATTTCTGTTGCAGGGGCATTTAGAAGCCCCAGGCCCATTTTTCCAGGCAAATCATGGAATCCCAGAGTGGTTTGGGTTGGAAGAGACTTAAATCTCCTCTTGTTCCACTCCTGCCATGGGCAGGGACACCCTCCACTACCCCAGCTTGCTCAGAGCCCTGTCCTTGGACACTTCCAGGGATGGGGCACTGGACTCACACATCTGAATTCCCACCAGGAACAAGCAGCACGATGGATCCTGTTCCTAAGTAAGAACAATTTCACATTAAAATCAGAGAGTAGCTCAGCTGGCAGTTGGAATTTTAGGGCTGTGCAGGGCAGCAAGGTCATTTCACAAGGATAAGGATTAATTCCTCCCAGGCCAGACTTCCAGCACTTCACGAGCAGGACAACATTTCCCCTGTGGGATAGACAGAATTAATTTGGGGAACAAGAAGCTGCCAGACGCCGAAAGGAATCCCCATTTGTTGGTGTTTGCCACCTAAAGATGCAATAAAAAAAACAACAACAATGAGAAAAAAGGAGTGAGAAAAGTACTAACGGCCTTAGGAAGTAAAAATGGGATTTTAAAGGGAGTCAGAGCAGGTTTCCCTTTGTTTGGGAGATGTTGCAAAACTTTTCCAGAGCAGATTTTCCAGGACAGCTCTCCCAGCAGGAGCCAGGCTCTAGGACCTCCGGTGTTTTCCTCACCTTGGCCACGAGGAAAAGCTTTCTGTCCGTTACATCCATGCATGTAATCAGGGATTGTGCCTTTTGTCACACTCCCAGCCACCATCTGTGTGCTCCCGAGTGGCCAGACGAGGACTAAACCCCCATCCCGGTGGGATTAATCTGCAATTTCACACCAAATGATTTTTAAGGATAATTTGTTAGGATACAGTATCCCGAAATAAAACAAACGGTCGGTGCTTTTGCAGGGGGATAAAAGGAGGGAGCTTGTAGAGTTTCCTGTGTTTCCAGTGGCTTGGATAGAATCCATTTGCACATTTTCATTCCCATGTGAATGCACAAATCCTGGGAACAGAGCCTGTGGGTAATGGGAAGAGCTGCTTTTTGATTTCTGGGGGTGAGGATGCAGCCCCAAATCTGGGCACTGGAAAGGGGATGAGGGGCAACCAGATTCCCATCTCCAGCAGGGACTGAGAATCCGAGCGATGAAGCTGCAGTTTGAAATGTGAATAGAATATTTCACTTCTGCAGGGAGGGATAAATTAAACTGGGTAAATAAAGGAGAAGCTCAAAAATCCAATCTTTCCCATAAAACAAAGCTGATTTTAAGTGTGCAAGGAAATTATTCCTCTCTAAGAAGCACTAAATGCTTTCAGAGCTGAATTCACATCAGTATTTTCCCCACGTGTTTTAGATACTCAGGAGGAGAGGGGTGAAAACCAGAATTAGAAAAAAAAGCCAAGTGAGGAGTAGGAAGATCCAGGGTCAGGACACACCGATGTCCTTTCACAAAAAACGATGATGAATAAACATGAAGCTGCTTTTCAGCCGTTCTGGGTTCACCACAAAAACCACAGGTCCCCATCCAAGCTGCCTGAGGTGGGGGAAATATTTTGATTTTCCAGCCTGACACAGAGGTCACCAAAATCTTCACGGAGTTCTCATCAATCTCTGCTTTTGAAGGTTTCTCAACTTTCTCTTCCTTTCTTTTTTTTTCCCCCTGCTTTTCTCCTAAAGCAGTACAGTGTAGAAAATAAACCAAACTTGTTTTATGATGACCTCAGCTGGTAGCAAAATGAATTCAGTTTGTCATCCAAAAGAAATTCCTACCGTTTAAAAGAAAATCTATAGAAATTAAAGATATTTTAGGAGAAATTCACACACAAGAAAGTGAATGCCTTTGAAAAACAAGTCCCTGTTTTACCTCTATTGTTGTTTTGCATTATTTGTTCACTACAAAGTTGTTAGTCCAAAGAAAGGAAGGAGTTAATTGCTGAACAATGTTCATTTAAAGGCTTTATGTGATTTTTCATGCCACCAAATAGATCAGACAGAAATTGGATCAATAGAAATACCTAATGCACCTTTCTCTGCTAATATTCACTGTAAAAATGACTTCAGTTGTGGCAGGTGAATCGATTCCTTAACTGAGATAAGGATAACTACAAATACAACCAGAAATTGTCCATATCTTCTGTTCTTGTATTTTAAATCACAGAAAGAAACAGAGCTGATGGACACCAGGAGAAAATACACCCCAGTATTCCTCTCCATGCTGTTCCCATGGACAGCATCATTTCTCCAGCCTGGAACTGGCGATAAAACACCAAAAACAAGGAAAAACCCCAATTTTTTTAAAGTCCAACCATCAGCCTGCAGTTCTCCTGCAGCTCCAGCTTGGAGCTGACCTGAAGGAACACAGAACAACTGGAGGTCCTTGGGCTGTGGAAAAGGCTGAAACAAGATGAGCTTTAGGGTCCCTTCCAACCCAAACCAGTCGGTGCCTCCATGAATTCCTCGGAGCTCTGTCCTGTCCAATTCCAGCACCTGCAAGGGCAGGGACTCAAAACCTCCCGGTGCCCGTTGCAGTGTTGGACTTCCCCCACTGTGAAAACGCTCCTTGCCCCAATTAACTGGAATTTTCCTTGTTGGAACTCGCTCCTGCTCCTGCATGTGTTTGGAGAACCAAGCCCTTTATCCCTCCCCGTTGCAGGTTAAGCTCCCCCAGTGAGCAAACGGGGCAGGAGCCACCCTTTGCTCCTCACCCGCTGCAATCCTGCCCTTCCAAGGTTTGCAAATCACCCGAGAGGGGAAAGCAGCCCGAGCATGGAATGTGCTCCTGCAAGGAAAGCAGCCAGGGGAAAAGCTCAGCACAATGTCTTGAACAGGCTCCAAAGAGATCCTCGCCCCTCCTGCAAATATTCCCCCACAGGAGTGCATTTTTTAAAGTGTTTTTTTAAGTTACGAGGTGAGGATGTGATGACTCTGAGGTGACCTTTTAATAAGTTACAGCCCAACGTTAATTAATGCAGCCTGTAATTAAGGGAACACTTGCGACTGTGCAAACCCCATGCCTGAGGCTCTGCCAGTGCTGCGCCTTTTGCTATTATTTCAGTTCTCCAGAGGTGCCTGATAAAGGCATTGATTCATAGAAGCATTGATTAATCTCCACTTCTATTGACAGCAATTAACAGAGAGAGATTCGATGCTCATCAAAGCGAACAGATTCTCATTAAGAGCAGAAAAAAAAAGATCTGTCTTCACATTTCATCCCCTCCATGCTGGGTGGTAAACTGGCAAGCACAAGGAAATACATTTATCATGGGTCTTGTGGGCTTTCGTTGTGCAAGGATTTGGGAGTATTTCCACACTTCAGCTTTGCTGTGCAGAGCCCAAAGGACCCGGTGTCATCACTGACTTCAAACTGCCTCTACTTAAAGGCCACTTTCCTGGCAGAGAAGGTTGGTCCCTGTTTTGATGACGGGCTTATAGCAAATAAAATCTGGTCTCAAGGAAAGACCTGGGCAGTCCAAGGCAATATTTTCTGGGGCTGGATCTCTGCTGATGTGGGATTTGACCTTGGCTCAGAGGTTTGATCCACGTCTCTCTGGTACTTGGAGGTAACACTGTTCCAAATTCGTGTCATTATCATCAGACTTCACTTTCTGATGGCTGAACCACGCTTCAAAAGCCTCTGGTGAAAGAGGAGGCAGAATTACTGTGCTCGGAATGAATGACTCTCTTTCTTCTACCAGATTGCTCCAAATCCCGTCCAACCTGGCCTTGGACACTTCCAGGGATCCAGGGGCAGCCACAGCTTCTCTGGGCACCCTGCGCCAGAGCCTCAGCACCTTCCCATCCTCATCCCTCCCATCCTCATCCCTCCCATCCTCATCCCTCCCATCCTCATCCCTCACCTCCCGCGGCGCTGAGGCTCAGAACGGGCGCTGCCTGCCCGGGGCTGTCCCGGCTCCGTTCCCGCGGCCATCCCGGCACCGGCGGCGGGCGGGGACGGGCGGGGACAGGCAGGGACAGGCAGGGACAGGCCGGGGACAGGCCGGGGACAGGCGGCTCCGGTCGCTGCCTCCGCTCCGCTTCCCGCAGCACCGAGCGGGGCACCGGGTACCGAGCACCCGGCACCGACCGCTGAGCATCGGGCACTGAGCACCGGTACCGGGCACCGGGCGTTGGGCACCGGCTCCCCTGAGCCGGCTCCGCTCTCCTCCCGCCGGTGTCTGTTTGAACGGGCGCATCCCTCCCCCTTCCTCCCTGCGGAAAGTTGCACAAAGTTGGGTTAATCTGGGGTTTTTTCCCCCCCCCCNCGGCCCCGGGGCCCCGCCCGACAGGTTGGTGCACGGAGCGCCGGGCACGGAGGGGGTTGGGGGGTCGGGGATGGGGATCCCCGGGCTCCCTGCATCCAGGGGCAGCGCGGATGGGCACCCCCGGGCTCGCTCCATCCATCCATCCCCGCCGCAGCGGGGCTGGGAGTCCCAGGGCTCGCTCCATCCTGGGGACCCCCGGGCTCTTCCATCCCCAGGGCAGAGGATTTGGGGATCCCGTCTCCTCCTGAACCCCCAAGGCAGCGGGTCTGGGGTCTTTCCGGGCTCGCTCCATCCCCGCTGGGGTTCTCCCTGGCTCCCTCCATCCCTGGGGCAGCGGTTTTGGGGTTCTCCCGGACTCCCCTTCCATCCGCGGGGCTGGGAACCACCAGGCTCCCTCCATCCGTGGGGCAGCGGTTCTGGGATTCTCCCGGGGTCCCCTTCCATCTCTGGGCGTCCAGGGCTGGGGTCTCCCGGTTCCCCTCATCCCCGGGCAGCTCGGACCGCTGCAGCTCCCGCAGCTTTTTCATCCAAAATGCAACGGATGCTGTTTGGGGGATAAGAGCAGCTCCCGGCTGGCTCGGTGCTCCCGGGACCCTCAGCCCCTGTCCGTAGCTGTCCCTCCCTCAGGGGTCCCTGTCTGGGATGGGATTATCCCCCGTGAAGTGCTTTCCTGCCCTTCCCGGTGCCACCAGCGCACCTGGCGGTGTCGGTGCCAGGGCCGGGCTGTGCCCCGGTGCCGGGGCTCGGGCGGGGTCGGTGGCTCCCGCCGCTGCTGAAGTGCTGGATAGCTACTGCTGCTGACCGCTGCCTTCTGCTGCTCTCCCCAGGAGATGATAGAGAGCGATATCCCGTCCATAATGTCAGGAATCATTAGGAATTCAGGGCAAAACCACCACCCCTCGCAGGAGTACAGGTGAGGTTTTATCCGTTTCAAAAACGTGCACTGGCACTGGCACAGCTGCCAACTCCTGTTGCTTCCTCCTTGTTTCCTAAAACATTTTCCTAAAAATCCTTTTAGCATGTAGAAAAGCCACTTTTCTTCTTCTTCTTTATTTTGTTTTGAAGCTATCTGAATTATTTCTCCTCTCTAAATAGATTTCTAAGGCTGATGACCTGTTACAATGCATTCCTTATTTAGAAACATTCCTGTTTAAAGTATTCACAATGGTGGCGTTTGGATGAAGGCTGGACTTGATAATCTTGGAGGTCTCTTACATCCATAATCATTCCATAATTCTCTGATTCTCTGATTTTGATACTAGCCTGTGTTTGATGAATACACCTCCAAAACCTTGGGCTAACCTCTCTCTAAACTCTCTGCCCTGTGCAAGCGTTGCCACAGAAGGATGTGCTCGTTAAAATATAATAATTTAAAAGTTCCCTTGCAGATCACTTTTTGCATTGTTATGGAGCAGCCATGGAGACACTAAACAAGTGCAAGGGACACTGGAGGAGTTTTTAATTAAAACAAGCACTTGTGCAGCCCTCCGAAGCACTGACACGTCAAAGGGCTTTTAATATGGGTGGGAACAAACCTGGCTTTGCCAAGAGCCTTTCATAATTTAATTTACCTGCACCACCGTGCTTCCATTTATCATTTCAAAGCATTGTTAGAGGTTACAGGAGGGTTCTGCATGAGTTGCAGAGCCCTGGGTTATGTTGGGTTACATTTTGTCACATGATGCAGAGCTCCAAGAAATACAGAACACACACAACACTTCCCAGCTCTCACAACAAAACATAAAGCAAACCAGAAGAAAATTAAATTATTAATTTTTTTTTAATAAAATGAGCACTGAGAGACTCCTTCCTCCCAGCCTGAGGGGTTTGCAACCTTTCCTGGAGCTGCTGCAGGTATTCTTCTCCCAGCCTGTCTCTATTCAAAATGCAAAGGCTGCAGCACAGCCTCTTGCAGCTCAACAAGGGATTTGTTACAGTCCCTGCAGCCTCTGGGGAAAAGGTTTGTGCCTCTGTTTTTGCTGTTTACCCAGGCACTGTTTGCTCTGGGCATTTTTCTCGGCTACGTAAATATTGGTGAAGAAATGATTTGGGATTTAAGGAAGGGTGTGGGTGAGAGGGACTTCTGGGGACGTGGGCTTAAGGCTGGATCTTCAGTTCAGCCCTGCAGAACTCACCACCTTAACAAAGCCCCCTTTTTAGGGAGAGAACTATTCTTTAACGCAGAGCTGCAGGGGGAAAAAGAAAAGGCTTTTTGGGGGAGAAAGACAGGATTTCTCTTAGTGCAGTAAAAAAAATCATAACTTTCTTCTTTTCCTCTTCTTAAAAACCAGCTTTGGGTCCTCTGTGAAACATTTTGAACTCAGTTCTCTAAAGTTTTTCACCCACTTGCAATTTCTTTACCGCGGCTTTAAAACGAATTATTTGACCTCGTTTAATAGTGGCAAATTCTGATAAAAATGCATAAAATCTGAACTGCACCATAAATGCAGAGCAGTATTTGTCCTACTTCATGAGAAAACACTTTGGATTATGTAAAAGAAAATCTTTTAGACTGAATGATTTTAAGAAAAGAATAGACCTGTCAAATTCTATCAGCTCTGTTTACTCTCCTGCTGTCACCACAGTCCAAGACTGGAACCCACAGTCCCGAGTTCTCCATGGGGGAGCATCAAGGCTCCACAAAATGGGGAATGGCCTCCAATTAGCGAGTGGGAGGCTGGGGCTGTGCTGAGAATACTCTTCTGTCTCATTTGGAATCTTTCAATGGGACAGTTGGACCTGGAGGAGCCCCGGCTTTGCTGCGAGGAGGAGAGGCTGGGAAGGGAGGGGATCAAAATCCCTGGACACCCATCAGTTTGCAGGCAGATTATGCTTACAGCTGGAAAGCTTGGGATTTTTGTTTTGTTTTATTTTATTTTTTTTTGGTGAAAGGAATGTAGGGGAAAAACTCTGATTTTAGCAGATCTTTGAATTTTGCAGCTGCAAAGCATCTGCAGTAAATTTGCCGTGGCTCGGGGTGGTGGTGAGGCTTGGGCTGCTTTTGGCTGCTCTGTGAAATCCCAGGGGTTTCTGCACCCCAGTAAAATGATTTTAGGCAGATATCTCTCCCACCAGGGCAGCTGTGGGATGTAAAACAGCACAGGGATGATTAAGGGCCGTGAGATCTCCTCCACTCTCTGTTTTTATGGTGCTTTCACTGACTGAATGCAACGCAAAATAATTCTTTATTTTAGCAGCTGCCTTTCTTAGTTTCCTGCAGAAAATACCACCATATTCAATATATTCATCCTTGTAGGGCTGACAAATATTTCTAATGATTCCACATATCATTTAAGGGAATGAACGTGGAGAATTGTAACACACTGGGATTTTTTTAACCCTTAGCACTTCACCCTTGTTAATCATAATTAATAATTGAACACCTTCTAGTGACAGGATTTGGATTTTAGATCACAGCACAGGCAGACCACAAGTTTTCTGTGCAGTGGTGGCTCTTGGTTGTTTCAGCACAGAGCTGTGCAAATTATAGGAGCCAGCTCCAGGCTTTTCCCATGGAATTTATGGGCTGGTTCCTGGGAATCCAGGTTCTTCAGCTTCTGTGGCCTTCAAGCAATATTTTGAATGGAAATATGGAATCTGTCATTTTGATTTTAAGATCTGATTCAACACTATTTGATTGAAAAACCAAACGAATTTCTATTTTTTTGTGTTATTATGTATTTCCAGTTGACAGAAGCCTTGTCAGGAGCATTTTGAAGGCCTTGCAATGCATTTTCTATATGTTAAACAGGAATTAAGCTTTAAATAGACCTATTTTTGATCAAAAGGTGTTAATCAATAATAATTCAATATATTAGTGGATTATATTGTCCTTTACCCCATTTTAATTATCTCTTTGATTCTTAAAAATTTGTCAATACTCATTAGCTCATTAGTCTGATCAATTTTTGGCCATAATTATTTTATCTTGCCATAGTTTAGAGTAAAATCAGATTAAGAAGCCCAGGACTGCTGTACTCCATAAATTCCAGATGTGACAGCATCCCAGTGGGGGAAAAGATGACAAATCTCTCATTTGAGCACATTTTAGCTCTAAGTTGAGCTCTCATATCTGGGGTTTTTTTGCACTGGGGTTTCTGGAGAGGAAGTGACACCTCTGTCCCCTGGGATGGATGGATGGATGGATGGATGGATGGATGGATGGATGGATGGATGGATGGATGGATGGATGGATGGATGGGAGTGTGCACACAAAAGGTTACAAATGCACCACTAACAACACCCTAATTGTTCCTGGAGAAAATGCCAGTGTCCATTGCCGTGACATTCCCGTGTGTGTCTGACAGGGAGTGAGATAATGACTCCGAGTGCCCCAGGAATTCCAGCACGGGAGTGGCTTCATTCTTTCCAAAAAAAAAAAAACAAAAACAAGTGAGAAACCTCCAAGGAATCAGTCAAAGTGGATTGATTTAAGTGGATTAGCACAACTGTTTCCTCGGCACTCCTGAAATGTGCTGATCTGGAGGAATAAAAATTTGTGGCCTTTTTCTTCTCCCAAAGCCCCGCGGTGACGGCGGAGCTGGCAGGGGCTGGTTTGGGGCAGCACTTCGGGGTCCTGTGAGACCAGAACAGGTTCTGTTACCTCAGAAACGGCCAAAACAGGGAAAGAGAAAGGGAACTGGGACTTTTCCAGCGTTCCTGGGGGATCTCAGGGGCTCACTGCACCCACTGACAAGTGCAGGGAGCGGAGCTGCTGCCGGCCCAGCCACCGAGGGGTTCTGACAACCCTGCCCAGGGACAGCTTGGAGAGCTGATATTCCCTTTACACTGCACTGACACCTGCACAAGGCTCCAGTGCTGATGAACAGCAATTTCCAAGGAAAAAGTAGCTGCCCAGTCAAACCATGATCCCTTTTTTTTTAATATAAAACATTCCTGTGGTGCTTGGTGCTTCAACATGTTTTGCTCGTTCTGACAACGTTCAAAGATCTGATTTTTGCATTGTTTGGTTTGGGATTTTTTACCAAACAGGTTCCAGAGTCAGATCCCAGCTGCATTTTGGAATATCCCAGCCTAGGGATGGTTAGAGCAGAGCAGGGAATGAGTGGCTGGTGCAGTGCTGCCATCCCCTCTCGTTTCCTCTCGGGTTGAAGCATTACACATTTCACTGTAATCCAGTTTCCACTGATCCCACAGCAAACTGGTGTAATGGGGGTTGTGAAATGTGCACCTGGGATAGATAAAAGGCTCCAGGGGTGCAGCTGTGGCCTGTTCTTAGTGCCAAGTACCTTTGCAGGAGATTTTTGGAGAGTCCAGCGTGGTGCAAGGAAAGGAGACCATCACCACCTGCCAGGTTATTTGCTTTTTCCTCACTAGTTTTGGTTCTGATAATGCAATGTTTCTTGAGTTATAGATAAGGACGGTCTCCCTTTGTCCCTGGAAAGCTGCTTAATTTCTGTTCTGATTTCCAGCAAGGCCAGAAATAACTCAGAGGTCTTGAAGATGGGGAGAGGGGTGAGATGATGTTTTGGGACTGGGTGTGTGTTGTGCCATCAGGGAGGAATTGCAAACCAAAAACCCTGGGAGCTGCTGGGTAAAGCAGGAGAGGAGCTGGGGCAGAAACAAGTTGAAAGGGGCAGCTGGTTGTGAGTGTGGAAACCAGAAAATAGTGGGGGGAAAAGCACTTGGGAGGCAGGAAAATGGGAAGGGAAGGGCATGAAGGGAAGGAGCAGAGCAGTTGGAATGAGGAGCTAAAGGAGATGGGGACGTTGAATCCTTCACCATGGACACAGCTGGAGAGTCACAATACAGATCTTTTCCTTGTCTTGCATATAAGAACTCTCTGTGCTTGTCCTGAGGATTTTGTGCAACCCCAGACAAAGGAAAACAACACTTCTAGAAGAGGTTTCCTTCGGACTCTTCCTGTCCAATTGTCTCTCACTGGAGAAACCATTGCAAACAGCTAATTAAGAACCTATCACCCAATTGCTCCTGCCTGTTGAGCAGTTGTGGTTTTAACCTGAGCCTGGGCTAAAAACTCAGGTGGCAGTGCTGGAAATGGGAAAAAAAACCAACCCTGTCCTTTGAGTGAGATTTAAAACTGTGGAATATCCCAAATGCAGCTGCAGGGTTTTGGCCTGGCTTTGTTCCAGATGGAGGTGATGGGTTGTTGAGGACATGGTCCTTACAGTCTCCAGGCAATGTGGAGGTGGATCATTCATGGATACTTCCCCTGGCAGTGGTTCCTGAGGTGAGGAACCACCTCAGATCCAGCTGCCTCCAGCAGCTCAGCCCGAGGGAAGGTGGCAAAGTCCCACTGGTGAGGGCAGGCTCAGATCCAGCTCTGCTGTTAAATTCCTGCAAGGTCAGGCCAGGAATGACTCCAATGCCATGTTGTGCCAGCAGGATGCTCCTGATGGTGGGGGGGAAAAGGTAAAGATACTTCTAGGTAGCTGTGAGTGAAGGTTTCATGCTGCTCTCAGGCTCTGGTGAACTTTGCCAGGTGAGCCCAGCACCAGATCTGGAAAAAGAGTCTCATTCCAAGGCGTTCCTGATCCAACATTACCCTGATGGGATAAATATTCTGGGCAGATAACTCCAGAGCAGGTTGTAAAGACTAACAGTGCCATGGAGCATTTCTGTATCAGATCCAGTTTTCCAGGCACTTTTCCCGGGAGCATCTATGGATCAGCATCCTGGGATTCACAGGAGAACTGGGGTTTAAATCCTCATCCTTGCAGGTGCCTTTCTAGGAGAGAAGCAGAGGCAGGGGGTGTTTTCCTGCAGAGGGTTGAAGGCAGAGGGGTAAAAGTGGAGTTGCATCATTTCACCACACCTTGAAAAACAACACCACGTTTGCAACACCTTTGGTGGGACTGCACCCTCCCCTTCCCGAGGTTCAGCGGCTCCGTGGCTGTTCCAGGAGCCCTGGGAATGAGCAGGAGAGGCTCAGCAGTGCATTAATTACAGCCTATCACTATTTATCTCATTTACATGCACTGAAAGGCTGCTTTTACCACAGTGCCCCATTGTGCCAGGGGCTGTGAACACCCAGCCAAAGGCAGGAGCTCTGACTCCTGGAGTTTATCCTCCCCGAATTTATCCTCCTGGAGTTTATCCTCCAGTGTGAGAGGAGCAGGGTGGTGGTGGGGAACAGAATCCAATCCCACCTGGTATTCCAACATGTACTTATGGACCTGTAGCTGTCTTGGCACAGGCAATTTTCAGGTCAGGAAGATTGAACCCCAGGAGGTGACAATGTTGGTTATTCCCATATTCCCATGCTTGGCTCTCCTTTTTTTGCAGTTAAATTAGAATTTCTTCACTGAAAGCAGGGCACACATTGAGCCTGTGGCCTGGGAGATGTGCTGGGTTTATGTTACAGAATATCCCTGGGCTTTTAAAACTTCTCATCCAGGCAGCAATGGGAATTCTTTAACATTTCACCTTCTTTAAGACACGAGAGATCTCAATTGAGATCATGAGAGAAACCATGAGAGATCGGTTTTGAAGGCAGCCTCAAGAATAATCCTTAAACTTGAAATCATGGAATCCTAGAATCATCAAATCATGGAATCACAGAATCATCAAATCATGGAATCGCAGCATCCCAGAATGATTTGGGTTGGAAGGGACCTTAAATATCTTGTTTCAACCCTCTGCCACTGGCAGGGATGTCATTCTGATTGAATTTGCTTCCTCACCCGTTTTTAAAAGAATGTGAATCTGATACCTAGCAAATTCATTTTGAAAAAAGGGAAGGGAAGGGGAGGGGGGGGGAGGGGGGGGGAGGGGGGGGGAGGGGGGGGGAGGGGGGGGGAGGGGGGGGGAGGGGGGGGGAGGGGGGGGGAGGGGGGGGGAGGGGGGGGGAGGGGGGGGGAGGGGGGGGGAGGGGGGGGGAGGGGGGGGGAGGGGGGGGGAGGGGGGGGGAGGGGGGGGGAGGGGGGGGGAGGGGGGGGGAGGGGGGGGGAGGGGGGGGGAGGGGAGGGGAAGGGAAGGGAAGGAAAGGAAAGGAAAGACCATTGACTTGGAGAAAGAACAATCTTGCACGCTTGTCTAGTTATTAAATATTATCGCATCCTCCTATCTGCTTCAAACAGAGCCTCATGACAGCGACCGCAATT
Source organism: Nicator chloris (assembly GCA_013400495.1). Lineage (NCBI taxonomy): Eukaryota > Metazoa > Chordata > Aves > Passeriformes > Pycnonotidae > Nicator > Nicator chloris. The sequence goes on from WAAE01002002.1 coordinate 487,808, forward strand.
TTTCAGTCGATACCAGACCCTTCCCTTGCCCCTATTTGTGTCCCTAGAGCGGACGCTGAGCGGGACACGCAGTTCCACGGCCCGGGGCTGTCGGGGGAGCGGCGGGCCGGGTGCATCCCGGGTGAGGGCGAGGAGGGAGCCGGGGATGCGGCCGGCAGCGCTGATGGAGCGGCGTGTGCTGGGCGCTGACCCCGTTAGCGCCGGCAGGGCGCGGGGGTGCCAGATGGCCAGGGGACGTGTGTTGTGTGTCGCCTGTCAGGCGGGCAGATGAATGGGAGGTTTGTAAAGAAGGCGAGGGGGGCAGGACAATTAAGCGGGGTCCCCGAAGACAATGGGGGCCACGTGCCGCGGGCGGCGGGCGTTGGGCGCACAAAGGGCCGGCGGCTCCCCCGCCACGGAACCAACTGTTGCAAACGAGCCCCCGGAGCCTGCCCGCCCCGCTTTTCAAATCATTTCGTCGCCCCTTGTTTTCTTCCAATCCAGCCAATCTCCGCGCCGGGAGAGCCGTCACCTGATGGGCTGCTGCCTCTTTCTTCTTCTTCTTTTTTTTTTTTTTTTTTTTTTTTTTTTTTTTTTTTTTTTTTTTTTTTTGGTGGTGGATTGAAAGTCCCCAGGCCTCGCGAAATAACTGAACTGTAACCATGGCGATGCCAATTATTGCCCCATAACTACAGTAGGAGAGGGAACACGGGGTAGGCTGCGAGGGAGATTTGAGGAGGGTCGGGTTTTTGGGGTTTTTTTTTTGGCCAGGGTTTGAGCTTTTTGGCTCTTGGTCCTGTGTTGATTTTTTTTTTTTTTTCCTCCCCCTTTTCTTCTTCACAAAATCTTTTTGCAAACAAATGGCGTTTTGCTTCAAAGATCTCCCCGACTGTGGTTCGGGGAGCTTTGATAGGTGTTTCTGGAATTCCTGAATGGAGGAGCTGAAAGCTCCAGGGCAGGCAGGCACTGGAGTTCTGCCTTGCTCTTTTAAGCTGATTTAGAGTCGTGTAAAACATAAAAGATGCTTCAGCAAGAGACCAGATTTATTTAAGGTTCCTGCAGCATCAGTTGGCAGCAAACACACATCAGCAGCAGACACCACTTTAACACGTCAGAGCTCTTGAAAGCAAAAGGGTTTGAAAGCAAAACCAACTGCATCCAACTAAATGATGTTCTTCTGAGAGATAAAGATGTTTTCCTGGATCTGAATCCCTTTAGGTTTACCCCGGGTGCCGAATGACAACTTCCTGCCATGTCCTAATTACTGCTTTACCCCTCAAGGTACCAGTGACTCCTGTAATACCGTTTCACATTAATTAATTTAGCCTTTCATTTGCAAGAGTTCTTTTATTGACTTTAACGAGGCGTTTGGACCACACAGGAATTTTTGAGTACTGTAAATATATTCCAATATTCCCGGTTTGTACCACACGCTCTGTCAGAAGCAAAGCAAAACAGGTGATCTGGAGCATGTAAAAGGTGTCAAAAGCAGAGCTTTAAACCAAAAGCAGCCTGTCACAGCTGTGCCTGGCAGATATGGTGCCTCCAGTCCTTTCATTCTGCTCCTTTACTCTGTCAAAAACTGTCTGAAAATTGGGTTTTTAAAGTATCAATAACTTCATGTATCTGAATGGAAGATATCAGCAGTTCAGTCTGTGAGGTTCTTTTTATGCAGCTGCTGATCTGTCACCACTGACAGGATCCAGTGGCTGGGAAAAGCTTTTCCAGGTGTTCCAGCAGCAGCACACGCATTCCCCAGGAGCTGGGCACACAGCTCCTTCCAAGGCTCTGGATTGCAGGGTTAGTACAGAATAATCAGGTTTGAAGTCCTGGTTTCTCCCCCATCAAAGCCAAGCAAGTGCAAATTTCTGACAGATGTGAAAATAAGGAATCAGTTTGGTTCGTTTCCAGGCAGTTTCTCTGCTGGGTTCCTGGGCCTTCTTCCCCTAAAAATGCTCCACAAGGGGTTTTCTTAACCAAAATGTTTCAAACTGGACAAAGGAACACAAGACCAGGTAAAGGGTGTCAGTAACCAGCCGTGAAACCACAGGACACATCTGGATTTGGATACAGAATTCCAGCCTGGTGGTTTTTCCCTCTGACCTACAGGAGCTGTGGCATCCCAGCCATCTCTTTCCAGGGATAATGCAGCCCCATCCCTGCTCCCTGACCACCTTCCCTGCTGCTTTGCAGACTCCTGGCTTCAGACCCGTCCCAGCTGAGCGAGGATGAGCTCCCAGGGGATTTGCAGTCCCTGTCCTGGCTGACATCCGTGGATGTGCCTCGGCTCCAACAGATGGCCAGTGGGAGAATGGATTTCAGCCTGGGGGCCCAGAATGCCATGCTCCAGCAGACAGGTACTGTTGGGATGGAAAATGGGAATAGGGAATAACTGCTGCTTAAACAGCACAGCCTGCCCCTGTCACTCCCCCTCAGGCTCCCTTTTCCTATCCTTTTACATTTTGCTTCCTGTCCAAAGACCTGGAGCCTGCTGGTGCCTTGCCCTCATTCCAAGAGGGAGAGAGCTCCAGCACTGGCAACCCTCAGATCCCATGGGAATTTCTGCTCAGTGCAGCTGCTGGTGCCTTGTTGGGCTGAGGCATTTTAAGTCCAGGGTTTCAGAGGTTTTCAACAGCTCTGAAATGAGGAAATTAGATAATTAATCTTTCTGCTTTGTTGCAACACTGATAGAACGAAGGGCACCTCGTTTGCCTCACACCTCTTTGCTCCCTGCAGCCTTGCAGCGCGTGTTGGTTGAACTCCTTCCTTTCCTTTGTGAACATCCTTTAGGTAAACACACATCATTCCCTGTGGCATTCCACGGGGAGAGCTCGGCCTGTCACCCCTCCTGCCTGAGAGCACAGCTCCGGCTCCTGCTGAATGTGTTGCTTCTCTTTTGTAAGAGCCCCGTGCCTGTGTCACCACCGCGGGCCGGTGAGCAGCTGCCGCCTCTCATTCCCTGCCTAACGAGTTTTGGGAGCAGCTGATGTCACCCGGGCAGGCTGCGAAATGCTCTGGGGATGGGCAGCCACAGAGGCTGGATTCTCCACTCCAGAGCTTCCCTGTGCTGGGCTGCATCCATCAACCCCCAGTGCCAGCCCCCCTCCCCTGAAGTGTGCTTCCGTGGGAGCATCCCTTGCCTTCCTCTCTCCACGCCAGGTCCCGTGGGGAACACGATGCACTCGGCAGCCGGAGCGATGATCCACGTGCAGGCCAGCCTCCCCCAGGGAATCCTGGGCCTCAATTCCATTTCAACACACGGAGCCAACGTAAGAGCAGGCCTTGGTGGCTCGTTGTTGCCCCAGCTCCTGGGACAAGGTGTTGGTAATTGCTTGACTGTTGTGTTTCTCTCGGCAGATGAGCCCCTACGCCGTGGGTGGTCAACTGTCCCCTGGTTTGCAAACACAGCAACAGCTCTTCCCTCCTCCTCCTCCCCCTCCTCCTCCTCCTCACTCCCAGCAGGTGTTTGCCCTGGCCCAGAACCCCCAGCAGGTACTGGTATGTGCTTGTTGACTGTCTTGAAGTACCTGCCAAGATCAAATCTAGATGTCTTTTAAAAGAAAACCAAGATATCCCCTAAACCCACGCGCCCACGGGTATTGTGCATCCAACATTTCCCTTCTTTTCCCTCTGCACGCAGTGTAACCCAGCAGCAATCTACAACACATCCTATGGGGCACAGCCACACTATTCCCAGCCACGCCTGGCTCCCCACTCCGCCCAGGAACTGCATCCAAAGCATTATCCCAAGCCCATCTATTCCTACAGGTGAGTGGGGAGCAGGAAGCACATTGCCTACAGCCTGTCCTGGGATGGCTGTGACACTGCAGGGGTGTCTGAGTCCTTTGGAAGGGAACAAACGTCTCCTCATCCACGCAGGAGTTCTGTGGAAGCTGCCTCTGAGGGGTAGCAGGAGTGAACAAGCACAGTAATTCCTGGAGAGCAGCATAGTGAGGGAGTAACAACACAGAGGAGTAAAATGTGAGGGTCACAGGGAAGCGGTCACAGGACCAGGCCTGGCAGAGCCCAAGAAGAAGGGTTTGGACAATATTTTGGGAATGTGGTGTGGCTCTTGAGGACGGTGCTGTGCAGGGACTCAATGATCTTTGTGGGTTCTTTTTAAATCAGCTAATCCTGTGATTCTGTGACTTCTGAGCCCTTGGGAACAGAAATCCCAGGATCCCAGCTGGTTGTGTCTGAAGAGGTGGGTCCAAGGTTGCTAGACCAGAGGAGGGTATGGAGTGACAGGACTAGAGGAGTGAGTTCCCACTGCCAGAGGCAGGGTTAGACGGGATATTGGCAAGGAATTCCTCCCTGTGAGGGTGGTGAGCCCCTGGCACAGGGTGCCCAGAGAAGCTGTGGAAGTATCCAAGGCCAGGTCGGACGTGGCTCGGAGCAACCTGGGACAGTGGCAGGTGGCAGGGGATGGAACTGCACGAGCTTTAAGGTCCCTCCCCAGCCAAGCCATTCCACGATCCCAAGCCATTCCCGGCTTTCCCTGCCCGCAGCTGTTTGATCGCCATGGCGCTGAAGAACAGCAAGACCGGCAGCCTGCCCGTCAGCGAGATCTACAGCTTCATGAAGGAGCACTTCCCCTACTTCAAGGTACCGGAGCATTCCCGAGCTTGGAAGCGCCACGCTCCAGCCCCTTTTCCCTCTTCCCACCAACCCCTTCCCGCCCCTTTGCAGACGGCCCCCGACGGGTGGAAGAATTCCGTGCGCCACAACCTGTCCCTGAACAAGTGCTTCGAGAAGGTGGAGAACAAACTGAGCGGGACGTCCCGCAAGGGCTGCCTGTGGGCCCTCAACCCCGCCAAGATCGACAAGATGGAGGAGGAGATGCAGAAGTGGAAGAGGAAGGATTTGGCTGCTATTCACAGGAGCATGGCTAACCCAGGTAGGGCCTGGTGTCCCACATCCCCGTGCTGCACACCCGCGGCATTCCCTGCACGGCTCCGGGCTTCCTGTTTGTAGGAACGTTTTAATATTGAGTCACATTTTGATGCACTTTTCATGGAGAAGCATTTGAATGCTGTTTCTTGCCTGTTCTTCTGCAAAACTCTCCCTTTCTTAAGATGTTTTCTTATTTATAAAATGGAATTTAATATTATTTATACTATATTATTATAAATATTATGTATGTGATATATTTACTTATACTTTTATCTTATTTATTTATAATTTCCCCTTATTTATAAAGAAACATGTTTTCGAAGCTTTCAGGAGCTCGATATTGACAAAAACAACTGGAGGGGGTTTTTTTGCTACAAAATCAGTAACATGCAGTCAGTGATAAAGTACATATTATTCCTTTAAAAGCAAAGGGGCCACTGAAACAGTCAGGAGTTTTTTGTACTTATTTGGGAGATAAGCAGAATGCTGAGTGTTCCTCTGAGCACAGAGCTGTGCAGCTGGGGGTGAGCTGCCATCAGGGGTGGCTGGGCTGCTCTGCAGTTTCATGATCATTTCTTTAGCTCAGTCAGGGATAACCATGCAAGTGGATTTGGGGAAAGAATTAGGTGGCATTTCTTTGCTCCCTGCACGGTCACAGCCTGTGCTGGGTCTCACACGGTGACGGTCCATGGCATAAATGTGCTCGCGCTTTGGGCAGGTGAGGGGCCACCGAACGGACTAAAGCATCTCTTTTCCTCCTTGGAACGGGCAGAGGAGCTGGACAAGCTGATCACTGACAGACCCGAGAGCTGCAGGCGGCCCAACAAGCAGGCAGAGCCCGAGGGGCCGCCCCTGGGCCGCATCTCCGTGTCCCAGCTCCAGCCGCAGCCCATCATGACGCTGTCCCTGCAGTCCCTCCCCTTGCACCACCAGCTCCAGACCCAGGCTCGCCTCGCCCCCAACTCTCCGGCGCCGGCACAAACGCCTCCCCTGCACACCCTGCCTGACATGAGCCACAGCCCCCTGCCCCAGCATCCCATGGGACGCGGCCCCGACTTCCCGAACGTGGCGGTGGACATGAGCACGGAGGTGGATGCTCTGGATCCAAGCATTATGGATTTCGCACTGCAAGGTACGGGACAAGGCGCTGGGGGAGGGCGGAGCTGGGGTTTGTGGCTGTGTCTATCACTGAAGATCCAGTCAGGATCCTCAGTGGGATGTTGTGGGAAGGGCTGAGCTAAGAACTGGTGCTGGGTGTTGGCAGGGTGACTTCCTGGGTCACCCTCAGGGGATTTTTGTCCCTGTGCCAGGTGGGACAGCAAAGCACCTTCCTGGCTCCAGTGCAGGCACTGCAGGGGGTGGAAGCAGGGGTGTCCAGGCGGCTGGATCTGGGACAACACATCTCTCTGCCCCTGGGAAAACAGAGCTCTGCTCCTGCTTTAGGGTTCTCTTTGAGTGCAAGTAGAACTTCCCTGGTTTGTGCAATGCCTGAGATGGTCCTGGGTAGAGCACAGGTAGAGAGGTGCTGTCTGGAAAGGTTTGGATGCAGAGGATTTGGGAGATCAGACACACTTGCTGCCCAGAAAGGACTGGAATCACAGGATTTGGGGAATCACACTTGCTGCCCCTTGCATCACCGTGGTCCCACCTTCAAGCAGCGAATGAAGCCCCTTAAATCCCGGCCCGGGCGGGCTGGGGATGTGCTGCTATGAGCAGGATTCCATCTTTTTCCAGGGAACATTTGGGAGGAGATGAAAGACGACAGCTTCAGCCTGGACACCCTGGGTGCCTTCAGCAACTCCCCCCTGCATCTCTCCGACTGCGAGCTGGGCACGCCCGGCCTCACGCCCGTGTCCAGCGGCAGCGACCGCTCCTTCTCCGACCTGCAGGTCACTGGCCTTTACACCACCTACACCACCCTGGACAATGTGGCAGCTGCTCAGTACATGAACCCCCAAGGCAACAAACCCATCCCTCTGCTCTGAGCTTGGCACCGTTCCAGGGATCCCGAGGGACGGTTCTCCCCCGGGGTTAAAATCCAACCGGGAAGCTCCAAGAGCTCGTCCTGCTTTGGGATGTGTTGGCTGCTTCCAGCGTGTAAGAGGCCAAAATAAATCAAGCTGGGACTTGGTAGAACCACTTTCCCCCATGGCAAGGGCATGGACACACTCGTGTTGTGGGACTGGGGAGCTCTCCAGAAGGACCTGGAAGGCTGCAGAAACTTTCACTGGAATGTAGCTGAGCTAAAAATCACCCAGTTAAGGGAATTAAATGTATTCCACACCGTGGTGGAGGTGCTGTGTCACCACTGTCCCAGAAGCCACCACAAGCCTCGGGGCTGGCCAGCCCCAAGCTGGTTGATTGTGTCCCTGGTGTGTCGTTTTTTCTTAATTTGCCAAATTGGACAAAGACCTCCCCCAGTTCCTGGAGACATTTGCACCACTAACACTTTTCTGACGTAATTGTTGTTAATTTATTGCGAGGAGGTAGGAAAAAAGGAGCAAAACCACTAAAAAAGGAAAACTCACCTCCCTAGCAGATCACTGTTATATCTAGATTTGTAAAAGTCCTCCCCCCTGAAGGAAGTGGTACTACTGAACTATTAAACTGATCACTGGCTAGAGGATTTTAGGAATTACGCCAATTTTTAGGATTTTTTTAAAAAATAGAGTTGTTTATAGTCTTGTGTATTGTGCTTCTGTCTATTCTTGTGCTAGGCAGTATTACTGTTTGTAAATTTATTTATATTTATTGTTATGAAAAGAAATTATGTGAACTGAGCACTGTTCAATTTGTATAATGCTGCAGTAACCTGTTCTACAGCCACTAAATTATTCATCATCAGAACCACAACCATCTTATCACAGTTTTTACACTACATTTCTTTAATAAGCACTTTTGATACTGTGAAACTCATGCTTTTTAAAAAATTCAGAGACCAAATATTGTCACTGTACCTTTCATAATAGTCTTTGCTAATTAACTAAAAAAACCTGAGTCTAATGTAGCTTTTTAAAAAATTTTTCAAACCCTGCTTTGTACTTGTTAACATACATTGCAAATAATGTGATGAAACATCTGAAGTATGTTGGAACTTAGCATTTAGTCTAGTTTATACCTCTATGAGCAAAAAGTGATATTTATATCTTGGGTTTTGTCTGTTCCTGTGCATTCAGAGAATTTCCCGGTGCCGTATCCAGGTGCTCCCAGGCTTTTCTCTCCCACACCCATCCATGGATTAAAGCTGGAGGGTGCAGGATGCTGGAGTGGCCCCAAAGGGCACTTTCTTGCTTGAAAATATGAAGATCAGGGGCTTGGAAACATCTGTGCCTGTATCCTCCCAGTGCATCCCTCCATGGCAACCTCTTCCAAAGGGCACCATGATGCTCCACGTCATAATTTATTGTCCAAGGACAAATGTGATGAATGATCCTTTGCTGTGACTGGTGTCACCTATGATGTCTTTGCTTTTTTAAATAAACATTTCTTAGCACTACGCCTGGGGCATTCTGGATGTGCTGTGTGGTGCCTGCCCTGGGTGTCACTGTGCCTGCTCTTTGAGCTTCCCCAGACTTCACTCCCTTTACAGATCCTATGGCCAAGTTGAAGGTGGATCCTTGGCTCAAATCCTCCACAAGAATAAGAGTTTACAGGTATTTACTGTGAGAATTTACAGGTATTTACTGTAAGAGTTCCTCCTCTGTGGTGTCACCCTGTTCCTGAAACCCTCCGAAATGCCTGGAAAAGCTCTGGAGTGGGGACATGGCCTGGCAGGAGGGATGCTCAGAGCTGCTCCACCCCAAACAGGTCCTGTGCCACAGGGAAAGGGCTGCCCAGTGCCAGAGACACCAGGCCCTGCTCAGGACAATGACAGAAGACACAGAGGTCAGGGAGTTCCCTGGAGCTGAGCTCATTTATTGCCTGTCAGCGGTGACACCTTCCAGCCAGGAAGCGACTCACAAGACCCTTCCCATCCCCACCCCAGGACAGGGACACCTCCCACAGACTCTGTGGGATCCCCCAACCCACTCCCAGGTGTCCAACACCTTCACCCCAGGGCAATACCAGCACTGCACTTGAGCCAGGTGTCCCACCATCCATCCATCCCACCTCCTCCTTTTGAGCCCGAGGTAAATCCGTGCTGGGGAAATGACACAGCCAGAGGCACTGGAAAACTTTGAATTTCCTCTCCATGACCAAGATGATCAAAGGCTAGCTGAGCAGCAGGGGACCGGTCCAAGCAGGTGACAGCTCCCCCTGGCTCTGGTGCTTCCAAGGAGGAACGAGGTCACTGGGGCAGGAGCACCTGGAGCCATCCTCCCTCCTCCCCATGCTCTGCAGGTGCCAGAAAGGACATGAGATGGGCCAGAGGAAGTCAGGTCAGCCAAACCCTGGTGGATCCTTGGACATTCCCATGGGAGCAGCTCCCAGATTAGCTCACTTAGGTCTTTCCTGGGCCATCAGCTACTCATGGCCACATCTACTCTTTGCCTCCCAGCGAGGGGAAGGACGACAGAAATTGCTCCTCACAGTTTATAAAGCATCACTTGGAGGCTGCTTCTCATTTCCTGGTCTTGGTGCCTGGTCTTGGTCAGCTTGGACCCAGCTGGGCAGACACTGGCCAGGGGGTCTGTGCCTCCCGCTCTGTCCAGTCTCAAGAGATGTCCTGGTGCTTGTTTGAAAGACCAAGGCCAGGGCTGGCAACTAAAACAGGAAAATATTTTGGATTCTTTTTAAAACCAAGTTCTGCACCGGGTCCAGATTCCAGGCTTGGCTCAGGACAAGTTCATCTTCTGCCAAGCTGCCCCTCTGGCAGCACCCCCACTGCCAGAGGGGACTCTGCATGGATGCCAAGACCATCTCCATGGCTTAAAATACTTTAAAGTGCTGCTGTCCTTTATTTAGGCACACGAGCAAGAGCCCAAGGCTTCAGTTCAAGGGTTGAGGAACCAGGTGGGCAGGTGAGGTCTGGTCGTGTCCTGGTGTTTCTCCTACCCCGTGGTGATTGCCCAGCTCAGGAGGGGTCATCAGTGTCCACCCTGGACAGAAGATGGGCAACCTGGGCCTTCTGTGGCCCGGTGATGTGCTGAGCCATCTGCACCATGCAGTCCATGGTCAGCTCGGGGTTGGCCTGGAGCAAGCTGCAAGGCACAGGGCAATTTCCTGAGAGGCCAAAGTGAGAACTGCCTGGTGTCCACCACCTGCTGTTCCCATCCCAGGGATCAGCATCCCCCTTCTCATCCCAGCTCCCACAGGCACTCACCTCCGGATGTGCTTGAGGATGTAGTCCCGCTTCAGGTACTTGATGTTCTCCCTGATGGCCGACTGGGTGCTGTCCTCCTCCTGCATGTGCTTCTCCAGCCACTCCACCACCACCTGGTTGTTGTCCCAGAGGTAGCCCTGGAGAAAGCAGCACTGTGGGCAGGGGGTCCTGCTGCCTGCACAGCCCGAGCCCCCCTTTCTCCTGGAGCCTCAAATCCAGGCCGTGGGGTTTTTCTTCCCTGTCCTGCACCTGTTTGCAAACCATTTAAAAAGGAAAAAGGTAAAACATGGTTCCTTTGCATGTCCTGCTTCCTGAGGCAGGCACAGCAACGTTTGTGTCATTTGAGAGCAGTTCAAATGCTAAACCCCACACTTTTGCCCTGAGAAGCCCTGTCATGGTAGAAAATATTTATCTGGGGACCCCTTTGCCGTCGCTGAGCACCAGCACCCAACTGATTTGAAGAGCCAGCCCCAGCCCAGGGCTGTTTCACTGCCCATCCTCACACATTCCCATCACACACTGAAACCCTCAGGGAGGCACCACTGAAAGCTCCGAATGATGGGAGAGCGAGGTGAGATCCCTCGGGATGCCCTGGGGCTGTGGAGGTGCCTCAGGAAGCCGGGGCTGGGGGTACCTTCTCAGCTCCTTCCGTCTCCATGAACCAGCGCCGCAGCATGGACTGGATGTGGATGTGGCTGAGCTCGCTGTTGGCCTTCAGCACCTCCCCCTTCACCATCTCCTCCAGCAGCAGCCGCCGCAGCCGCCAGTAGAGGAAGGAGCGGGCGCTCTTCCACTCCAGGATGTCCTGAGGAAACCGGAGCACAACCCGGGTTTGCCGGCGGCTGCTCGCTCGCAGCTCCGGCGGGATGAAGGGCAGAGAGCAGCCCCGTGGCAGGGATGTCACAGGGAAGGGATTTTCCCCCCACCTTTGCCTGTCACCTCCCCTGTGCCCGGCTCACCGTGATGACCCCTTTCTCCTGCATGCGGCCCGGGGTGTCGTGCAGGTCTGCGAAGCGCACGGCCACCTGGTGGTACACGGGCAGCAGCAGCTCCTCCCGCGCCTTCAGCTGCTTCTCCAGCTGCCTGCGCTGCGCCTCCGGCAGCTCGGGGGCCCCTGTGGGACACAGCGGGCTGAGCAGCCCCCAGGTGATGCCACCAGGGCGTCCCCTCTGTGCTCCCCCATCAGCCACCACGCCCAGTGCCACGGGTCTTTCCTTGGCACGCTGACACCAGGCCACATGAGAGGGGAGGTGGCATTTGGACTTTGTGGGACCATGTTGTAGCAGGCTGGAGGGACATGGGAGCAAGGAGCTCCCAATGCATCAGGAACCAATTCAACGTGGCCATGGTCATCCTTCATCTCAAACCACAGGGGAACACCCCAGTCCCATTTAACCCATTGACAGACCCCCAGGAAATACAGGTGTTCTAAAGTAACACCACATCCCCTCAGCTCCACCAACAGAAAAGACATAAAGAGTTTTCCCAGAAGGACACTAAAGGACTCCTGGTGGTTGCCACCAGCTTGAGCCTCATGTTTAACTTACCAATGCCCAAAACCCCAAACTCCCTTTCCTTACCCAGCTGTTCAACAAGCTTGGCATAAACTGTATCGATCCTTCTCATTGTCTTCACCAAATCCTTCATTCTGAACTTGATCTCCACTGTTCCTCCAGGCTCCAAAATGCCTCCCCTGGAAGGGAAGTTTGGTAAAGCAAGGGCTGGTCTGCACGGGAGAATAAACCCTAGGACAAGATGTCCATGCAGCTGACACACACAGGTATTTTGGCTGACACACACAGGATGCTGACCTGCTCTCCTTGTCGGCGTAGAGCTCCACGTGCAGGGGGTTGATGGTGGGGTCGAGGACCACCCAGGAGCCGCCGCGCAGCTCCGCCTGAGGGGGGATGTACACCAGGACTGGCTGCTTGAAGTCCCGCAGGCTGTCCACGATGAAGGCGCCGAACTTCAGCATCTGGTCGTACATGTCTGAAAGCCAAAGGGACTCAGGGGCTGGGTGTCCCAATTGCCACTGCCCAAGCCACCTTCTCTATTGGAGAGAAAAAGCATCCTGCAAAACCAGCCAGCAGGAAGCCACCAACCCCTGGGACCTCTGCCCTGCCATGCCCCGTGACCTCCCCAGCCCAACCCAACCCCATATCCCAGAGTGGTGCATACCCTGGTAGGCTGGGCCATCCCAGGACCCTGTGGGGTGGCAGGGGTGACAGAGGTTTGTCACATCATGGGAATATGGGCATCCCAAGCATAAGTACCTTTCATGCCGCTGGAGAAGCCTCTCCAGTTGGCAAAGATCATCAGTGGGAGGTGTTCTCGGTTGAAGTCCCGAATGGCCTGGGCTGTTTTAAAAGCAGAATCTGGGAACCAGACCTGTCCAGCCTGCTGGATTATCTGGAAAAGACAGTGAGCAGCGGAGACTGTGCCAGTTCTTGCACGAAACAACTGGAAGAAAACAGACCGCGTCGGCACCCTTGATTTCACCTGAATTAAGGAAAATCAAGACATGCCCAAGGATCATGCTAAATTATTCCTCTTCCCTCCAGCCTCCTCTCAGCTGCCACCTGGCCCCAGCTGTACCCCACTCACCTTTGCCTCTGAGTCCAGGTTGGCAGGGTCAGCGGGTATTGTCACCTCCACGGTGCGGGTCTCAACAGCGATGACGCCCACGGGGAGACCTCCCAGCCTATGGCAGGGCAGGCTGGGCTCAGCAAGGCCAGCTCCCCTCTACCCCAGCCCCACCAGAGAGCTGCTCCCTCTCCATCACCCCAAAAGCTGTGCCACAGCCAGGGCTTGAAGGTGAGGGGCCACACGTGCAGGATCCCAGCTCCATCCCCTGCTCCAGGCAGTACCTCGCTCTGCCAACCACAACCGTCTGAGCCCACGGCTTCATGATCTCCATGAAGCTGCCCTGGTCGAAGAAGCCGCTCTGCCAGGTCCCTTTGAGAGCTGTGGAGTACATGAAAACATGGAATGGTGCAAGGGCAAACACTAAAGGGTTCCTGAGCATCAATCCACAGCCAAAAGCATCTTCTGCACCTACAGGATGCATTTGGGAGCAGTGCTGCAGAGGCCTTGGGTTGTTCTCACTTACTTGGGTGGGGTCTCCCTGCCAGCATCCACCTGGGGTCATAGGGAACTTTGGAAGGGACAAAATCAATTCCTCTTTCAACAGGGTCACTTATGGCAATGACAGGCACCGGGCTCTGGTTATCCTGTAAGGGAAACCCCGAGGGAGGGTCACCAGCCAGGTATGGGTGACATCCCGCACCTCCACACCACAGCACCCTCCTACCTTGGGTATGTATGAGAGCCACTGCAGGATGGTGTAGACCCCCTCAAAGTCATCTGGGACAGTGACATGGGAAATGCCGTTGTTGTGCATGATCTGCACTCCTCCCAGCTGGTTGTTGGATGTGTAAACCTCCCGTCCCAGCACCTAGACAGAGTTCCCAAGGGAAACACATGGGGCTCTGCTGACACATGAGCTGCTCCCCTTGCTCTGTTTGTCAGCCCAAACCTCTGCACAGGCAAATTTCCTCTGGGCTGAGGCTGAATTTCCACCTCTGTCCAGGCTGATGTTCCATGGGACAGGGAAGGAGCCTACACAGGTAGTGGTGGGAAGGACAGTGCCATGGAGGACAGGCAGCCAGAGCTTGGTACCTTGTTGAGGGCCGGGACACCCGTGGGTATGAGGTGGGAGTTCTCCACCTGGATGACGCGCTGGCCCAGCCTCACCAGGTAGGCACCGATCCCAATGGCACGACAGGTCACCTGGGCACACACAAAGGGACACGGGGGGGTCACTGGGACTGAAGCACAGACCACAAGCACCTGGAGAAGGATGCAGTGAAGGGTTTGGCCTCTGTTGCATCCTGTTACCCTTCCCACAGTGACTTTAAGAGCCAGCAGGAGAGAGGAGGAGCTGAGAGGGGAAGGGCCCGGCTGTACCATGCTGATGGTCACTATTTCATCGTAGGCACGGGAGGACTCCCCAGCGATGGTACCAGCAGCTCTCAGGTTTTCCACCCCAAATCCGTTGTCCTTCCCAATGATGTCCAGCAAGACATACCTGCAGGGGAAGTGGAGCCATGATGTGGGAAGCACTCACCTGCATGATGTACCTGGCAGGATGCTGAGCTGGGAGCTGCATCCTGGTGGGGTGTAGGGAAGACCTTGGGGTGGCTTCGTGTGTCTCATGGGATATGGGACCCACCTGGACTCGCCGCCTTCCTCCACGTGCTCACAGCGCACTGAGTTCATGGTGCTGATCCTCGTGTAGTCCTGGGGAGTCAGGTACAGGTACTTGAATCCCTGCAAGGAAAGAGGAGAAGGATGAGTTGTGGAGCCCCCCACACACATGCTCATGTGGGACATGAACCTTTCCCAAACCTATCCAAACCATGCTGCGCAGCAGCTCAGGGACCAGAGCTGGACAGAGCAGCCATGCCAGCACTGGCACCTTCACCTCCACCTGAGAGAAACCAAAGGAACCATCGCCATGATGCTGGGTGCAGGTGTGGCCTCACCCCCTGCTCTGAACCCACAATTTGACGTCCCAGTTTAGCTCTGGTCATCCCTTCCCCAGCTAAACGCTCTGTTTTCTCCTGTGCTGCAGGAGGGGAGGTGCCCACACACCTTGTAGGGCTCAGCTGGGTCCACCCAGGCCACCTGGAACATGTGCTTGATCTCGTCGGCGAAGCCGATGCGGGCGCCGCTGTTGGCGGCGATGTAGATGCGGGGGATGCCCTCGGCCCGTGCCAGCTCCGAGGCCCTCAGGAACACCAGGTCCTCCTCAGGCCCAAAGGAGCCGATCTTGTGCGTGATGTCATTGCAGATGAGCACAATGTCCCGGCCTTCGGGGTACTCGGGGGTCTTCAGCTTCATTTTGAAAGCAACCATCCCCACCTGCCTCGAAACAGCACAAAGTTACAGGGCAGAACCCTCCAGAGAATCAGAGAGTCCTAGAATCATTTAGAGAATTACAGGATTAACTGGGTTGGAAAAGACCTCCAAGATCACTGAGTCCAATGCTTGACCAATCACCACCTTGTCAACTAGACCAGAGCACTGAGTGCCATGTCCAAGAGACATGGGGGCTGAGCTGCAGGTGGTATTTACCAACAGACAAAATGGTTGAGGAGCATCTTCCAAGCTTTAAAAACAGCCAGACTAAGCCCCCAGCCATTCCCACCTGCTTCCCCTGCCCAATTCCAAATCATTCCCTGCTACCTCATTCCCTCCAGGGACCCTGTTCATCTGCACGAGGTGCCCCTGTGAGTCCAGGACCAGCTCAGTGTAGGTCAAGATGTCCTTGGGATACAGGTCTGAGGAGCCCCACAGCTTGAAGAGAGCCTGTGGAGACACAGCACATAGCTTGGGATGGTTTGGGTTGTAAGAAACCTTAAAGAGCATCTAGTTTCAGAAATTCCAAGAGCTAGGAATTGGTTTAGAAATGTTTCATATAACCAAAAATATTGGGGCTTGGGCTCTTTTTGTTTTCTCATTTGACAGCCCAAGGAGAGGGACTTTTTCCTCAGGTGGGAATATTCAGGGAGGGTGAGGATGAAGAGCAAACACAGTAATTTGGAGCCTCTTTCTGCTCAGCCAGACTCACCTGCCTGATCATCTCTGGGAAGTCGTACACGTAGGTAGTGCCCAAGGACTGTGCCTGGAACCGCTTGGCCTGAAGCAGGTCCTTGGTGACATAGGGAGTGTTGATGAGCATCCCATGCTGTGGCCCCTGCTTGTCCCCATATGACTGGAACATGATCTGCAGAGGAGTGCAGAGCATTGGTTGCCTTCCCTATCTGTCATGGTGACTCTTCTTCTGGAGCACTGCTGAGCCCTGCTTGGTCAAGGTGATTTTCCACCCATTTTTTGCTATTGAGGGGACTGTCACACTGATGTGCTGCCAGTACTAGTGACACCCTAACAGTGACCTTCACCTCCAGCACTCAAAACTGCCCAGCTCCACACCAGCATCAACCCAAGGAACCCAACTGGATCCAGACAGATAGGATGAAACCAACCTAGCTGTGGGAATGCTCTTGCAAGTCTGGGGGCTCTGGGCAGACCAGCACTGCAGGTGGATAAGGAGTTTTGCAGAAGCCTCCTCAACGCTCTGCCAGAGCCAGCAGCACTCAGGCAGCCATGGATGGGTTCCTGCAGTCACCGCTGGGGTTACTCACGCTGCCGGTGCCGAGGTCCCTCACTTCCTTGTAGAGGCTGATGTCCAGGTAGTAGCCCGACTCGTTGGTGAGGAAGAGGCGGATGGGGATGGCGGTGGCAGTGGGCGTCAGGCGGATGTTGATCTTCAGCTCGGCCTGCAGCACGCGCAGCTTCCAGAGGCGGCTGCCGTAGCGCATCACCATGGAGCGCACCGACTCCTCGATCTGCACAGGGGATGGCACACGGAAAGGCTGGTGACCTCAGGGACAACACTGAGCACACGATGCCAAGGCTGGAGCAGCCCTGTTGCATGTCCACCCCAAACTGCCATTTCAGATTTGCTTTGGGTGAGCCCCTTCTGTTTCTCCGTGCCTCCTGGTTGGGCCTGGTGCTGATATCCACCCTCTCCACTGGGGACAGGGAGGGATGGTGGGGGGTGGCTGCCCATCTAGGCAGTGGTCCTGAGCATAGGGGATGACAGAGGAACTTTTCCAGGAGACAAGAAGCAGGACCCCAAGAAACACACCTTGGTCGGGTCCATGATGACGGTGGGCACGAAGTTGAGGAAGATGTGGTTGCAGTCAGTGCGCACAACGGTGTTGTTGAAGGCCACCTCCAGCTCATCCATGGCCTCCAGGAGCATCCGCTCACCCTCATTCTGCAGGTACTCGAAGGAAGCCTCCTGTGACGGAGCAGGTGGCTCAGCAGGGGCCAGGCCACCCCTGCACCCTCACTGTGCCTCCAGGGGCCCCTGTGCCAGCCTGCCTTGGTGATGAGGTCGGAGTGGCGCACGATGGCGCGGATGAAGAAGCGGTAGTCGGTGGCCTCGGCGCCCGCCTGCACCTTGGCAGCCCCCAGGTACAGGTGCATCCTGTGGTTGGCACAGGGGATGGCCGTCAGGTCGAAGTTGCGCATGCGGCTCAGCTCCAGCTGGAAGGCGAGCGCCGGCTCCAGGTGCCGGTAGATCCGATCCTCTGCGAACTGCCAGGCACAGACGTCAGCCAGGGCCAGGCTGGCGCCGTGCCGGCACCGCTCTCACCAGATCTTACCTCGTCCCTGGCTCGGAACGTGAAAAACTTTGGGAATTCTCTCTGCAGCAAGAGGGAGAGAGAAGACAACGTGAATAGGCCTGGCACACAGAGCATTGTTCTGATTCTCCATTAAAAAGATAAAAAGCTTGCAGGCTTTGTTCTCCCCCAAAGAGAAGGGTTGGGAGGGGTTGATTATATTGGATTTTAGGAAGAAATTGTTCCCTGTGAGGGAGGGGAGCCCATGGCACAGGGTGCCCAGAGAAGCTGTGGCTGCCCCATCTCTGGAAGTGTCCAAGGCCAGGTTGGAAGGGGCTTGTAGCAACTTGGGATAGTGGAAAGTTCCACCCCACGGCAGGCAGTGGAACAGGATGAACTTTAAGGTCCCTTCCCACCCAAACCACTCTGGGCTTCTACTCTGTGCTGGCTTCTGAAGGCAGCTTAAAGCTATGGAGTGGCTCTGCAGGAACCACGTAGGAAACATGAGCAGGATAAAGGATGATACAGGAGACGAATCATTCAATGAATTGCTCATTAACATTAATTAATTCCCAGCTCTCCAACCACAGTGGGTCCATCCATCATTCAGTGCTGTGTCTATAAGGCATTTAGAGATGTCAGAGGCTCAGTTGCACTCACCTGCTGGGCAATGAGGAACGTGATTCTTCGGAGGCCATATTCAACAAGGATATTTTTCTACACAGAAACACAAGACTCCACCAGTCATGACAGCTTAAACATCTCCAGCAAGGGAGCAAACAAAACCTAAACTGCAGCAATTTGGGGTTCACTGCACGGAGAGGAGGCAGTGCCTTGGGGTACAGTGCTCTGGCTTGCAGGGTTTACAAAAAGAGGGTCCAGCCCCAGTGACAGACCTTGGACTGGGCAAAGGCTCTGAAGATGGGCACCAGCTTCTCATCTTCCACGTGGTCAGCTGAACAGAGTGCGACATTGAGGATGTGGATCGGCTCCTCACGGATGTTCTGACAACAAAACCCCACAGTCAACCCTGGCCAGCAGCATCAGTGCTGATACCTGGGGTATCAGCAGCAGCTTCATGCCCACCTTGGTGTCCTCCTCATCGTAGGTGGTGGCCTGTGCCTCGCTGAGGAGCCCGCTGTCTGACGGAGAGTTGGCAAAGCACGAGATCACTTCATCGAAGTTCCTGCCCAAACAGCAGAGATGGGGTCACAAGGAACACACTGTGCCCACTCCTGCCCGAAGGGACAGCACCAGGAACCCACTGTGACAGTGTGACAGGGACCCAGGTACCAGCACAATGGCCCCACCATCCCATGGCAAACCCTCAGCTCATGAAATGCAGCTCTGAGCTCCGCTGTGTTAATGTGCAGTGGGGTTTAACCTGCACCATGTAAGCTTTCCCCATGCTCCACATGTTCCCAAAAGCCACCTCATGTCCTCACAGGTTAAGTGCTGTACTGGGAATACTCAGTCTGCAGCTATGGTGGGAAGAGGAGCTGCCTCTAGCACCACCCAGCTGCCCCCAACTGTGGCTCTTTCAACCCATTTTGATCTCCAACGACTGCAGTGGCAGCCAAGATGCACAAACACTGGCCAGGCGTGTCTCTGCACCCCCACCTTGTGAAGTCCTCAAATCTGCGGAAGGCCACCATGACCCCCATCCGCTGGCTCGCGGGGCAAAAGCCGCTGTCCATGAAGAGCTCAGTGCTGTGCCGGGCCAGGTCAGGGTTGGAGACACTGATAGGGACAGACATCCTGCCATGGGGAGCAAGTGTCAGCTCTGGGGGAGGCACCGTGTGCAACCACACAGCTCCCACAGGGGACCTTGACCCAGAGAGGGCTCATCCTGCTCCACTGGCAATGGGACAGCGCGGTGGCAGCTCCCGCTTTGCACAGAGGGGATGATACGAACCCCACAGCTTTGTGAAAAGAACCATGTCCAGGGGAGCGGGACAGGTGTGTGGGAGGGACCCCTGTACCTGTTGGGGTGGGAGGAGGGCAGCATGAACTGGAACTCCACGAGGCAGGTGCCATCAGAGAGCTGCTGGTGCTGCAGGCTGTGCAGCTCGTAGGCGATGTACCCCCGCCGCACGTACACCTGTGAGGGGACACAGGAGGTACCGCCGTGCCCCTGCCACCCCTGGGCCCCCCATGCCACTCTCAGGCCCCCTCTGTGCCCCCCAGGCCTCACCTCCAGCGCTGCCATGCGCACCACCTCGTTGGTGTGGTAGAAAAACACGGGAAGCACATCAAAGATGGAGGTTTCTGACAGGATCAGTTTCTGCAGGAAGAAAGCAAAATTTAGGGCAAGGATGAAGTGAGACCTCCCTGCTCTATTTAGGGGGTCCCTCAGTGTGGAGCTGTGCAGGACTGGTCACTAGGGTGCCATGGAACATCCAGCCCCCATGGGGAAACTACTAGAGCCTGACATGGATCCACACATCTGTTCCCTGCCAAATGGAGCATGGAGCAATGGATGGGGACTGGCAGCACTGGGTGCAACCCCTCCTCTGCTCCACACAGCCACGACAGCAAGGCTTTGAGTGATTTTCAGCTGTTTTTAAGACTAAAGCACCTGCAGCCAGACCCTCTCCCCGAAGTCAGCCAAATTCCCTCTGGAAAAACACACATTTCCCAACCTTCAGGTTCTCAGGGCAGTACTCATGTCCATACATGTCGATAGCGGAGATGAAGATGGACTCAACCTGGTTGTGCCGCAGCTCGTAGGAGGGCATGTTAGAGGCAATGAGCACCTGCCAGGGGAGAGAGGAGCTGGGAGCATGGGGGACGGGGATGGGGACAGGAATTGGGCAGCATTGCATGGTGCTGGCTGACCTGCCGGGCTCTCAGTGCCACTTTGGAGTGCTCAGTCCTGCTGAGCTGTGTCAGCTCATGGAGGATGGTAGTCAGCTCATCTGTCAGCGTGGGGTCACGGCCACAAAGCTGGTCCTGCAATGTCACAACAACCATGGCTCAGCTCAGGCTCCTCACTGTGTGGGATGGCTTCATCCCAAACCCCAGCCCCACAGGGTATGGCTTCATCCTGCACTCCCAGCCCCATGGAGCCAAAGGGGATAAGACCCAAGGCACTAAAATGGGCTCTTTGACCCAAGTGTAGTCACACAACATCACAGAGGAAGATAATTAAAATAAAGCAATAACGAGGCAGGAATGGACACTTCAAGCGATGTAGAGCTGCCTTGGCTCTTTCCTGCCACCAGCCTTTGCTGCTGGAGTCTCAGGCATGGGCTGTACTCACAATTAACATGATCACCAGCTGGTTCTTCTTGGCCACCTGGGCATGGGAGAAGATGCTCTCCAGCACGGGGGTCATGTCGGGTTTGCATTTCTCCCTCAGGCTGATGACACACTTGTCATAGTGAGCTGTGGGGCAGGGTCTGGTGAGCCCTGCAGCTCCTCCAGAGAGCCCTGCAGTTCCCCCATAGAGCCCCAAGCCCTCACCATGCTGGAACTGTGTCTCCACTTGCAGGTAACGCCTGAGCAGGTCCAGCACCACAGCCTTCATGTAGCCCCGGATGCCGCTGCGGTACCTGGGGAGCAAAGAGACCATCGTGCTGTGAGGAGGTGGCCGTGGTGGGACAGGGGGGTCACAGACAGCACAGGACTCGCCTCTGCACCAGCTGCACCAGGCTCTGTGTGTTCATGAAGAAGACTTCCCGCTCAGCCTTCCTCTGCAGCGTGGCTGCGTGGGTGTCCAGCACATTGGCGATCTGTGGGGAGATGGGACAGGGTCCAGGGTGGCTTAGAGGCTGGGAGCTCCCCCTTTCCTTACTCCAACCAAAGCCTTTCCCTTGAGGTTTTTTTTTTCCCCCACAGTGAAAAATACAAAGTGACAAATGAATATAAGAAGAAATGCACACATAGAAGCAAATACACACATAAAACCAAACACCCACAGAAAATATAAACCTCCACATATTTCCCTCACTCATTTCATTTGTTATAAAATCCTGGCAGCACAAACTCAGGCATGAGCTCCCAACTGGGTGCAGTTGAGAGGATGTGAGCCCCCTCTGGCACTCACCTGCTGGCTGGGGAAGCGGCAGAGCACGGAGGTGATGTTGCTGGCATACTGCGCCATCACCTTCCGGATGGACTTCTCCACGGCCAGCGGGATTCTTCCCGAAATGCTCGTCATGATCTCCTGCAGCTCCAGCAGGGGCAGGGCAGGGTCCCGCAGGGTCTTCATCAGCTGTGTCACCCATTCCTTCACCTGCAGGAGCACAAGCTGGTGCTGCTGGACTTGCCCTCGTGGCAACTGGGTGAAACACCCGGCGCCTGGCACCCACCTTGGTCTTGAAGTAGGGTTCGGGCAAGCAGTAGCCGTTCATGACGTTGGTCAGGTTGTCCAGCACGTTGCGGAGAACCTGGTGCTGCTTCTCACCAGTGATGGGGAGGGTCTGCTGGGCTGGGAGCCCCCCTGTGAATGGCTGTGCCTGGAGAGGGCAGGGGGACGTGGGCTGAACTGTGCTTGTTGATGGGGACAGAGCTCCTGAGAGCTGCAGCTGTCCCAGAGGAACCAGCACAACCCCTGCTTTGGGTTAGATACAGAGGAAGCACCTGACATTCAGCAAGTGGATCTGCCAGTGTCTCATCATTAAAATAACGTGGAAAAAGGGGAGATTTTAGTGCTGTAAATGCATGTTTTTAGTGCATGAGAGCCGCTGCACACCAAGGAACTGAGCAATCCATGCACAGCAGCACTCGAGCCCAAAGACAGCCCAAAGATATACCATGACCATCACTGTGATGCCCCATCAGGGCAGCTCCTCCATTTTGTCCCCTAGGCAGCATTCCCAGGATGCCAACTGGCAGCTGGCAAGAGAGGATGGCAGCCTCCAGTAGACTCACAGGCTTCACTTTGGAGGGATCATCGAGCTGGAGGCGGGCGATGACACAGCCGGCCTCCAGCAGCGCTCCCGGCCGCTTGATGTAGTGCAGCCGCCCCGCCTCCTCTACCGCCAGCGTCATGATGATCTTCATCACCTGGGGAGGAGGGGACACCGTCACCGAGCCAGCAGCACCCGCGGGCAGCAACATCCCACGAGCATCACAGCAGTGCTGCAGGGTTCCGTCTTTGCCGAATGCTGCTCCTACAGCTCTTCTGCAAAGCTCACCTCGATCTCCGCATAAACCTTCCCCTCGTCCACGTGGCCGCCGTCCTCCACCGAGTACTGCAGCAACTTCCCCGCGCAGGGCGAGCGCAACACCGTCGGGTCCTTCTCCTTCTCGAAGGTGCACGTTTTGTTGCCGATGGTGATCCGGTACCTGCGGAAGAGGGAAAGGTGTCGCCAGCCGGCTGCTGGCCATCGGGGAGGGGAGATGGAGGCCCTGGCAGGGGGTACCTGTCGATCTCCTCTTTCATGTAGGTGGTGTAGCTGCAGCCGTCGTAGGAGAGCAGCAGCCCGCCGTCGTTGAGCCGGTGCACGTCGATCTCGATGTAGGTGCGGTTCATGATGACCACGTAGGTGGTCAGCGACTGGCGGGCGACCTGCGAGCAGGGGACAGCCTGAGTGCAACCCCGAAACACACTGAACAGCGAGGCTGGGGGCTGGGGGGCACCTCCCCACGCTCAGTGCAACGGCTGCTGCCACAGCATGAGGCTGTGCTGGGAAAGCAGGAGGCACCACCTCATGCTGCACCGAGGAGCTGTTCAGCTCTGCCCAGAGCTGGTTTAACTCACAGCCCACAGCTTGTTTAACACACAGTCCAGAACTTGTTTAACACACAGCCCAGATCTAGTTTAACTCATAGCCAAGAGCTGGTGCAACACATGGCTCACCTGCCACTTTCATTGTGAGTAAGGAGTTTTGCATGAAGTCCAACTAATTTGGTTTAAAAGCAAGAAAATGAAGTCCCTTAATAAAATCAGGGCAACAGGCTGTATGAAAATGTCTGCCAGGTTAAAAACGAGGTTATTAAGGTTATGAAGTTATTAACCTCATTTTTATGTTTCCCATCTTTAAAGAACAACCTTGTATTTATTTCACTTTTCTCCCTTGGGACAAGAGCATGTCTCTAACCCCTTGAGAAGTGCTGTGGCTGGTTTGGGGGGAGCACAGCTCTGCCCTCACCTGCAGAACGTACTTCACACCCTCATAGATGAGCTCCACATCGACGATGTTCAGCAGGGAGGCTGCTGGCAGCACCTGGCCCCTGAAACACAATGGGGGAATCAGGCCCCATGGCATTCCCAGCCTTTCCAAGCATGTGGGATGTCAGCAGTGCTCCCAGTCCTGGTGGGAGGGCACAACGGTGACCAGAGGGGACAAGTGTCAGCTTTAAGTGACCCACATGAGCACCATGCACAGCCAGATCTGGAGAGAGGCTGGGCACTGGGAAAACAATCAGATAATGTGTGTGGGAGAGCCCCAGGAGTCCTCCAAGGCTGGAGGAATAACCTTGATATTCAACAACAAAGCCACTTCCTCTTGAAAGCTGTTTTCCAAACCATGGGAAGCCCTTCCTGCTGTCCAGACAAAGTGATAGCTGAGGAGCCAGAGCTGTGATCCATGGCAGATACCCCTGTCCTTGCCTGTCACAGCACTACTGACACTAAATTTGCAAAGCAAAAATGGAAGGAAGGTGTCCCAGAAGAACAACACTCAGGTCTCCACTGTGGCTGCCACCATCCTGGAATTGCTCAAGGCCAGGTTGGATGGGGCTTAGAGCAACCTGGCCTGGTGGAAGGTGCCCCCCACATGACTGAGCCCCCCCTGGGCAGCCCCCACTCCGCACCTCTCCAGCGTGTGCAGGAAGTCAGTCATGCACGTCCTGAAAGCAGCATCCGCCACGTTCAGGGCACCACAGACAACCCCCAGCATCGTGTCTGGCTTCTCTGCCTGTGGGGCCAAAAATAACAGGGTTTGGGTCTTACCCCACGGAAGGGGAGTGGTGACCCCAGGGCAGCAGCCCCACCTGCACTTTCTCGGCGATCAGGTGGTCCAGCCAGCCCGTGTGTATCTCATTGTTCTGGAAGCTCTCTGTCTCCAGCAGCTTGATCAGGTACTCCACCGTGGTCCGGAAATCCCCACGGATAGACAGCTCCTTCAGGGCCACCACCATGTTCCTTTTAGGGAGAAAAGCCCTTAGAAGGTGGCACTTGGTTCTCAGCAGAGGGAACTGGGGAGCTTCAGGGCCTAGGGCAATGAGGTGATGACCTCCAGCACCTTCACCGAGTAGAATCACTGCATGGTTTGGGTTGAAAGTGACCTTAAAAATTCTCTTGTTCCACCCCCTGCCATGGGCAAGGACACCTTCCACTAGACCACGTTACTCCAAGCCCCATCCAACCTGGCCATGAAACAGCCCTGAATGGGCTGCTGCTCAGTTCCTGAATGGACACTGCTGCTCATGGGCACTAAGCAATGTTCAGCAGATGACTTCAATGTGTCCTTGAGGATCAGAGATGAACTGGGGCCATAGCACCACCACAGTCCAAAAATTCTGGCTTCAGCCAGATAGCCAGGTGCTTAGCACAGCAGCACCATTGTGGTCCTGTCAGATAAAAACCACCTTTCCCAGCTCACACAGCAATTGTGACTCTTCCCAAGGACACACGCCCTCCAACTCATCCTGCCACACTCACGAGATGGCCTCCTCCCGGTTCTCTCCCCATGAGAAGCAGTGTCCAAACTGGGAATCAGCAAATTCATGCAGCCCTCCAGCTGCTGCCACGCTGAAGTACCCCCAGACATTCTTGCTGCTGCGGAAGTTCAGCTCCTGCACTGTCCCCGAGCTGGGCTTGAAACCCTGAGACAAAACAGAGCAGAGATGGAGGAACCAGGATTGGGACTTGTGCAGCAAGACAGGGAAGGGGAACCCCCATGGATTGCACCGATCCCATGAACATTGTCTGGCTGGGGAGGACCATGCCCAGTCCAACCCCACAGGTGGCAGAGTCCCCTTGTCCCCACCCTGACCCCCAGCTCACCTCCTCGGGGTTCTCGCTGGTGATCCGGGCAGCAATGACGTGGCCCCTGGGCACAGGGGCGTTGGAGGGGCTGTGGAAGCAGATGGGGGTGTCCCCCCAAGGGCTCTCCCCATACAGCACCCGGATGTCTTTTATCCTGTGCAGGGGGATGCCCATTGCAATCTGCAGGAGAGACAAAGGCCTGAGCTGCCAGGGAGATACCAGCAGAGAGTCTGAATGGAGAGCTCCCAGTGGGAAGCCAGAGTAGAAGGAAAGCTGCCACACTGCTTTCACCTGCACCCTCCACGCTGGGATATGGGGCAGCTTCCCTCTGCCAGGCTCCAGCCCAGTGCTCCTCCCTAAATGCCCAAACTGCCTCCTCTAACACCCCTGGAGTGACCCGTGTGTGCAGGTACCTGCAGCTGGGCAGCTGGGAGGTTCACGTCTGCCACCATCTCCGTGCACGGGTGCTCCACCTGCAGCCGGGGGTTCAGCTCCAGGAAGTGGAAGCTCCCGTCCTCCCCGTACAGATACTCCACGGTGCCTGCACTGACGTACCCAACCATCTGGGCCAGGCGGACAGCGCACTGCAGGAGAGGGAAAACCCTGGATCATGGAATCATGGGGTATCCTGGCTTGGAAGGGACCTGCAGGATCAGCATCCAGCTCTTGCTTGTGCAGAGGACACCCCCAAAACCCCACCATGTGCCTGAAAGTCCAAATGCTCCCTGGACTCTGGCAGGCTTAGGGCTGTGATCGCTTGCCTGGGGAGGCTGTTCCTGTGCCAGACCACCCTGGACAGGGAGTCCTGCTCAGCTCAGGGGTCCCTCCCTTCCTTAAAATCCCAATAAATCCAGCCCAGTTTCTCACTAAAACCTCTCGCTGCCCCTGAATCAGGCCACCCACCTTCTCCATCACCTCGGTGACAGCGGGGGCAGCGATGGTGGCCGGCGCCTCCTCGATGATCTTCTGGTGGCGGCGCTGGATGGAGCAGTCGCGGCTGAAGAGGGAGATGGCATTGCCGTACTCATCTGCCAGGACCTGCACCTCCAGGTGTCGCGCGTGCTGCGCCAGCTTCATCAGGAAAATGGGGGATCCGGGCGCCTCCGCCTGCACCTGCGGTGGGGGAGAGGGTCGTGCTCTGGCATCAGCCCCCGAAATTCATCCCAGGATGGAGGCAGAGTTGCGGCAGGAAGTGGGAGGTGTCCCGGGTAGGAGCAAGACCCTGCCGGGATGGGACGGGAACAGTGATGGGGGTTCCAAGACCTCTCACCTGCCGGAAGCAGGCACTAAATTCCTCTGCTGCCTCCACTTTTCGGATGCCTTTGCCCCCGCCACTTTCTGCTGCCTTGATCATCAGGGGATAGCCGATCCTCATGGCCACCTGAGAGGGTCAAGGGCTGGGGTGACTGTAGTGTTTTGGACCCCAGTCCACCACCCTGACAGCTCACACAACTCCAGGCATCCCTGAGCAGAATTATCCCGAGTGACATTCATTCAGAGGGACAAACTGCTGCTGGCACAGCCTTGTGTCACCGTGATGTGTGCTGGGAGGCCAGAAGGGCCAGGGCAGGCAGGCTCTGAGGAGGAATCATGGTGGGCAAGGGATAAGCAGCTGCCTATTTGCTCAGCTTTACCTCCAGGCCTTCCTCCACATCCTTCACGCAGCCCTGTGCATACGTCTCCAGGGGGATGCTGATGGCCTGCTGATGCTTCTGGTCCTCCTCAGACCACTGGGCCACCAAACCTGGATATATGGCCAGGGCTATGGTCACCACCAGCATAGCACGGCTGGGGTGCCACACCAGGTGTGCCCAGGGAGCTGAGGATTCCATATTTTCCCTTGTTTCCATGCACCCCATCTCCAAAATCCCCCTGCCCAAATCAGCTGCTGCAATGGGGTCCCCAGTATGTGTGGCCAGGTGGGCCAAGGACCCCAATCCTGGTGCTTGTTTTCGGGGAGAGGCAGGGAGGAGGGAAGGGGGGGGGGGGTAGGTTTTGTGAGGAGGCACTCACCGCTCCCGCTCCACGGCAGTGTGGGGATCTCCAGGGTCTGAGCCACGATGGTGGAGGAAACTTTGTCCCCCAGCGCCCACATGGCATCACTGGGGGGACCTTTGGAGAGGGAGGGAAGGGCTGAGGGGGTGCCCAACCCAACAGCCCATCCCCACATCACTGAGTTGGCCCACCAGCCTTCTGCAAGGACTGGGGATGCAGGAACCCCCTCCAAACCCACTGCCCAGCTCAAGACAACACGCAACCCTTCTCCAAGGAGAGCTCAGGTTGGGAATCCCACAAGGTTCTGCTCCCACCCAGTGTTCTGTGAACACCGCATCAGCCTGAACATTACAGGGAAAACCCAGAAAACAGCAGGATTCCTGGGAATGCCCCAGGAAACCAGCCTAAGGCTCCATGGGTTGGGCATGCCAGAGGCACCAAAGGGGCATTCCCAGTGCAGTATCCCTGGCAGTGACTGTGGGTGCACACACCAGCCCAACACCCACCACATAGAAGCAATGAGACCTTACCTAGGAAAGCTATCCCGTTTTTCTGCAGCAGCTCTGGCAGCTTGTGGTTTTCTGAGGCGTGTCCCCACCCAGCCCACACCGCCTGGCACAAGGAGAGGCAGCAGTGGGAGCGTTACCCCTGGGCTGGCATCTCCCACCATGCCCAGCTCCTCAGCACACAGAGACATTTTGGGGTGTCCCCTCTGCCCAGCAACTGCCCTTGGCGTGGAGGTGGGAGACACACAAATGGCCACTACCTGGACTGGGATCCGTTTGGAAATGTCCACAATCAGCTCCACATTGGCGTAGTTGTTGTTGTTCGTCCCTCCAGGGACAGGCACGTAGTGATCTGCCATCTTGATGTACTCTGCAAGAGAGCACGGGGAGTGGTGGGAGCCAGATCGCCAAGTGGCATCCCTTCCCAAATCCTCCATCCCGGGGAGGCTGGAGCAGGGAAAAATTATTTACTCCTGGATTTGGCTGCGCAGGAGGAAAGTGGGTGACTCCAGGCTGTGCAGAGCCCTCACATGCCAGGCAGGAAAGGGCTGCCCCGGCTCAGCCCCAAGTAGGGAATTTATTTTTTGGGATATTTTCAGGAATTACCTGCGTTAGCCTTGAGGTCCTCGGGGGTGACCATGACCACGAAGCGAATGGCGCGCTCGTTGCGGAACATCTCGTAGGCCCAGCGGCGGATGGAGCGCATGCACTTCACAGCAGCGATGCCGTTGTTGGCAATGAGCACCTGGGGGGACAGGGACAGGGGCTGGCAGGGTGAACCCTGTCCTTGCTACCCCAAGGGACAGCAGCACAGGGGCAAGGGATGGGTGTGGAGCAAAGCAGGGGGGATGTGTCAATCAGGAGCTTTTCGACAGCTGGTTGTACATCCCAGCAGAGCATGAGACTCCTCAAGAACATCTCTGATGTCTGGCCCTGGGGATGACCAAGGATAGGACTTTTGCCATTGTTTGTGCAAAGCTGCTGCATGAGAGCCCGGGTGAGCCAGTGAAGCCATGGAATGAACAGCTCTGGGCTGCCATTGCTCCAAGCCTGGTGGACACAGGACATTCGGGCAGTGCTCAAAGATGTCCCTGCGAAAAGCAGTGACCCCCTACCCAGGCACAAGCAGGCACGTGTGGGGACAGACCTTCTCGATGACACGGTTGCCCCCAAAGCGGGTGACAAACTCGGCTGGGGAGGCAACGGAAAAATCCCGCTGCAGGTCCATCTTCCTGTGGCTCCTCTTCACCAGGTTCAGCCCCGACATGCTGGGCCTGTGGCAGGATGTGGTGGCTGTCACTGAGCCCAGGGCCACCCCAGAGAGCCCAGAGCCACTCCAGTGAGCCCTGCCCCAGCCCCAAACCCCCTGCAAAGCCTGTCCTGCAAAGGTCACCAACTACATCTGCAACGTGACTCAGACAGTACATAAGGAAATTGTGGAAGGATGGAAGAGCAGCAGGGATACTGCTGGCAGCACCACCTCAAACCTAACGTGGCAAGAGGCACTGTCGGGCTGTTGAGTGTCACAACACGTCCCTGCAGCCAAAGGTTTGTTATTTTTAGCTGGAGCTGAGCAGCCAGAGGAGGCAGGCAGCAGCATTTGGCTTCCAGTTGTTTCTCCTGGATGTCAGCTGCACTCCCATGGGAGCTGCCCGGTACAGCCAGCAGGGAGTGAGCTGCCCCACTTCCAAACTAGAGATTCTGTGGGGACACCCCCTGCCCTGGTCCTTGTCACATTTGTGCAGGTGGCGCTGCTGTCACACAGCCAAGGACACTGCCTCTCCCTCGTCAAAGGGAGCACGACTGGGGGACCGCCTTGGGGTTCCAAGGAGCACCAGCACGTCTGCACCCCAATTTTACCAACAGCAACGCACCCACCACAAGCACCCACCTTCCCTAACCGGTCCTCCCTGCCCGGCCACGCTCCGGCCATCTAGGGTTGCCATCCGTACCTGATGCCGGCGCTGGGCTCCACAGGGGTGCTCACGGTGGGGGACTCGGGGACGGTACCCCCCACGCCGGCCAGGCTGCTGCGCCGCCGGCCCACCCTGAAGGCCGTGGCCATCACGTCTTCATCAGAGGAGTTGTCGTCGAAGGAGCCCAGCACGAACTTGGTGAGGGCCGGGCGGCGCAGCGCCGCGGGGTTGTACACGGCGAGCTGCTCCTGCTCCGCGCTCGCCCGCCCGGCCCACGGCGGCGGCTGCTGCCAGCCCGGGGTGCTCGGCCGCGCCAGGGGCTCGGCTGCGGGGGGCGGCCCCGCGGAGCTCTTCTCCGGCTCCTTCTCCTGCTCGCACCGAGAGCTGGACATTTTGGCCCAAACGAGCAGCAGCGCAGCGAGCAGGAGCAGCGCAGCCGGCAGCATTCATGGGCCCTGGGGGAGAGGGAAAACCCCGGTCACGGCTGTGCCGCCGAAACCACGGCCCCGTCCCCAGAGCTCCAGCACCGTAGCCGCGGTGCCGGCCGCCCTCAGCCGGAGCTGTTTTCCCTGCCCGGAGCAGGAGCACCGTGAGGAGCCGGGGGCGAGGGGGTGACACGGCCTCACCTGCCCGGCCCTCACAGCACCCTCAGGATGGCGGCCCCCAGCCCGGCCCTCACACCGCGGGGCATTGAACGGCACCCCCGAATCGCGGCAAGTGTGGTCGATTATCCCCGTCAAAACTGGGCATGGGGGGGAGGGAAAAGCGCCACGGCCTCCTCAGCCCCTCGCCCTCCCCTCAGCCCCTCGCTTTCCCCTCAGCCCCTCGCTTTCCCCTCAGCCCCTCGCCCTCCCCTCAGCGCTCGCCCTCCCCTCAGCCCCTCGCCCTCCCCTCAGCCCTCGCCCCCTCACCATGGCTGCCAGCCCCGTGCCCCCTCCACGTCAGCCCCGCCGGTCACGCTGGGCTCCCTGGTCACTCCGGTGTCACCGGTCACTGCGTGTGTCCATCTGTCCCCCCCTGGTTCCCGGGCCGGAGCCCAGGCGGTGCCAGGGCCGCCCCCAAGGGAAGCACGGCCCCCCCTCTCCCCCGGGCCGTTCCAGTTGGGTCTCGCACGTGACGGCCGCGTCAAACACAAATATTTCCCTGCTAACGTGTGTGGAAAACTTCTGCTGGAGATGAGGGTGGAGAGAGGGAGGGGGGACACCCGATCCTTGGGGGACAAAGGTGCCCTGGCCCTGAGCCTGGTCACGGGGACCAGGACAAGGACATGCTCCCGGGTTCAGCTCCCTGGGGGGAACAGGGACTCCCCATTCCACCCTCTGCCCTTCCCGTGGTAAAGTACCAATGCAAGATCATGTAAACAAAGTGATTTTTATTTAAAAAAAAAAACAAAACACAGGAAAAAAAACAACAAACCCCAAGCAAACAACACATACAGCAAGGCCACAGTGAAAACATAACTGATGATAGTGTTACCTCAGAGAGAACACCAGAGGAAGGGTTACAAGAATATTCTATAAAAACTGGTGTGATTTCCAAAATAAAAGCGCTCTTCACTTCCACAAAAGGAATTACAAAGTCAAAGATGGGCTGGAAACGCAGGAGTATGAAGTCAACACCTCTTCCTCCCGGAAGTCCTAACAGTTAATACCAACAGTAGGTGGAAACTTTAATTTGCTCCCAAGGTGGCAAAGCACGAAGTTCCCTCTTTTAAGATCTTAAAAAGATCTGAAGTAATTTGCAACTATCAGTCCATTAACTGGGAAATGTCAATGAACAAACCTTCGCTGCTGCCATCAGGAAGTACCCCAGGTCCTTGGTCAGCACAGCTCACCTGTCATCCAGGTGATTACACACCCAGGAAGAACCTAAAACCTTTTGATTTTCCTGTCTAAATGGCAACAAAAAATTCAGAAGCATTACCAAGGGTCTTGGTCACAGCCTCCCTGTGGCTGCTGGGAGGATTTATCTCAAAATCTTGAGATCATGGATACATCAAGCAACACTCCTGACCGTGTATTTTCTTTACAGCCTCGAGAAGCCATTTTTGTAATAAATCTGTAGCAAAAAGCTAAAACCAAAAGCCTTTTCCTCCCATGGAGTCAGCTCCATTCCCCCTAATTAGGAAAACTGGATTTGCATGGGAAGGAGGCAGCAGGGCATGTACAAAAGCTGAGCAGCTCTGTAAGCACTGACATCCCTTCACCAGAGTCTGGAAATTTATTCCCATTGCCACAACGACCACAAATTAATACAGAACTCTGGTGTTTGGAGTCTTTTTTTTTTTTTTTGCTTCAAACAGGCTAAGATCTGTTCCAGCAGCAGAGCTGTCCATCAAACACTCCAACATGCTCTGGAAAAATCAACATCTAAAACAAAAATATAACCATCTCTGACAGTTTGGTCATTTGTTCATTGATCAACACCCGAAGAACAATTCTCAGGTCAGCAGGAGTCTCTCAGAAATGCCCCAACCCCTGACCCAGAGGCTGCTCCCAGGCCTCAGCCCCAGCTCAGAGTGCTTTCCAGTCGATGGGCTTCTTCCCAGATTTCTTGAGGAATTCATTTGTCTTGGAGAAGTGACGGCAGCCGAAAAACCCTCTGTTGACAGAGAGGGGTGAGGGATGAACTGTCTGCAGGACGTGGTGGCGCTTCTGGGAACAGCAGAAGAAACCACTTGTTAGATTGGCAGGGTTCTGGTGTTCCTGCTCCAGGGCAGGTGATTTACCCCCATTCCTCCTCCTCCTGCTCCAGGGCAGGTGTGATCTCCCCTTACACACCCTCCTGCACCAGCCTGAGACCCAAAAAACCAGCCACAAGGACTAAGACTTTTGTCCCACTAAGCAAAGACATAAATGCCCTGGCATTTCCCAATTGCTGTCATCCCACCAGCAGATTTCGTATTGATTCATGAGCCCTTAATTAGGAAAAACAGCTCTGTCCTTGTGAGACACTGCTGACAACAGGAGCTTACACTTGCTCCACTTTTCTTGCTTAATTCTGGCAAAGGCTAAGCTGGAGCAGAAGCAGAACTCGATTTGACAGAGTTCAGGCAGGGAAAATTCACAATTCCATACGGGAAGTGCCCTCTAGTGTCCACCAAACTGAGGGAAAAACCAGGGAGAGGGAAGGGCTGAGGAAAAGGAGGTGTACCCTGTCGATGGAGCTGCCTTTCCTCTGGGCATAGGCTCCCCAGAGCATGAAGACAACCCCGTGCAGGTTCTTGTTGAGCCAGGACACCACGACATCCGTGAACTGCTCCCAGCCCCTCTCCTTGTGGGACGTGGCCTGGTGAGCCCGGACCGTGAGCACCGCGTTGAGCAGGAGCACTCCTGGCAAACACAGCACATCCAGAGGGTGAAACAAGGGTTAAACCATCCCGGGACTGCCCAAGGCCAGGCTGGATGGAGCTCTGAGCAACCTGGGCCTAGTGGAAAGTATCCCTTGGGTGAGCTTTAAGCTCCTTTCCAACCCAAACCATTCTGGGATTTTGAGATTCAAACAGCTTTTTTTCCTGTTGCTGAAGCAAAATCTCATTTTAAGGTGCTCAGAAGTGATTTTCTCTCCTACAGGTGGATTATTTCCAACCACAGGTTTGTTTTTTTTAGATAAGATTCTTTTCTGCTCCACAGGGGGCACATCCCTGACTGTCTCTGAGCTCACCTTGCTTGGCCCAGCCTGTCAGGTCCCCATGGCCAGGGTGGGTGAAGCCCTCAATGTCCTCAGAGAGCTCCTTGTAAATATTTTCCAAGCTGCAAACCAAACCAGCAGAAGATTTTTAGTACAACAAGAGCAAACAGCACCACTTATTGCTCTAAGCAGGCAAGTGCATTGATTTTAATCTTATTATTTAAGATAATAAAGCCATTTGCAGAGGCAGGGCAGCAAGGACTCTGTGTCTGCCCGGAAGCTTTAATGAGACTGGAAATGAAAATTTACATCCAGAATATCACCAAAACCACACAGAATTATCCTTCCAGGTGATGCACAACTCAAATTTAAGTAATTGCAAACCATCAATTTTCTGGCTCCCAGCCCTGAGCACCACAGAACTGCAAATAATTAAGGAACAAAAGGGATTTTGCAAATTTTCATACCTGGGGGGAGGTGGAACAGGCTTCTGGACACTGAAACAAAGTCCATGAGCTTGCTTAGGTCCATGGTATGGATCTTGTCCCAAAATGACAACCTTTACCTGAAAGCAGACCTTGGTTAGCACTGAATTGTAATCAGTGTTACTCCCCAGAGAGTGGGACAAAAAAGGCTTATAAATGAGCTTTATCCTAAAATAGAGACAAAAAAGTGCCACAAACCAACCCCTCCAAGAAACTGAAGTTAAATCCCAGATATCTCACTGCTAAAGAGCACAGGGCCCACCTAACACTAAAGGTTAACATCCCTACGGCTTTGCTGCCAAAATATTGAATATAACTAATATAATTTGAATGCAGAAGATGAACATTTTCACAGTGCCCAAAAAACACCTTGTTATTTCTCAAGTAGGTTTCATCCCATTTCAGCTTTATGCCACACTTACTGTGATATTTTTGACAGGTTTTATTGGAAATGACATTACCTTAGTCTGTCTCTTTTTCCTTTAATTATAGTCCTTTACTGATCAATTAAAAGAAAAAAGATACGTCCAAGATCAAAAAACTATGAACTAGGTTAAGCTGGTAACACCAGAAAGAAGATCAAAAAGATCAGAGGAAGTTCTGTGGCTTGTGTGGGTAATAAAACAATAAAATCACAGCTTGGTATCAGACATGAAAGGGAAGGCTAGATTTATGAGTGAGGTGAGCCAAACAACAGCATCCACATCCCACGGGATCCAAGTTCAAGGGACCAAACACTAAGGGAATGTGTCTGTGCACACACCCTGCACCTTCACGGTTTGAAACTCCCCGGAGCAGCTGAGAGACCCCGACCGCGGCTCTACTCACATCCCAGATGTCGCACATCTGCGTCCAGGTGAAGACCTGCTCGGGGGGCGGATACACGGTGTAGCGCTTCCTCTCCTCGGCCACGAACGCCATCAGCTGCGGGGGCAGCGGGGGCTTAGCGGGGGCTGCGGGGCCGCAGCGGCCGCTCGGGGCAGGGATCGGGGAATGCTGCTCACCTCCACGAAGTAGGGCTTGGAGAACTCCCCGGCCAGCTGCCGCCGCCAGCTCTCGCCGAAGCCCGGGGGCACGTTCCGCTGCGCCAGCAGCTGCCGCGCCGCCTCCTTGTTCTTGCGGATGCGCTCCTGCTGCTCCGCGCTCAGCGCCTGGCTCGCCTCACCGCCGGCTTCCTTCGCCTTCTTGGCGGCGCTCACCTGCAAGCAGCGGGCAGGGCCGTGGCTGCGGAGGATGCGGGAGCGCAGGCCGAGGCGGGGGAGCAGCGCGGCCACGGCGGGACGGGCCATGGCGGAACGGGGTCGGCCCGCGGCGGGACAGGGCCAGGCCCCGCCCAAGGGGCGGCCCCGCCGCACGCGGCGGTTCCGCGGCAAAACACAAAACGCACCCCCATTGGCCGCCGCGCGGGCCCCGCCCACAGACGAGCTCAAACGCCCCCTCGCTATTGGTCAGATGATAAATGCCCGCTTCTCCCCATTTGCTCGCCGCGGCCGGCGGGGAGGATTCTACCCGGCAACAGTGGCGTCACGGAGGGTCCCAGCGCCCATTGGGCGGCAGCCGAGCGTGGCCACTCGATTGGCAGCTCAGCCACGCGTGGAGCCGCACGGGAATTTGGAAATCGGGCCCCCCCCAGCCCCCCAACGCCCCTCAGAAAAGGCCGCCAGGGCTCCCAGGCCCCCTCCCGCACTCACAGAGCCAGACACGCAGGTGCCGCCACCAGACCCCTCTCCTCCCTCCCCTCTCCCCTCCTCCAGAGCCGCGGGCTCCCTCAGCCCTCCGATCGCTACCTCAGAATCGCCGCCCGGCTCCGGGGAGCGGCCGCGCTTCTTGGCCGGCGCGGGGCTGAAGAAGGAGTGCAGCGTCTTCTGCCCGATCATGGCTGCGGCGGAGCGGGGCAGGCAGCGAGGGAGGCCGGGGGTGAGCGAGGGGCGGCAGCGGGGCGGAACCGGCGGGGGCGGGACTCGGATTTGGCGCCAAACCCCAGCGCTTGCGCTGCGGGGCGCGGCCAGCTGGGGAGGGGGCGGGGCTCCGCGCGCCGCCATCCCCGGCGCGCGCTCCCGTTTCCCGCGGGATCGCGGCTCCGGCTCCCCCCGTCCCTCCCTCAGGCATCGCTCCCGCTCCCGGGTGCGCCCATGGATGGATTCGTGGTTAAACTGCCCCGTGGGCAGGCGGGGGACGGCGACGGCGGCGGGAAGAGGCCGCGGCTGGAGGAGCCCGGCCCGGGGCGGCCGCCGCCGCGGGAGATCCGCGCCGAGGGGCTCAGCTGTGATTACCGCATCCTCTTCGGCAAGGCCGAGGCGGACGAGATCTTCCAGGAGCTGGAGAAGGAGGTGGAGTATTTCGAAGGTATATTCCTGCCCTGTGAAGGTGCCGGAGCACGGGCTGTCCAGGGAGGCTCCAGAGGCCTCACAAAGGGCCTGGACAGTGCTCTTGGAGACCCTGCTTGGGCAGGAGGGTGGCCTGGACGACCCCCACTGGTCCCTTCCAACCTCATCCTTTTTGTGTCCAGTTCTATTCTCCGCATATCCCCCTTACCCCTTCCCAGTGAAGCATTTCCCTGCCCAGCCCACCCAGGTGCAGAGTCCCAGAGCAATTCCCCGGGCCTGGGCACAGCTGGCAGACACTGGGAGATTTCTGCAGTCACCTAGTGTTTGCTCAGTGTGGCCCTGAGAAGCCAAGAACACAGGTCTGACCCCGTAGGGTTGGTTTTGCTGAGCTGGAAGTGTTTGTCAAGGGATAATCCTGGAGTGGTGACTGGAATTTGTTGGAGATGCAGTGTATGAGATATGTGATGAGGGTGCTGGTCCTGTTCATCCCAGTCGAGGGGGAGAATAAGACACTGTCCAACTTTGCTGGGACACAAACCCTAGGAACAGGGATGACAGCTTTTGGGTTGACATGAGGACCCTCATTCCTGTTTGGAGACTCCCAGAAGCTGCAAATCCAGGAGAATAGTGGACTGTGCAGAGACAATACAGAGCCGGGTTTGATCCTTCCCCTGTGTTGTTTAAACAGATGACTTGACAAAACTGCACGTATTTGGCACGTGGCACAAGATTCCCAGGAAGAAGGTCACCTACGGAGACCCTGGCTTGTCCTACACTTACTCAGGGGTCACATTCCACCCTAAGCCGTGGATCCCGGTGCTGACCCGGATCCGGGAGCGTGTCACCTCGGAAACAGGCCACACCTTTAACTTCGTCCTCATCAACAGGTACAGCCCCTTCCCAGCTGCACCACGCGGCTTTTTCTTCGAACGAAACAACAAAACCCAATCTTGTGCAGCATTTGAGTTGTTCGATTTAACTGGGAAGTAACCGTTATATTATTGGCAAGTAATTGACGGTAGTAATTAAGAGAGCTGTGTGCACAGGTACAAAGATGGCCTGGACCACATCGGGGAGCACCGGGACGATGAGAAGGAGCTGGTTCCCCGCAGCCCCATCGCCTCCGTGTCCTTTGGAGCCTGCCGGGATTTCGTGTTCCGGCACCGGGATCACCGTGGGAAGGGAGGGATGCCGGGCACGGGCAGGATCACCCTGCAGCTGGCCCACGGCAGCCTGCTCCTCATGAAGCACCCCACCAACCTGCACTGGTACCACAGCCTGCCCCCACGCAGGAGGGTGCTGGCCCCCAGGGTCAACCTCACCTTCAGGAAAGTCCTGCCCAGGGCCAAGCAGGGAAATGTTCAGCCATCGGGGCCTTTGGGCTCTGAAAAGTGAAGTTTTAGTTCCTGCTGGAGCTGTGGATTCCCCACAGTGATCCAAAGGAGTGGAGGAGCAAATGGACACAAGAGGTTTGGTAATTTTGCTGCTAAAGCCTGTGGGCGCTGAGCTCAATGGCAAGGATTTTTCCTCTGGGAAATGTTGCTCTGCTCCTGCTGATCCCTCTTTTTGCTGCTTGCTACCCTTGTTTTGCTCGGGAAGAAGTTTGTTCTCAGCTGATCTTTATCTAAGCAGTGTTCCAAGATGATGAAAATGCTGCATAGCCTGGAGGCAGCAGTTTATAAACACTGTGAGCCACAAGCTGTGATGGTTTAAAGCTGGTACTCTACAAGTGACATTTTTTGTCAATGAGCTCTGGTTTGCTTGGGGTTTTTTAATTAAAATAAAGCAGAAATGAGCCTGACGTGGAGAAGGGGAGTGCTGAGGTGTGAGGACAGGGAGTGCAGTGTGGCTGGATGAGTGTTTGAGTCACTGTGACTCCTGTCTGCTTGAATTCCTCTGCTCCTGGGGGAGGCTGCTCTTGCAGGAGGAAGCACAAGATTTTTCCTGCCTCAGGTCCTCTGTACAAAAAACAGGCAGTAAAAAATGCCCTTGTGGGGAAGAGCTTGGTTGTCCCATTTCCATTTGGAAGGCTGTCACTCTGAGAGTGTATTTCCCTAAATAATTATCCCTAGGAATCCCATCCTGACTCCCTGAAAGCCATCACCTCCCACACCCACAGGGAATCCTGCTGAAAATGAGGGAATTCTGTACAGTCCCCAAGAGGCATCAGAGTGGTAAGTTCTGGGTGAGAATGGGAACCAAATCCTGTGTAACCTGGCTACAGCCACTGGAGTTAGTGCTGGGCTCTGGCCTTCAGTGGTGGGTCCATTATTCCTGTGGAATTAAGGCCTGTGCAGACAATTGGGAGTTGGTGTTTCCCACCCTCTGCCACTTCGAGATGTTCTGTGGAGCCTGAAGAGCTTCTGCAGAAAATCCTTCTTGTCCAGGGCTTGTGAAGTGTTGTTTCAACCCCTTTGGCTCCCAGCTTGGTGTTTCTTTCAAGACATTCCCACACTGATGTTTCTACCAAGTTTGTTCTTTTATTGCTACTGTACAGTTACAAAAATACCCTGAAGTGGAAAAAAAAAAAAAAGCAACTTCCAACAGCAGTGCAGTGCTTGGACTGGAACAGACATTTTTAAATTAACACACAAAATAACACAAGAATAATCCAAACACAGAGATGTTATCTTGGGAGCTCTTAATTCTTTACAGTTTATTAACATCTTCTCCACCGTGGCAGCTTGGGAGGGACGAGTACCAGCATTTGAGACTTGTGGCTGCACAGAGGGAGGTTTGGCTGGAAAACAGAGCTCTGTGACCTCTGGAAAGACAGATCCCAGTGACCTCCAAAGGGGAGGCTTGCCTGGCAAACACCTGCACAAATTCCAGTCATTTCCACAGGTGTGGTTGGCTGGAAGACAGATCCCAGTGCCCTCCAAATGGGAGGATGAGCTCCCAGAGCCCTGCACAGATCTGATGCTCACAGGGGGCTGGGAGGATCTGGCACAGCTCAGGGCCAGGACTGAGGTGCTGGGATTTGCTCCTTTCCTCACCTGAGGGTTAAGCCAAGCCCATCTGCTCCTCCCCACCAGGCAAAGCCAGAAAAAAGGCTCAACCCTCCCCTTGATAGCCCTTGAGGGAGATCCAGAGTCAATCCAGAGCCCAGGGAAACAGCTCTTGGCAGAAGAAAACCTGCTGGCTGTGCAGGAAGAGGTGACTTTGTCCCTGTCCCAGCTGCCAGATTACAGATTTCAGTCCATAGTGTGCGTGTCCTCTGCCCCTCCTCCAGCACAACTAAGCCAAGGGGCTGCTCAGCTGAGCTCCCAAATCCAAGAAAAACCCCCAAGCAGAGTGTTGAGCATGGATAATGCAGGACAGCCACTGCTGGCACTGGAATTGGTTTCAGTTCTGAGGTGCAGGGGCAGATCTGCTGGAGGGAGATGTTGGGGTGATGGTTTTAGGTGGCTCCCAGTAGGGAGGGCTGGCTCCTTCTCCAGCTCTGTCAGCTCTCCCTTCAATGGCCAGAGCAAATTTTTGGCATTTTGCATCCTTCAAGAGGTTTTTTTTTTTTGTTAGTTTTCTTGGTTTTCTATAACTTAAAACAGGTTAAAACCAAGCTACTGCTCGTGCAGCACAGCCAGGAACCAGGTCCCAGCCCAGCAGTGGATTTATCAATATTTATGGACTATGAGCACTACCTGGGCCAGGAATTGTGCTCCAGGCTCTGGAATGATGAGTTGTGTAAATAATTTTGCATATCCACCTGTTTTGCCACTCCTGCTTTGGCTGGTTTGGAGCCTCTCCTGAGGAAGTGTGAACACCCCCGAGCTTTGGGCAGCACTATGAATTCATGAGGTACAAAGTTGCCCTAAAAAAACTATTTAAGACAGCTGTTACTTGAAAACTTCACACTGAAAAAAGCTTGTCTGATGAGGGATTTTTCTCCTCCAAGCTTACAAGGACAGAAAAGAGCTAAAAACAACCTATATATTTTATTCCTGGTCATTTAAAAGCAGGTTTTTAAAGGAGGGTTTTTGCTGCTTCTCCCTCTGTGCTTTGGGGGTTTTTTGTTTGGGGTTTTTTTTTTTTTTTTGCACATGAAACAATCCAGAGCAGCAGAATTCCCCTTATTTCTATTTACAGGGCAGCCTGGAGCTGATGCAGGATTCCCAGATTTCTTCATGAGACCAGTAAGTGCCCACCAGTCCTGGCCCTGTTGTTTATATTCCATTTAACAAGGCCAGGGGCTGCTCTACAGCTCAGCTGCAAGCCAGGAGCGTGGATCCCAATGCTGGGAATAGCAGATTCCAGCAATAAAATGGGAAGGGCAAGTCTAGAACAGTTACAGCAGCTTGGAAATCACAGCATTAAAAGTTGTAGTTGATGCTACAAAACAACTGGATTCAACAGTGCTGAAGGAAATGACAACACTGAGCACTAGCAAACACCTCCATGTGCTGATTCCAGCTATATTCCAAAGGTATGGAGCAATAAATTAAGGTTGCAGCTCTTAATAGATACAAAATTATCTCCTGGATGAAGCACTTTAAATCAGGAGAAGGACTTTATAAAGAAGTAAAGTAGAAGGAAAATCGTGTGAGCAGGGAAATCATTTGGATCAGGGCCGTTTGTGGAGATGCCTTTACTTGATAGGTCAGGAGAAATGTGATTCCGTGAATTCATCCCGTGGTTGTGAGGCATTCCCAGGACACCGTGGGCATGCAGAGGGCTGGGCCAGTGGCAATGCAGCTGATCAGGGAAGCTCAAGGCACTTCGTGTCTTAAATCGTTGCCTTTGCCAACAGCAGCTTCCCATCGCCCCCTCCCAGGGCTCCCCACTGGGCAACATTGGGAACAGAGCCTTGGGACAAAATCCCTGCCTGCCACACAAAGGCTTCTCAACACATTGGGGCTGGATGTCACAGCTCCAGGAATTTGGGTACAAACCACAACTCCCAGCCATTGCCACAGGGGAGGGAATGTGGAGGTGCCAGGGGAGGGATTGGGATGGTGAGGAGCTCTTCAACAGCAGCCTGACTATAACCCTATCCAGGGCTTCCCGCTGGGAAATTAAATGTGTGGGATAAAGCACCTCCCTGGGAAAAGTGCCGTGTGAGGACATGGAACAGAGCCTTGGGACAAGGCAGGAAAACGCTTCTCAACACACACCCGAGGGGCTGGAACAGCGGGATTCGGGTACAAACCACAACTCCCAGCTGTCCCCACAGGGAAGGGAGCCTGGAGAGGGGGAGGTTTTGCATCACGGGAGAGGCGCGGTGCCCCGAGGGCTCTGGGGACGATTCCCCAGGGCTCCGGGGATGATCCCGGCCGGCGCTCCCGGCTCAGCGCTGGGCCGGGCTCTGGGGCTGGGCCCGGCCGTGCACACGCTCGTAGAACAGCAGGTAGGCGCTGGCAGCCAGCACCTCGTGCAGGCTGGCCCTGCGCACGGACTCGTCCGAGATCCAGAGCCACTGGCTGCCGCGGGCGCCCGGCGCTCGCCGGAAGGTGACGAAGTGTCCCGAGTGCATGTCCCCGTGGTGCACCACCACGGCCATCAGGCGGTACAGGTACAGCGGCGCCCTGCGGGGACACACGGACACCGGAGCAGCCACAGCTCCCGCCTGCAGCAAGGCTGCGGGCTCCCTGGGGGGAGTGAAGGTGGAGGGTTGTGGGGAGGGTTCCTGATCTAGTGCAGCTAGAGGAGGCGCCCTACCCTTCCAACCCAAAGCATTCTGTGATCCAAAGTGATTTTTCCTGCTGCTCAATCCCTGGAAGTGCCCAAGGCCAGGCTGGACAGGGTTTGGAGCAACCTGGGATAGTGGAAGGTGTCCCTGTCCATGGGAAGTGATGGGTGATCTCCAAGTCTCCTTTCAATCCAAACCATTCTGGGATTATGGGATTCAAACCTGCTGCTCCATCCCTGGAAGTACTCAAGGACAGGCTGGATGAGGTTTGGAGTGACCTGGGATAGTGGAAGGTGTCCCTGCCCATGGCAAGTGATTTCCAAGTTCCCTTCCAACCCAAACCATTCTGTGAT
Organism: Nicator chloris; assembly: GCA_013400495.1. Lineage (NCBI taxonomy): Eukaryota > Metazoa > Chordata > Aves > Passeriformes > Pycnonotidae > Nicator > Nicator chloris. Next base: position 529,913 of record WAAE01002002.1, read on the forward strand.
CCAAAGTGATTTTTCCTGCTGCTCCATCCCTGGAAGTACTCAAGGACAGGCTGGATGGGGTTTGGAGTGACCTGGGATAGTGGAAGGTGTCCCTGCCCATGGGAAGGGGACTGCACTGGATGGTCCCTAAGTTCCCTACCAACCCAAACCATGCTGGAATTCTGTGGAAAAGGATTATCAGCAGAAGCCCCAAGGGTGATTTACCGAGTGGAATCATGGCAGGTGCAACTGAAATCAAAAACATCTGAGAAAAAGGAAATCTATGGATTTCTTACAACCATTTGAAAAGGAAGGAAAAGAAGGGCTAGAGGAAACCAGCAGCAAAGAGATTATGGCTGTTCAGAAGGATTTACTGCACCATGAACCAGAGGAAGGAGATTTTCAGTTTTGCTCATAACTTGCTCTACTCCCTTTCCCAGGACTAAAAATCACCCAAGAGACAAGGACAGGAGCTGGGACAAAGGTTACACTCTGTGACCGGGCAGCCTCAGGACAAGGACAGAAGAAAGGGAGACAATTTGAAGGACAGAAATGAAGAGAGAGGGTACAAATCTCTAACTTACCTGCACTCAGGGAATGCAGCAAGTGGGAAAGTTCCTGGGGACATTAAAAATGAGGAAGAGGAGGCACCATTCATGAAGAGAGGTTTGGTACCAGCTGGTTGTTCTGCATCTGCCAGAGGAAGGAGAAATTCAGGGATTTAACTTTAATGCTGTTGCTGAGAACAGCACCCCTGCTCCTGCAGTGCCTTTCATTATGGGATATGAGGGTATTTTATTGATTTTAGTATCCAAAAGCAATGGATATTTTATTCAAACTCGTTTTACACAACAAATATGGAAATGCCCATGTGTACAAAATCCCAACTACAGCAATATTGAGCTGCTTAAGGACAGACCTCCTACAGCTGGATTTTCCAACTGTTTTTGAAGAATTCACCATTCCCAGCATTCCTTCTCTGCTTGTCCTGAAGCCTTGAAGACACCCCTAACAAGAAAAACCCTGGGGCATCCCAAGTTCAACACACCTTTAGGTATAAAATATGTGAATTCTGTGCTGTGTTTTGTAATTTATTTCTTTAATATATATTTAGTAGGATCAAAATGAAATCATCCAAACTGAACTGTAAATTTGGGAATGGCAAAGGGATTTCTGTCCTCTTTGCAGACCCCCCACATCAAGATACTGCTCATGGCTCGATCCTGCAGAGAATGTTTGATCCCTGAAATGCAGAAAGAGCTGAACTATTTTATTGGCAAAGGAGGTACCTGAAGGTTTCCCTGCTCTCCCATCCTTTATTCCAGGGGTTGTGTCCTCAGAGATTTTCTGCTCCTGGCTGGATTTGGGACCAGGAACCCGATATTTGTAGATGTCCATGACCAGGAACTCGTTGAACTGGACGTGTTCGTGTCTCTTCAGGGGAGTGCCATGGTTTGACCAGCTCAGCCTTTGCAGGTGGATGCACAAACACTGGGGCAGCTTCAGGAACGAGTTCAGGAAAGGAGAATCCACATTTTTTTCATGGAAAGAAACAGGTGGTAAGTCCAGGGAATAAGGAAATGCATTTCCCTTATCTCTGTGTAAGCTCAGTGGCAACAGTGTCCCTAAAACGTGACAATAATTCTTGTGAGACTCCTGGTATTTCCTAATCCCCAATAATTAAAGGCTCTGCACAGGGGAAAACCAAAAACATTAAGTGTTAGAAAGAGCTGAAATTCAAAATCAGCTGTAGCAAGAAGAACATTATTAATATTATTTATTTTTATTATTATTATTATTATTACTGGCACCTGAGGCTCCTAATTACACACCAGTGCCCTGCTGGCCTTTGCATGACAGGATTACAGAGCAAAAAAAAAAAAAGAGTTTTGTCATAGAAATCACACCTGATATTTACTCTCCAGCTGTATTAACAGTACCTTAATTTCTCTGAAATGTGGAATTGCTAAAGATGCTACAAACCCTGTAAATATCAATTTGCTCACTGAAGAATTAATGTAAAATCTAAGAACTGACACTGAGCCAAACTCACATTTAAGTGTTTTGCTAAATAACAGGAGAACATTCACATCCTTTAAGGGTTTAATGTTTGCTGTTTTGCTGAGTTGAGGCCTCAATGCCCCCAAATATTTGCCAGGTGAGTTTGCTTTGAGAAGTGAAACATTTGAAACATAGCAAGAAATGGGCACAACCAGCTCAAAGAGAGAAGTTCCTGTGGGACAGGATTTAGGAGATTTGGAGGGGGGTTTTTTTGCCTCACCTTTCCTAACTTTAACTGCTTAACAAACGTCGTTCTCTGGTTTTCTATGCTCTGTCCATTCAGAATTCCTTCTGCCTGGATCTGGAATGAAAAGGGGGGAAAAAATTAAGGCACCTGCAGACAGGAGCAATTAATTGTCTGTTTTATGCTCAGTGCATTAATCACACCTAGGAATGCTCTTCAGAATTCCTAAAGGATCCAAATTCTAAACCAAAATCAAGCAGAAATGAGCATTTAGAGAACTCAATTCGCTCAGAACTGCCTCTTCTGTTGATTTTTAAACAATACCAGAGCAAAAATTGATCCCTGGTGATACCTGGCAACTACAGAATAAAATATTTGTAGATTTTCTAACAGCAGTACTAAGTAAAGCCTCAAATATTCTGTGAGGTAAGAACTCCTTGTTAAATATCTAGAAACCCAGAGGCTTCCCCCAAGTCCTGAAGAAAAAGGAGGTGGAAAGTGAAGCCAGGATTGTGTCAGCAGGCTCAAAACTGAGCAGGGAGGTGACAGGAATTAAAATGACAGGAGTTAAAGTGACAGGAATCAAAGCATTAGTATATGGTGCAGTTGTCACACACAACATCCTTCACAGACTCTGAGGAGATGAAGTGATGGAGGCAATGGTCCAGTGTCATGGGACGACCCTGAGTGCCAAGAAAAGCCAGAATTACTTGCAGGAATTTTAGGGTGCATTCCACTGGTTTTTGGGAAAGGATTTTTAATAATTTCTTCCGTAGAAAAACTACAGAACTGCAGATTTATTTCATGGAAGAACTGACTAAATGGCTTTGGGTGATCATGTCACTGTGGGGATTCTCCTTTAGCCTGGATTAAACATGGAAAACCTTGCAACTTCTTGGTAACAACAGCAGTGATTCCCTGTGTGAGCCCTTCAGTGGGGTTTTAAACCACAGATTCCTGTCCTGTTCCTATTTATCTCTCATTCCAGCACTTCAGGGGTCACTTTATACTCTCTGGCCCTCTCCATAGGAGAAATACAGCTTTTAATGGAATTTAGGCTTCCTTCCTGCCCTTCTAAGGAGTGGCTAAAACAAAACACAAAGAGCAGAAGATGTGGAATCCTGGCTGTCCAGGAGGGCACTCTGCAAGTAGGAATCACAATTTCCATGAGTAGCAGTGGAAAGAAATCACTACCAGACATGAAATAACAAACTCTTACAGTCCCAAAACATCCTGCAGATGTTGCCCCCAAAATCCACAACGTTTTGTCATTTAAAGTTTGTCAGAGGCAGAAAGAAATGGAAACAATTCCCAGTTTGAAATCACCCGCTGGAAAAGGCTGGATGGGGTAAGGTGTGAGCTGCCAGGGGAACCCCAGCTGAAGGTCACCTTCCCAGGATGGGAAGCAGCCCTTGGGGTATGATCTGGGCTCTTCAAATTCCACAGAGAAGACCAAATCCTCCACCAGGAGAAACAGAAAGCTCTGGTGGCATCACCAAATCCTGTTTGTTGGACTCATCGGAACCTCGAACCACCCGTTAGGGAGAAGGTCCTGCAGCAGCACAGGATTGTAAAAGGGCAGGAAAATCAAGTCCCAAAGGAGCTCTGAACACCCTGTGCACCTGAGGAAGGGCAGGATGGCTCGGGGAGCAGTGGGATACGTACCCACACAGCCGCTGGAATGCTCAGGGAGAGGCTGTCGAAGGTGTCGAACCTCACAGGGCTCTGCAAGAGAACATTCCAGAGCCAGCATTTATGTCAGTGATGCCTTCAGTTTTAGCTCTCATATCTTCCAGATTCTGTCCTGCATTAGTATAGAACTCTGAACTTCATTCAGAGGGTTAGCAAGTTCTCCTCACAGCTTAGTCAGACAAAACAATCCTTTTCCACCCCCAGAACCAAGGGCACCGTTGCAGCTTCGGCACCAAAAAGTGCAAACAGCAAATTGAGGAGAGCAACGTGTGAGGATGGGACTTCATTAACTGAAGCTGTAATTGGACAATTAACCCCAACATGTAAATGGACCAAAACTTATAAAAGTGTGAAAACTCATGACCCATCATCCATCTTGGGTGGAGCCACGGCCAGGCTCTTGTACTGCCCGAGGTGTGTCCTTTCAAGGCCTTTTAATAAATACTCACTTTATTCCTTTAACACTGGCTAGTCCCTGTTCTAGGTAGCCCCTAAAGGCATCATCAGTCCCCAAAAAATCCAACCCAACTCTCCCAAGATGAGCCTGTGCCCCTGTGCTGTCCATAATTCCCTGGTGGAACAGGATCCACCCCCTCCAAGTTTCCCAGTTGTGCCAGGGAACACCAGGAATGTTCTGCTTGGCCTCTTCCTGCTCTCTCCAATTTGTCTGCAAGGTTTTGGGAAATGAAATACAAATGTTCTCTTGGTTTGGCCTGTAAATGAGGTTTGTTTTCTGCATTTTTTTTTTCCTTTATCCAGGTTATCTTCATCTCCTTACTTGGGATAACTGGACTTTAAAGTGCCTCTGCAAGATGTGCTGAATGAGCAGCAAGTCCTAAACTCACCCATGTGAGTGGCATTTCAGGTAATATTATTAGTTAATTAATTGTTAATTCAGTAATAGAATAAAACATCCATTTTTCTGTCTGATGAGGCAGCTGTTACCCCCAGAAGGTGCATCACATGAATTTTTTTTCAGTCTGTTCAGGGATAAATCCTTGTTCATCACCAAGGGATGATGGTTCCAGGAAGGACTCTGAGTGTTGGATATCCCTTCTCACATGACACAGGTATGAATAATTATGTAAAATATTCTCTATTTCCACACCTGGTGCTCACAGTGTTTGCAGACCATGTTGCTGGTCAGCCTTCCATGGAAAGGGTGCTGAGATTTCCAGTGGTTGGACACAGGGGGAAGAGATCCTGCAACACAAAACTTGTCCTTGGATTTTCCATCCATCCACTCTCATCACTCCAATCCCACACTTTTGCCCTGCAGTAACAAAATGAACGCCTCCAAAGCACATTTTTGTCCCAGTGATTAATAATTAATGGAGGTTTATGTATATTTTTGATTTCTATTTCAGTTCAGTACAAAGATCAATTAATATTATCCCCTTAATAAACAAAACTACCCTATGAATATTCAGAATATCCAGAAGGGATAAAATCCTACCTCTTGTCCTGCAGCTTATTTGCTTTTGGATTATTTCTGGTTGCTACAGAGGGAGATAAAAGCATTTCATTAACCCTACCTCAGCAACATAGAAAAGATTTAGAAATTTAATACATGAAGTATTAAATGTGTTCCTATTTCATCCCTAGTTGGCTTTTCTGGCATTAGAAAAAATGTGGGAATCTCAGTGGCTCTTTATATTTGAAGAACAAAAAAAACCTGGTACAAAACAAATTTATAATTGACAATTGCTTGTAAAAGGAATCATTAATCTGCAGAACTCTCTGCCTCAGAACACTGAAGTAGCAGATTTGTCTTTTTTTCTGGTCTATAATTTAGGCAACACCAGATGTTTTCCATCTGCATCAAGTTCATCAGGAAGCTGGAGGATAAGATCAATTTCACCTCCATAAACTCTTCCAGAAATGTCCTTTTTGCAGTTTTCAACTTTTTTTTCAGGTGGGAACTACAGACCAGAGTAACTGCTTGGAGGGACTAACTTAAATCCCTACATCCCGTGGATTCAGGGATTCAAAAACCCTCAGGAAAGCAGGAACACCAGAAATTCAAAGATATTTTCTTCGGAAAACCCGAGAATTCTTTAGATCTGACTTAAATCGATGAGTTCCTACCAAAGGATTAAAGAACAGCTCTGGGGACAGAATCAAAATAGCCAAACCAGACACTTTCTTCTTGGGAATCTGGGCAGGTTCCAGGAATTTCTGCTAAGGAAATAAGTGGGATCACCTCCAGGGAATGCACATCGAAGAGATGGGTGACGCGGGGCTGCCGATCCCGCTCGTCCTCCAGGGAAGAGGTCAGGACATGGAACAGCTCATGGGCATCCTGAAAAGGGAGTCAGAACCAAGAGACATTAAAAAAAACCCACTCCAGAAGGGCTGGAATTCCGCAGGAAATTAAGGAAAAATTACAGCTCAGAGCCCAGATTTATATTTGTAATTTTATACATATTTATAGTTTATATTTCTGTTTATCATTTACATTTATACTTATATTTATTAACATAAGTACATAATAAATATAAATGTAGTATACAACGAAATATATAACTAACTATATTAAATATGTTGTTATAATTATAATAATATTCGTGTGAATATTGAATATGTTTTGTTGTGCCCAAAAGCCTCCTAACAGCACAAGGTACTAAAGACATCCTGGGCCATATAAACTCACAAGGAACTAAAACACTTGGGAGAAAAAAATAGTCCCAAACAAATTCCCAACTCCTTGTTTTCCTCGATTTCGAGGGAAGAGTAATTGAAATCTGTCCCTGGAAATCAGGAATATATTTTAGGAGTGGGATGATTGATGGAGTGCCTTGGAAATACTGACAAGAGTTGCAAATAATTAGGATTATCAAGAAAAAAAAACCACTCCAGGAGGGCTGGAATTCTGCAGGAAATTAAGGAAAAATTACAGCTCAGAGCCCAGATTTATATTTGTAATTTTATGCATATTTATAGTTTATATTTCTGTTTATCGTTTACATTTATACTTATATTTATTAACATAAGTACATAATAAATATAAATGTAGTATACAACGAAATATATAACTAACTATATTAAATATGTTGTTATAATTATAATAATATTCGTGTGAATATTGAATATGTTTTGTTGTGCCCAAAAGCCTCCTAACAGCACAAGGTACTAAAGACATCCTGGGCCATATAAACTCACAAGGAACTAAAACACTTGGGAGAAAAAAATAGTCCCAAACAAATTCCCAACTCCTTGTTTTCCTCGATTTCGAGGGAAGAGTAATTGAAATCTGTCCCTGGAAATCAGGAATATATTTTAGGAGTGGGATGATTGATGGAGTGCCTTGGAAATACTGACAAGAGTTGCAAATAATTAGGATTATCAAGAAAAAAAAACCACTCCAGGAGGGCTGGAATTCTGCAGGAAATTAAGGAAAAATTACAGCTCAGAGCCCAGATTTATATTTGTAATTTTATGCATATTTATAGTTTATATTTCTGTTTATCGTTTACATTTATACTTATATTTATTAACATAAGTACATAATAAATATAAATGTAGTATACAACGAAATATATAACTAACTATATTAAATATGTTGTTATAATTATAATAATATTCGTGTGAATATTGAATATGTTTTGTTGTGCCCAAAAGCCTCCTAACAGCACAAGGTACTAAAGACATCCTGGGCCATATAAACTCACAAGGAACTAAAACACTTGGGAGAAAAAAATAGTCCCAAACAAATTCCCAACTCCTTGTTTTCCTCGATTTCGAGGGAAGAGTAATTGAAATCTGTCCCTGGAAATCAGGAATATATTTTAGGAGTGGGATGATTGATGGAGTGCCTTGGAAATACTGACAAGAATTGCAAATAATTGGGATTCCTGCAAAGATTGGAAATCTGGAGTGCATCCCTGGGAGCAGAGCACAGATCCATTATCCATAGGGAAATCAGGGCTGGATCTGTTCTGCTTTAATATTCCTGGCCCTGTTGGTAATGACAAGGTTTGGAAGCAGCCAGGAATTCCCTGAGGAATATCCCAGCACACTGAAAGCCCCATTCCCAACCTGTGGATGTTTTCCAGCACTTTTTGGAAACAGGATCCAGATCTGACAGCTCCAGCCCTGGGGGATCCCAACCCAAGGGGATTTTCCCAGATTCCTGCACTGACCTGCTCCTCAAAGGAGGAAATCTGCCACCTGTTCATCCTCAGCACCTCCAGCAGGCAGCTGGCATCCAGGACATCGTCCTCTGTCACATCCTGGCAGGATAAAACTGGAGAAGGGAATGCAGGAGTGTCAGGAGGAGCCAAAAATGGGTAAAAATCCGTGTTTGACAGGGTTAAAGCACCACCAGCCTCACACCAATTCCACAGGAACATCCCCAGGCAGGACTTCCAAGGGATTTCCTCTGAAAACAACCCTGTGAGGGAAGCCAGACCATCACTTGAGGCTGTCAGAGATGAATTTAGCCCAGAAATGGATCACCTTAAATCTTTAATATTTTTAGCTGAAACCTTGCAAAGTGTGGTTGAATAGTCCCAGATTTTTTGGGAAAATAGTAAGCTTTGGGGGGGGAAAAAAGCTTAAATTATTTGCTAGTAATTTTTTTAATAGAATTCTAGATTTCTTGAATTCTGTGGAATTCAACCCTACTGTGAAAGGTGGTTGAGCTTTGGCCATGGGGTTGTGAATTAGACAGGGAAATAAAATAGGGAATAGAAACAACACGAGATTCTTTCTTTGGGAAAAGATGCTAAAAATGACAACATTTTTATTTTCTCCTTGGTTTGCCACAACAGGAAAATGTCTCAGTACCTCTCAGGAGCTGCAGCAAAGTCACTGACAGGTGTTGATGCTGTTCCTGGGGTTTTTCCTGCTCTGTCCTGTACTGTGCAGTGAACTCCTCCAGCCACCTGATGAAGGAGGGGCAGGAGGACAAGCCCTGCAGCAAGGAATTCATGAAACACGTGTTGCCAAGGTTCAGGAGACCGGGGACAAGCCCTGCAAAGAGAATTGCAAGGGTTTGCACCACGAAATCCAGGGGAAACATCCCATTTTTCAGTAGGAATGCTGTGTGAGGTGCTGTAGGTACAGGAAAAAATGCAGTTATTTCAGTTTAAATGGAGTTCAGTTTTCAGTTTTCGGTATTTCAGTTGACTTTTGACCTTTCACAGAATCCCAGAACGGTGTGGAAGGGATCTTGCAGATCACCCCATCCCACCCGCTGCCATGGGCAGCGACACCTTCCACTATCCCAAGCTCCTCCAAGCCCCGTCCAACCTCACCTTGGACACCTCCAGGGATGGGGCAGCCCCCAAGAAGCTGTGCCAGAGCCTCCCAGCCTCCCAGCGAAGAATCCTTCCCCAAAATCCCACCCAACCCAGCGGGAAATACCCACGAGGTGCTTTCGCAGCGGTTAGGCCAGCTGGAAAAACGGGATAAAGCACACGCCGGGGTTGTTCCCGGTGCTGGCAGCCCCAGCCCCTCCGGTACCTCTCCGCCGCCGTTTCCTGCCGGTGATGGGGCCCCACAGGACGTAAATCCCGGCTGCCAGCGCCGCCGCCGCGCCCCCCAGCACCCCCCAGCTCCGCATGGTTCGGTGCCTGCAACGGGAAAAGCGGGGAATAGAAGGAAGGAGCTGCGGCAAGCGGGAGAGCCCGCAGGTGCCCGGCCTTCCCCGGGGAACGGGAGCGCCAAGGCAAGGGGAGAGAGGGAATGGGGATATGGGAAGGGGGGAAATGGAGCAGGAAAACGGCAAGGGGGACAGGGCAGGGAGGAAAGGGAGAAAGGAAAGGAAGAAACGAAGGGAAGATGAGAAGGGAAGGGGGAAAGGGAAATGAAGAAAGTGAGGGAAGAAGGGAAAGGCAGAAAGGAAGCGCTCGGCCGAAGGTTCGCCCCCACCAACCCGAGCCGCCCCGCCCGCCCTCCCCTCAGATCCGGCCTCCTCCCGGCTCATCTCGAGCCTCTTCCAGCTCCATCCCGACCCTCTCCTGTCACAGCCGA
>WAAE01002002.1:540188-582055 GCA_013400495.1 Nicator chloris
CCCCTCGGACCTGGCCCCCTCCCCCGCCCGCAGCAGCCGCCGCACCGGACCGTCCTCCAGCATGGCCGCGCCGGAACGCGGGCGCGCGGCCGGGCGGCGCCGGGGGGACGGCAGGAGCGCGCGGACCGGCCGGGCGGCGGTGCCGGAAGTGGTTCGGGGGGGCCGGTTATGGTGGGGACCGGGCACGGCGGCGGGCGGAGCGGGGGCGGGGTGAGGGCGGTACCGGGGGCGGGCCCGTGCCTGTGTGAGCGGCCCGTAACGGGGTAACGGGGCAACGGGGCTGTTCCGGGTGTCCCACCGGCTGTGGTGGGAAGCCCTGGCGGTCACAGGCCGGTCCCGGTGTGACGGGCCCAATCCCCGCGTTGCCCAACCCTCACAGCCCGCCCGAGGTGTCGCCGGCCCGCGGCCGTAGTTCAGAGCTCCGGGAAAACAGTGGGATCTTCCAGTCCCGCCCGCTGCAGGGGCGGTTTAGTTGGAATATTGAGGGCAAATCCTCGTGGAAAGGTTGTCCAGACCTGGCACGGCTGCCCGGGGCGGGTCCCGTCCCCAGGATTCCCCGTCCCGGTGGATGTGACGCTCGGGGACACGGCCTGTGATGGCCTCGGCAGTGCAGCGAGCGCCTGGGCTCGGGGGATTCTCCCGGCGCGGCGGTTCCGCGGCCCGATCCAAGCCCGCGGGGCAGGAGCAGCTGCGGCTTCGCTCGGGGCAATGGGGAAACCGCGGCTGAGCCGGGCCCAGCTAAGCCGAGCTCAGCCAAATCCTCCGAGCCGAGTTGTGCTGAGCTGAGCCCAGCCGAGCCCAGCCGTGCCAGACCCAACCCAGCCGAGCCAAACCCCACTGAGCCGAACTAAGCCAGGCCCAGCCATAACCAGTCCGTGTGAACTGATCCGAGCCCAGTTGAGCTAAACCAAGCCGAGCTGAGCCGTGCCAAACCGAGCCGTGCTGAGCTGAGCCAAGCCGAGCCCGGCTGAGCCAAGCCATGCCGAGCTGAGCTGAGCTGTGCCAAAGCAGCCGAGCCGTGCTGAGCCGAGCTGTGCCGTGCCAGGCTGAGCCCAGCCAAGCCGAGCCGAGCGGGTGCGCGCGGGCCGGCGGTTCCTGCGGAGCTGTCCAGCCCTTCCAGCCTCTCCAGCCCTTCCAGCCTCTCCAGCCCTTCCAGCCGCTCCATCCCGCATCCCGAGCCCGCATCCCGAGCCCGCCATGCGGGAGCGATGAGCGCAGCCGCCGCCTGGCCATGGAGGAGGATTTGTTCCAGCTGAAGCAGCTGCCGTGAGTAGCGCCGGGGGGGCTCCTGCCCCTCCGGCCGCGGGAATCCCGGCGGGGAGCAGGGAATTCTGCCGGGAAGCGGCTCAGGCCCCGGGAAGCAAGGCCATTTTCCCGGTGGAGCTGCCCGGGTGCAGCATCCCGAGGGATGCAGGAGCCGCTTGTTACATAAATTCACTCATCTCGTTCGGTTGTTTCGTTGGTTTTTTTTGTTTGGTTTGGGCTTTTTTGTTTCGTGGGGGTTTTTTTCTCGGCGTGGATTTGATGGTGGTAAAAAATCAGCAGGGATTGGGGCAAAATCGTGGAAGCGCCAGGAGGTTTTGGGAGAGGAGACGTTGGGATCGCCTTTGCAGGGGGGGTTATCTGTAAATAATGTTGTGCTGGGGAGGCTCTTCCTCGCCATCCTCCTCCCCGACAGGGAGGAATCTCCGAGCAGAACCTGCCCTGCCGAGGTGGGTTGGGGGGGACCATCGGCATTCCCAGCGTTTCTGGAAAGCCAAACGCTGCTGCACAAGGAAAATGCTGATTTTTGCCAGGAACTCTCTGCCTTTGGGATGTGGTTGCTGGATCTGTGAAGAAAAAAAAACCAAAAAAACAACCACCCAAAAAAACCAAAAAAACCCATACCAATCCCAAACCTGACAAAATCTTCGGTGCCTTTAACCCCAGGAATTCCTTCCTTTTCCCTCAATTCCAAATGCTTCCTTTAAAACCAACCCCGTTTTTCTTAATGCTCCGTTCTCAGGTGTTTTGCAACATTTTCCTATTTATAAATCATGGGCTCTGCAAGGCACGAACGTTTCAAGTTGGTGTTAAATATTCATGAGCTCGTGTCAATGACAGAGCACCCTGTCCCATAACGTTCCTGATAAGTTGGACAAGAACTCCAGCTGTTTTCCAATCCTCAGTTAGGATGCCTTCAGCTTGTCAGGGAAAAGAATTAGAGGTTATTTTATCAAGCTATTTCCCCCCCATTTTTAAGAGCAAAACCTGGGAATATGTTCCAAAGTACCTTCCAGTGCAGGTGTTTTGGTGCTGTGAGATTTTGCAGATAAATGCAGCAGCTCCCTGAAATGTCCCAGATGTGAAAAATTTGGCAAGTATGGAACAGAAATTATCCCTGTGGAGTTTTTTCCTTCGTTTGTATCAGTTTGTTTCATATATCCCTAAATTATACACCTATAATTTTATTTTCTGTGCTGAGGAATGTACTGAATCCCTGCCTGGATTTGTGATTCTCAGATTTTGTAGGATCCATCACCTCCAAAGCTGGAATGATCTTTAAGATCCCTCCCTGTGTTTCTGTGATAATTTAATCTATTTCCAAAACTATTTTGCTTAAATCCAAGGGATTTTCACTTTCCAAGGAGAAAAACTTCCTCTGTGTTGCAGATAAAGTGAAGGAAGTTTGAGGGATCTGTTCCATTAAATCTGGTGGATCTGTTCCCAAATCTTTGGCCACAGAAAACTTCACAGATGGGGAAAGAACCTTCTCTGTGGGAAGGGAGCAAATCCCTCTGACCAAAACATCAAAGCTGTGTCAATTTAGTAAATTCTGGGCTTAAAACACAGATATTCCATTAATCACATGATATTAAATAATTCTGTTGAAGATGAAAGTGGAGTCACAGAGTAAGAATCCTGATGGAAAAAAAAAATCCATCCATTCCCTGAATGAGCTCAGGAATTGTATTTCACTAAATAATATTTCAAATTCTGGTGCATTTCAGGAGTTTCACTTCTAATCACAAAAACAACTCAGAAAATGGAATTTGGGCTCTTCCTGCCAGGACAAAACCCCCTGAAATTCGATGACGCAGCAATGCCTAATTCCAATTAAATCCATGCACACAAAACAGGGATCTCATTAAACATGCATCATTCCATCATATTTTTATGACCTCTGTGGTTTTATAACTTTGTGGATAGCACAATAACAGCCAAGACCAAGGATTCTATCCCACCCCAACATAGCATACCTGAAACCAGATCCAAACACAAATCCCAGCATTCCCAGTGGAGAATGGAGACAAGGAATGAGGAGAAACCTCGATATGAAACAGGGCTTCAAGACTCACCAAGCCCAGCTCCCAGCTGGAAAATCCTGGAAGGATCCCTGCCAGTTTCTGTGGTTTCAGGGTGGTGAAGTTCCGCCGCACGGGGGAGAGCTCGAGGTCGGACGAGGACGGAATTTCGGGAGAGCACGAGGTGCAGATCGAGGGGGTGAGGACGGAGCTGGAGCCCGTGGAGCTGGGGGATGGAGCTGCAGTGCCCAAGGAATTCGCCAACCCCACGGATGGTGAGCAGGGCTCTTGTTTTCCTGCAAGGAGGAGGTTGTGGAGAAAGGTGGGACCTCTTCATCCCAGTCAAGCTGGGTACAGGGGGAGGTTTAGAGAAGTTCAGGATGCCCAGATAAATGGGGTAAGTCAGGGCAATTCTGTTAGACCTGAAAATGGTGATTTGATCATCTCATTCCCTGTGGGATGCTCTCTGTGTTCCTTTTTGTGTCCCCAGTGCTGGATACTCCTGTTAGGGAGCTGTGGGTCCAGCTGCCAACCCCTGTTCCATACTGGAATTTGCCTGAGTTCCCTCTGGAGCTGTTGAGAGCTCCTGGAGCAGCTACACCTGGCTCTCCTTCAATGCTGAGATGAATCTGCAGAGTTCCTGGCTCCTCTTTTCCTAGAGGACAACGGGAACGTCCATCTCAGCCTCTGCTTCCTGCCTGGAGGCATCACTGCTTTAGGAGGGATGAGAAATATTGGGTTGGTCTTAGCACAGTGTGAAAATTTGGTGTTAATCTTGTTCCTGAACTTCTCTGCTGTGCTTCAGCCCTTGGATTTTGTTTGATTTCCTCCTGGCTTGTGTTGTTGTGGGGATCTCACAGCTCTGAGCCAAAGCTTTTCTGAGGAACATCCTTTTCAAACTGATGCAAGTGTTAAAACTGTGAGATTGATTTAAACAACTCAAATATCAAAATGTGCTTTTCTTGGTCATTTCATTTTGCATTTGAGCAAAGGAATTTGAGACATCTCTGCACCTTCAGCTGGAACAAACTAAAGAGGTCATGGCAGTGGGTGGGAAACAACCAGCAGCATTTTTAACAGAAACAGGGTTTAAGATTTGTGTCTTTGGGAGAAATTCTTTTTTTAAATAATGAGAGGTTCCACTGATATATTCCCTGCAGCTCCCAGCACTGCTGTGGGCTGGGGCTGAGCTGTTTCTCCCCACTGAAAGATGCATTTCAGTGGCTGGAGGAGTCACTCCCAGGAGGAAGAGGCTGAACATGGGCTGGATTTGTGGCTGCCACACTGATTTACCTCCACGTGATTAAAATATTCTAGGAATAATTCAAATTATTTTGACTTTGGAAGAACACAGAGATTTTCCTGAGTAGGAATTGTATAATAACTAAGTAGCTCTGTTATATATTTGAGATCTCACCAGATTAGCCAATTAATCAGTAATTAAACCAGAACATTCTGTCTCAAGGGCTGGCTTTTCTAAGGAAGGAATCCACTGGAATTGTTTTTTTTTCCAGATACTTTCATGGTGGAAGATGCAGTGGAAGCCATTGGATTTGGGAAGTTCCAGTGGAAGCTCTCTGTCATTACTGGATTGGCATGGGCAAGTAACTGGGATCAGGATCAGTTCATGATCATCACTTAGAGAATCTCAGGGATTTCAAATAATGGGGGCAGAGAGTCTCCAAGCAGATAAATGTACAACAAAGCAGGAATTTCACTGGAAATTAAAATAACATCAGCACCCAGCCTTGTTGTGAGGGGTAGTGATGGATTTCTTTGTCTCTGAAGTTCTTACAAATCAGGGTTTGGAAAACCATTTCGATTCTCCACTTCAGTTTGGTTGCAAATGAAAGAGGTTCCAGGCTGCTCCTGCAGAACCTGAGGCTTCCTGCAGTGATTTTGCCACATTCCTCCCATCAGCTGCCACCTTGGTTGTCTGTATCAGTCAGGATTGCTGTAATCTCAGTTTCAGAGGAACAGCAACCCAGCACTTCCACTTTTAACCTTGATATCAACATCAACAAAAAGTCTTGGTTTCTTTTTTTCTGCTCTTTCTGAAGCTCTGTGTTCCACCTCCTGTAGTGTATTTTAAGATCCTGATACCTGGAGCTGTATTTACTGGCTTTTATCCATGTAAGAAGCTGGAATCTGCCATGGTTTAGAACCTAAATCAGCTGTGGAATTTGGTTTGCAGGTGATCTGTGCAAACCCAGGAGTGTTGAAGGAAATAAGTTACAAGGTATTAAACAGTCCTGACCAAATCTGTGTGTGAAGGGGCTGAAAGCTGGAATTTGCACCATGGAAGTCACTGAACCTGTGTCACTGACCAGCCAAACCTCCTCAAAATCTTTGTGTTCAGCTCTTTGGATCCTCTCTGCCAGAGTTACTGAATGTGCTGACAACCAGAAATGAGTTGAAAATGTTAAATATTAAACATTTTGTTCAACCACAAGGCAGGAATGGCACGAAAATATCACCAAGGCCTATTATTGACTCCTAAATCCACCTGATTTGCAGGCAGTTGTTGATTTTGTTTTCTCTTCTCCCTGCAGATGGCAGATGCCATGGAAATGATGATTTTAAGTATCCTTGCCCCTCAGCTGCACTGTGAGTGGCGCTTACCCAGCTGGAAGGTTGCATTGCTCACCTCGGTAGGAAAAAATATCTGACAGCTCCTGTCTTCCCTGAGGTTTTGCCATCATTGTTCTCCAGATATTTTGCTTTGTGTCCCTCAAATGAAAACTCCTCGTGGCCTTTGCAGATTGCCTTCAGCTTGGAAGTTTATAGGAGATTTTTTAAAAAAAAAGATTTATAGGAGTTCTTTTAAAAGATTGAAGTAATGAAATTCAGTGAGAACTGAGGGCATTTTGCAGGTTTCAGGCTCGAAATTTCATGTAACTGCCAGGAAAGCTTTTGAATTTACTCAGATTCATCCTAAAATTCAAACCCTTTGATTAATTTCTAAAAAAAAAAAAATTGATAGATTTTGGTTATCTTGCTTGCAAATCTTTCTCTCTCCCCACATTTAAGCTCTCTGACATACTGACATCCCTGAGGGAGAACAAATAGTTGATTTTTGAGGTTGGACTCAGTGATACCAGAGGTCTTTTCCAGGCTTAATAATTATGGGGTTATCCAGTGATCTTGGGAAGCAAAGCTCTTACAACACCACCTCCAAGATTTTTTTTTTTTTTCCTGCTGTTCCACAGGTGGTGTTTGTGGGAATGATGTCCAGCTCCACGCTCTGGGGAAACATTTCAGACCAGTATGGGAGGAAAACAGTAAGTCTGCAGCTCCTGCTGGGATATAGCCCAACATTTCTGCAGCGTGGAATGGACAGTGCAACTGGCACGGGGTGCCCAGAAACTCTGTGGCTGCCTCATCCCTGGAAGTGTCTGAGGCCAGGTTGGAGCAGCCTGGGATGGTGGAAGGTGTCCCTGCACATGGCAGGGGGTGGGATGAGATGAGCTTTAAAGTCCCTTCCAACCCAAACCATTCCAGGATTCCGTGTTCCCAAATGTCCACGTGTACAAAGCAGCATTAAGCAGATCCAGAATTGAGCTCCTGTGAAATAGAAGGCATTTGAAGCTCTGTTTTCCACTTGAATTTGTGTTACAGTGATTTTTAACTCTTGCTGAACACAGGGCCTAAAGATCAGCGTGTTGTGGACACTCTACTATGGGATCCTCAGTGGGTTTGCTCCCATTTACAGCTGGATCCTGGTGCTGAGGGGCCTGGTGGGCTTTGGGATTGGAGGAGTGCCTCAGTCGTAAGTAAATATTCACAAAGTCCAAACTTCCTCATTTCTCTTTCTTTCTTTCCTTCTTTCTTATAAAATTCTCATGTCAGATCGAAGTCTGTGAAAAGTCTTGTTTCTGTTCAGCCACCCCAAACCTTGGTCTTGTTGCAGGGCAGGTCATGCTGCCCTAAACACCAGCATTTAGAGGCAGAGCTGAGCCCTGACTCTGATGTAAAACCCCAGCTTATTGTTCAGTCAGAGCCTGAACTTCCCCAGCTCACCCTGAGCTGGAATTTCAAACCCACACAGCCCAGACCTGGAGCACTGGAGATGCTGGGATGGCTCAGAAGGAAAAGAAAGTGTCAGGATATTTATCATTGTGTGGTTCCTTTCACTGAAGAGAGGGATCCATAAATTTTCCACCTGCAATAAATAACCCTGCTCTAGGCTTTTAATTATAAATGTAAAGGGAAGGGTACAGCCATTGTCTCTCTTTTATACTTATCAATAATTGATATTTTTGCCTTCTGGAGGTGCTATTTTGGAGCAGGCAGAGCCTGGCTTGAATTGATGGCTCAAGATTCCTTCCCAAGGCAAGGCAGTGGCTTTTCCATGGCCACTTTCAGATAAAAAACCCAGAGCTGCAAGTGCAGCCCAGCCAGGGCCACTGGACTTGGCTCACTGAGGCTCTGTGGCTTCCTGAGAGAAAAACCAGAGCCAGTTACAGATCCCTGAGTGGATCCCATCCTCCCTGAGTCTGCTCCTGGTCTAACTATAACAGGGGTTTATTTGATGGATGGGTAAACATGGATGATGCAGGAAAAGTAGCTCCTTTCTAATATCCTTAAGCTGTGAGATTTTGGAGGTGAGTGCCTGGATCTCCATGGAATGAGTGTAATTTTCTCCTCTGGATTGCCTCCAACAATTCCATGTCCTTCTTTTGTTGGGGTCATTCACCAGCTCCTGTTTTCACTGCACTACAGAGGAACCTGAGCTACACTTTAAGATGTGATTTGAGTGCTCCAAACCTCTGCTTGAACGAAATATTGTGTGAAACTTTATACTTTCCATGAACTGGGCAGCTCTTCAGGGATCAATCCACTTTTTAAGTTAGTAGGAATTTTGTCCCAAACCTCAAAGGAAGCAGGAACAGACTGAGTCAATGGAATGCAAACACAGCAAAGCCAAACCTTACCAGTTTGAAGGAGATGACAAAGCTTGGACTGGCTGCTGCCTAAATTCCTCCTCAGGAATTCCTCCTGGAGAAGCTTTGCCATCACTCCTTGGCACAGGCATGAAACAAAGCCTCAGTGGTTGCTCTTTGAATCCCACAACAAAAGAATGCAAATTATTTTATACCAGTGACATGCAAATATTCCCCTCTTGGAGAATTGAACCTTGGCACAGGAGACAGGTGGGAATTCTCTGAGCCCGTTGTAAAGCCCTGAAGAAATTCTTTATCCAGCAGGACTTTGTGTTGAATTCTGATGGACCACGCTGAAAACACCAGCTAAAATGGTATTTTCAATGGTGCTCTGGCTCAGAGCAGGGCTATGAAAACATGAGCATCAAGATCTGCATTTAACTGACGATTGTGGGGTCACAAAACCACACAAAAAGTGCAAATTGTGTCCTCTCCTGCAATGTTGTGGGGTAGAAGGGGAGTGTGACCTAGTGTCACAGCCTGGCTGGCTCTGGGGATAGGGAGAGCTTGGAGTTGCTGCTCTGGGTTTGGCAGTTTTATTAAAAGTCAAAAGGGATGTTTGAACCTCTGCTGTGGCATTTCCCTCTCTGTGCTGACATTTTCCTCTGTTCCCTCTTTTAGGGTAACTTTATATGCTGAGTTCCTTCCAATGAAAGCCAGAGCAAAATGCATTTTATTAATAGAGGTGAGTGGGTGCATTCTGATCCTCGAGGGTCAAATCCTCTGGTGCTCACACCCCTTCCATCCTTCAGCCTGGAAATCCCCTCAGAGCTGCAGCCAGACCTGGCCTTTCCACCTTGGTGTGGAGCTGAGTCACTCCTGAGCTCTGCTACCAGCCCAGCTCCAAAAGCAGCAGGAATTTTTCCTGTCACTCTCCACTCTTCCTGTTGAATTTGCCTTTTTCCAAATCATTTTACATCCAGGGCTGCAGAGTGAGCACGAGAGGGGCATTGGGGGTCCATGATTTTGTGCTGAAATGCATCTGAGTGATGCATTTGGAGAGCTGACAGCTCCACAAATTCAGTGCTAAGTTCAGCTCCATCTTCATCCAAACATGTCAAAGTCACACAGGGCAGGATTTTTCCTTGAAAGATTTAAAGGCAGATTTCGCACCCTTGGAATTTCTCTCTCCAGCCATCCCTGGTGAGCACAGCCTGGAATGTTCCAAAGAAGAGGCCTTGGGAGGACTCCATTCCTCATTTTTCTGTTGGTTTTCCCTCTTCCAGGTGTTCTGGGCCCTTGGGACTGTGTTTGAAGTGCTCCTGGCAGTGGTGGTGATGCCCACGCTCGGCTGGCGCTGGCTCCTCATCCTCTCTGCCCTCCCACTCCTGCTCTTTGCTGGCCTGTGTTTTGTAGGTATTCCTTAAGGATTCATGTGAATTCCTGCAATTCCCACTCCTCTACCCCATTCTCCGACCCAGCTGAGGGAAATCAGGACACTTTTGAGCTTTCTGGTGGTGTCTTGTGTGAAATAACTGAAATAATCACCAAAAAATGCAGTTTCAACGGGGTGCTGGGAAAAACATTCCAGGGAGTGTTGATGTGACTGTAATTGCTGGAGGACAATGGAGGGCTGGAATTTGATTAAATCAGGCCTGGAACCCTCTCCAATTTAACGACTTTGTTTCAACTAAACTCAGTGGAATCAACATTTCATCAAAACCTGTTGCTTTTTCCCTAAATTCTCTTTTGATTTTGTCACTTTTAGAATCAATTTCCACTTCAAAATCCTCCCAAATCAGGGACAGAATATGCAGAGTGCAGGTCAGATTCCAAAATAAGTTAGACCTGAGCTTCAGTGATATATTTTGTATTTTATTATTTATTAGGTGATATCTTTGCCAATCACTCAGTCTCCTCATAGATAAATGTCCTTGTCAGGTGGTTTAGCAGCTTTTTATTCCTTAGTTTTTCAGGAATACCTCCAGTTATCCAGGTGCTCACGAGCTTGTTCTGAATTAAAAAGAGCTTAAACCCATAAATTTTGGAATGCCAGGAGCATCTTGTTATCTGCTCTGGAGGCTTTGCCATTCCTTCATGGAAGGGATAGTGTAAAAAACCTGCAAAAATTCCCAACAGTTCTCAAGGATAAACCCAAAGGAATGGAAGGGTTCTGAGTTCATGGGGAAAGTGGGGGGGTTGCAGTTTTTAAAGCCTGATGAGATGATTCTTGGAATTCTTTCTTGGAATTCTTCAAGCTTAGTTCTGTAATGCTTTGTTATGTGACAATCTGCTGGAATCACTGAGATTCCCCCGAGGAAAATCCCAGAGTTTATTGCTGGTTGTGACACCCTCCTGTGTGTGTGTGACCTGCTCTTGTCCCTTAGTGGCTGCCAGAAAGTGCCAGGTATGATGTGTTATCTGGGAACCAGGAGAAAGCTCTGGCCACTTTGAAGAGGATTGCCACGGAAAATGGAGCTCCAATGCCCTTGGGAAAACTGGTGGTTTCCAGGCAGGTATGTGCAGGTCACAGGTGTTATTGTTGGACACAAAAAGACTGAGACAACCTCTAAGATGTAGAAGGCTGAATAATAATTTATTAAAACAAATGAAGCCTCTTTTATAGAGTGATAAGACAGAGCTGGACTTAATTGCTCGTTGATTAACACACTGTTACTATGATTGGCTAATTAAATTAACACTTCTCTACATGTAAACCAAATAAAAAACACTAGCTGTATAGATTTGTTTAAATTCTTTCTTCAGGTTGTTTTGAGAAAAATTATTGCTTGAACATTACTGCAGCTGAGAAAATCAGCTGCAGCCTCTAAGAAAAAACCAAAACGAGACCCACACACAGGCACCTCCAGAACAACAAAACTGAGGGGGTTTGTAAGCAAATCATCAATGTTCTCTTCAGTTTTAGTGTCTGAGCTAGACAGAAAAAATGAGGTTTGATCGTTTAGGCCTCTTTCCCACTGAGGACGAGTTAAATTCTCATTTGGAAGTGAAAAGCAGCTTTTAAATGGGCATTAATGTTATTTAACCTCAGTGTTGTTAAGAAAACCAAACCTTGAGGTTGTTGAAGAGCTCAGGTCAGAATTCCTGGATCTGGATTCATGAGACAAGATGAAATTTGACACTTTAGCTGTCCCTCATCATCCAACTTCTGCTTGTTCCCAACAGGAGGACCGAGGTAAAATGAGGGATCTTTTCACCCCCCATTTCCGCTGGACCACCTTGTTGCTCTGGTTTATTTGGTAAGAGAAAACCTAAAGGTTCAGTGCCAGCACAGCTCTAAATGGGTTTTATTGAAGGGATTTGACTCAAATACAGCAACTTCCTCCTCAGAAAAAAGCCCAACCAAACAAAAAAACCCACCCAACCTGTATTGATTTGTAATTTATTCAACCACCCAAGCATTCCAAATCCAATTGCCCTTTAATTTTCTGAATGCTAAAATAGCTTCGAGGTAGGACTTTTGACTGGTGGTGTTTATTTTAAGTTGGACCAGCTGCAACTTCCTCTCTCATTTGCTTCCTTGCAGGTTTTCCAATGCTTTTTCATATTATGGGTTAGTTTTATTAACTACAGAGCTCTTCCAAGCAGGAGATGTTTGCAGCAGTGAGTATTGCTCCATCTTTTCTTTTTAAATATGTCCTGTTAAAACTACTGGAATACCCTTTATTAGATCACCTTCTGCTGGTGGTTTGGAAAAAGAATGTGGCTGAGTTTTAAGTTTATTTTAAATACTCCCTCATCTCTGCCCCATGCAGAGAGGTCCTGCACAGTGGTTTTGAGCCCAAAATGTCAAACAGCAAGACAACCTTCAAGGCAGACCTGTTATCTGTTCTTCTTGATAAAAAATAAGTGATTGAATAAATACAAGTTTGCAGATTTGACAGGTCTAATTAGTTCTGAGAGGGAGAAACTGCTGCTGTGGAGCTCCTGGGTTCTCAGGATGGGAAAACTTGCTGAGAAGGAAGATAATAGTGGGAAATCAACGTCCTTTGTGTTGCAGAATTTTTCTTGGGGGAAAAAAAAGGTGCTTTGAGTGAGTTAAGAAGAGGCTTGAACAGTTTGATTCCCCAGGAGAGGCATGATTGCATGCAGAACACTTGTAATTAGGGAAAACTGCATGGAAGTTGGGGAATTATAAAAGGTGGATGGGGAGTGTTGGAGCAGCCCCAGATTCCAAGGTTGAACAGCAGAGATGAGCTCTGAGAGTTCTGACTCAGGTTTGCCTCCCCAGAGGAGGATGCAGCCCTTAAAAACCCTTGTTTCTTATAAGGACATGAGATTGTTCAGTATTCTCAGAGTGTAGGAGGTGTTGGAATCCCAATTTGTGTTGGGAGAAACTGAATTATTGGAGTTAATTCTGTCCTGAGCCCAGGACTGGAAAATAATTCCGGCTGTACAGCTGATAAGGAGGAGGAATTTTCACAGAAAACATGATAAATGCTCAGAGTTTCCAGGCTAAATCACCAAGCATTGCTCTTCAATGCCCCTCTGACTCTGAATTCCATCCCAGCAGCACATCAGGCATTCAGAAGAGAAATAACAATTAAATCAAAGGGACAGAATCACTTGAATTTCTATCCCTAAACAACTTCCCAGAAGTATTTTAAAGGATTATGGATGCAGTGAATCCATGCCATTCCTTCCAATCCATTCCTTCCTAAATTTCAGCAGTAAAAGTGAGAGACCCAGCAGGAAGGTAAACAGGGAAGAGTTTGCTTTAAATGTATTAAATATTTGTGCTTTTTTCCTTGCAGTATCCAGCAGAAGGCAGGAAGTAAAAGCCAAGTGCAGCCTGACCTGTGAGTACCTGACAGAGGAGGATTACACTGACCTGCTCTGGACAACCCTGTCTGAATTCCCTGGTAAGGAGCAATGAGAAGGACCAGTTTTTCCTTGGAATGGCTCAAGGAGTGGGAATGGGCTCTGACAGCAGAAATGGAACTGGGATGTCTGGCCTGATGCTTCCCACAGCACTCAGAGCTCCTTGCTGTAGCTGTGGATTCTCCCTGGCCTGGGATCACTCCACAAAAAACCAGTCGTTGCTCTGGAATGGCTCCTCTGTCTGTTCCAACCCAGCAACACTTCAGGAGGAGGAAAACCAGCTCAATCAAAGGGGCAGAAACACTGGAATTTCTATCCATAGGTGACTTTCCAGAAGTATTTTCAAAGGATGATGGGTACAGTGAATCCCTGGAGAACTTGCTCCCTAAATCTCTGTGTCCAGCCTCAGTCCTGATCCTGTGATTTTCAGGCAATTCCAGCAAATTTCAATGGATGGTCTGGCACAGGACAAGCAAAATAGTGTGAAACAGCCATTGATCCTTCAGATGGAGGAGATCTTCCAGTGTTAATCTGATTGAGAACAACACCAGAGACAGGGATCAGGATATTTTCACTCTTCTGGATCATAATTTCAGGGCTAAAAGCTCAAGGAGAAGCCATTTAATGAGTGATAATTTGCAAGTATGACTGAGAAATATGCACAGCCATTCCTAAGAGGAGTGTGCTGCCAAACAGTCATTTTGGGAAGGATACCCAGAAAAAAGAGTGAGGGGTGCTGTGGCTGAAAGGTCTGGTTTGATCCTCACACACACTAAGGTAGGAGTGAGAAATGTTGACAGGATACCTCTGGATGTGACACTGGTGCTGGAATAATCCCCACTCCTGCTGTGCATCAGCTTTCAAAAGGATCTGGGAAAATTGCATTGGAGGGAAGAATTAATAGTGAGATTTACTGAGCTTGATCTATTTCCTATTGAAAAGCAGGGGAGAAATAATTTGGTGAAACATCTAAATAACAGAACAGAAAGAAAATACCACCCTCTAAAGAGCCCTTAAATCCAGCAGGGAACAATGGCCAGAAGTTGAACAGATGTTCTTCCAGGGAGCCATGAGCAGGTGTTTTAGGCATTCACATCAGAAATCCCTGGATGGGAGTGTGGATTTGTGGATCTGGGAGCACATAGCAGGACTCAGCAGCTGGAACACAGAATTCCTGTCTTCACATGACACCAGCAGCAACCCATCCCACAGCCCTGCCTGGGGCCAGCAAAGGATTGGAAAGAGAGGCCAAAATTTCCAATCTAAAGCACCCAGGCTGTGTTAAATCTGCTGCAGCCCCCCTTTGCTCAATTCCCAAGGCTCTCCTGGTCTCTTCCCCCAGGTGTGTTGGTGACCCTGTGGATCATCGACCGCATCGGCCGCAAGAAAACCATGGCCCTGTCCTTCCTTGTCTTCTCCTTTTGCAGCCTCCTGCTCTTTCTCTGTGTTGGAAGGTGAGTCCAGCACAGGGAACAACTGGAGTAAAGGATGTATCCATGTCCTCTCTTGGCTGTGGTGGGAGAATTGGGAGTGGTGGTTTGAAAAGATTTAAGGCTGGGGTTGGGTTTTCTCACCAGAGTTTGGGAGGGAAGTAAAAGTGAATTCCAAGTGAACCCAGCAGATTGTACTTAACATTGCCAAACTCTGCTCTCCTCCTTTCTTCTCACAGAAATGTTCTTACTGTGCTGCTCTTCATTGCAAGAGCTTTTATTTCAGGAGGATTTCAGGCTGCCTATGTTTACACTCCTGAGGTAAGGGGGTTGTTGTGGTGATGGGAATATTCAAGGGGAGATGTGAGAACAGGGTGGGCAAGTCATTTTGATGACCTGTTCCCAATGGACTTCACCCCAGACTGGAGCTGTAGATCCCATTGTCACTGTGTGACAGAATGTGCTGTGGCACCTCTTAGGAATTCCCATTGATTTAGGAGTGGAAGGAGGAAAACTTCCCACTGGGATTGATGGGATGATGTTTTTCCCACAGGTTTATCCCACAGCCACACGTGCTTTGGGCCTGGGAACGTGCAGTGGAATGGCCAGAGTGGGAGCCCTCATAACCCCATTCATTGCACAGGTAAATCCTTTCTCCTCTGAGACTGGGAGTCTTTTCCAGCTTTAGCAATTCCATGATTCTGTGAAGGTGATGTAGAACCTGCTTTTCTTCCACTATCCCGGGTTGCTCCAAGCTCCTTGGACATTTCCAGGGACGGAGCAGCCACAGCTTCTCTGAGCAACCTGTGCCAGGACCTCCCACCCTCACAGGGAAGATTTCCTTCCTAAAATCCAGTCTAATCCTACCCTCTGAGAGTTTAAAACCACTGTCCCTTGTCCTGGCACGATCTATAAAAATGTCCCTCTCCCTCCTTTCCAGAAGCTTCAAGTTAAATTTTATTCCCAATACTACGATGAAAATTTCTATTGCTCCGTCAGTGTCTGTATTTCCATGCTGAGGTGCTGTTTTGCATTCCCTGCCTTTTTCCTGCAGGTGATGTTGGAATCTTCAGTCTATCTGACTCTGCTGGTTTACAGTGGCTGCTGCCTGCTGGCTGCCCTGGCCTCCTGCTTCCTGCCCATCGAGACCAAGGGCCGTGGCCTCCAGGAGTCCAGCCACAAGGAATGGGGCCAGGAGATGGTGGGCAGAGGATCTCATTCCCCAGGGGAATCGCAGGAATGATGGGACATGGAAACCTGCTGGAAGAAGGAAGGATAGGAGCAAGATGTCTCACAAAACCTCCGAGCCTGAAGCATGGAAAGCTGACCACCATCACTGCCAATGTCACGTGTCAAACTGCAGGAGCTGGGGGTTGAACCTCAGCAAATTGTGTGTCTGCTGCTCTTTGCTCACACTCATAAAAACTTTCTGGATGGAGAGGCCTTTGATCCAGATAGCCTTGGAAATTTAGCAGGAGAGGTTTCTCTTCAGCCTGTCGTGCTTGCATGGTCAGCTCTTCAGCTTAAAATGTCCTGTGCCAAGCAAATGCCAAGTGACTGCAGCCCAGCATGAGCTGTCATTCAAACACTGAGCTCTTGATGCCTGAAACCAAGAGGTTCATCTTTAGTGTGGCCCTGGCCTGGCACAGGGTGGGTTCCATCCCCTACCTATGGGTTAAATGCCTGCCTTGCACTTTTAGCCATCAGAACCACCACCAAAATGTGGTTCTGTCAAACCAACCTGGGCTTTCCAGGTGGGTTCTGTTCCTGGAGAGGGGTTTGCTTGGAAACTGATTCCTGACTGTTTCTCCCATCCCAGGTGGGTAGTTGGAGCAGGGAGGGTGATGTTTGCTGCAGGGCTGAGACCTTGTAGCAGAAATGTAAATCACAGAGTCATTAAGGTTGGAAAAGCCCTCCAAGCTCATCAAGTCCAATGTGTAAATCCTCATGTTTTGGAGCAGGATTGGACTTCTCTGGCATTGCCAGGGACCTTGAGCTCTCTGTCTGTTGCTTGGAGTGGGGACGTTCTCACTCCTGGGGTAGACCATGTGGATCCAGGTGTGTCCCTGCTCCATTACCTGAGCACATCCTCGTGGTGGGGCAGTCCCAAGCGGAGTCGGGAGCGCTGCTGTTGGGATGGAGCCACTCCCTGACAGCTGGGCAGGACCTTTCCTGCTGATTGTACATTGGTGACAAAGGAATGTAGCTGGAATAAATTAACAAAACCATGGGAAGAGCCCATCTGCAGTGACCTTGGGTGAGGAACAGCCCTCCTTCAGGTGTGGCTCCTCAAGGGATGATCCCGCTCTTGTCAGGGAATGTAACAGAGCTCAGGTGAGGACAAGCTGGTCTGGTTTGTCACACACTTGTCCCTGGGCACAAGTCAGGTGGCAGAGCCTGTGGGATTGTGTAGGGATCTGAGATGTGCCTCATGCAGGTCTCAGTGGATTTCCAGGATTCCAGACCTTGGGACACACAACCAAATGTGGGTGAGATGGACTTGTGAGGAAGCAGTGGGGGTTTATGGTCTGTCTGAGCAGGTGTCTCACCTGAACACAGGTACATGTGCAACACATTTTTACAGTAGAACATTTAAGTATCCTGGGAAGCAGGTCCCATTCCTGGGGTCAGGAATAGGTCTCCATGTCCATGTTTGGTGCAGTACAAGTGAGCACTGTGGGGCACGGCTGTCACCGAGGGTCACAGCTCTGAGGACACTGCCATGCTCCACCACGTGCCAGGCTGCTCCTTTGGAGACTGAGGGGAAAACAGGAGCAGATAATTCCTTAAAGAAAGCCAGGAAACTCAGGCTGATGGAAAAGGCCAAAGATGTTGTTGAAATTGTGTGAGGGGGGGATGTTCTGCTGAGAACAGAGTTTGCCAAGGCACCGAGTGTCCATCCAGTCCCACTGGAGGATGGTGACTCAGTGAAGGATTCCAGGAATGGGTGGTGGAAACAGGCAAACTTGGCTTTTCCCAGCGAGATGAAAATGAATTCAGCTCCCAAGGGATCCCTGGGCTCAGCTGTGGGTGATGGCACAGAACCCTCTGTCTGTTCCAGCTGGGTTGGTTCCCTTTGTGTCCCCTGTCCCTGTGTCCTCCTGCTCCACCAGGATCAAGCTCCAGCTGATCCCAGTAAACAGACAGGGCTCTCATGGCACTGACAGAAACCACAACTCATTTGTTCACCTCCTTCTGCCAGGCTGGAGTTGGCTCATTCTCCCTGTGTGCCTGGGCCAGCCTGGAGCAGAGCCACAGGCACTTGTTCCATGGAATACCAGAATTCCAAAGTGATTAGGGTTGTGAGGGACCTTAAAGCTGATCCAGGCCCACCCCCTGGCAGGGACACTTTCCACTAGACCAGGTTGCTCCAAGCCCCATCCAAATCTGACCTTGGCCACTCCCAGGGATGGGGAACCTCTCTGCTTTCACTTGGACTGGCCTCTGATGTGCTGGTTATGGGACACAGCAGTGAGGAAGCAGATCCTGAATGGGTTTAATCAGATATTACCCCACGTGTGGCCACTGAGCTGGAAAATCTGCTGGGCTGGGATCTGCTGGAGCTGGGATCTGCTGGAGCTGGGTTTGCCTTTGCACAGTCGGGCTGTTCACCCCTCAGTGACAGCTCTGACATCCCATCCTCCTCCTCCTCCTCCTCTCTCCAGGCCATTCCAGTCCCCCAGGTGCTTCCGTGCTTCCTTCCTTGGGCTTGCCATGAGCTGTGTTTGCATCCCAAAACTCTGGAATTGAGCCTGGGTGGAGGTGACAGAGAATCCAAAGTGCAGGACAGGCCTGGCCTCCGTGGCCCAGTTTGTTAAGTCAATGCCTTGAGTTAAAATTCTGCTTTCCCAGGGTTAATGTTCACATCTCACTTCATTTTTTTAGGTGAATGTTCAGCATTTTTAAAGAATTGCATTCAACGGCCTTTAGAGAGTTTTAGGTGAAGTTTATCTGTTCATGCACACCTGGATCCTACAGATAAGCCACTTCCCAGGTAAAGATTTGTAGGGAATGCAACATTTTCCATGCTGTTGTATAGGTCAGTTTTAACCTGTGACACTTACAGTGTTAACCAAAACATGGAAGGCATTTTTGCTTTTCACTTTTTATGAATTCTGCACTAAAAAAAAAATCTATTTAATGATAGAAATACCGAGATTGGCGTTGCTGGGTCTTTGGTTTTGTTCAAGCTTGATCCAAAGCTCACTGAAATCTGGGAAAATCTCCCATGGCTATCCATGGGCTTTGCATCAGCTGAATGAAGGGGAGGTAGGAGCCCACCACAGCTGATCCCACCTGGCTGAATTCAGCAGGAGCCCGTTGGGCACTGGAGAAACAGAGCTGGAATTCAGGATTTGCATATAATTTAAAAAGATAAGGCCATTTTAGCTTGTTCACTGAGAACACTGGGGTTGACACACACCAGTTATAAATCACCACCTATAGATTTTTATCAGTAGGGCAGCACCATTGAGGTACAAAATAAACTTCCAAAGAATCTTTTTCCACACTGAGTAATTTTCACTGGTAAAGGAATTACTGCAACTGCTTCGTTTCAAACTGGAAAGTGAGATCCTTTGGAATTCAAACAGAATTGTGGGATTCAGTTTTGCCAACTGCCCAAGATATCAACATGCCAAGCTGGTGTGGGAATGTAATTCCCCAAGTGTGCTTGGATGGAATGATTTGTTGTTCCCAAATACATGCTGAAAGAGCAGAGAATGTTTCCATGTCTGAATGTACAGTTTCTAAGCTGGATTTACATTTTAATGTTGAAAAAATTGGTGTATCTCAAGCTTGTTGTAAAATACTCCGCTGGTTCCTGTTCCTGACACAGCATTGGAGAGTTGAAGTCCACATTAGATATTTTATGTTAAACAAATAAATAGTTTTTTCAGGAAATAAGTTTTTGGCTCTTCTGGGGGATGTTTAGGAGGGGTCATAACTTTGTTGGTTTTTTTTATTTGTCTTGGTGTTCAGAGGTTTGAGCTGCAGGGCTCAGCAATCTGCAGGTCTGACTCATTTTCTATCTGTTTTTGTGTATTTAGATGTAAAGAAAAGTCACAGGATTCCTGTTCCCATTGTAAGTAACCTCATACCAGCAAAATATTGTGGGTGCTGCATCCCTGGAAGTGTTCCAGGCAAGGTTGGACAGGGGTTGGAGCAACCTGGGATGGTGGAAATCGTTCCTGCCCATGCCAGGGGGTGGGATTGGATGAGCTTCAAGGTCCCTTCCCACCCAAACCATTCTGGGATTCTATGATTTTTTTAAATTCTCTTAAATGTTTAATTGATTTTCATATTTAATTCAGTTTGGACACTAAACCCCAGCCAGTTTGGCCTCTTCCCTGGGTGTGTTGGCATCAGGTGGCTCCACATATATCTGGACTTAAGGGCAGGGAGGGTTCCTTCTGCTAATTTACATTTTAATATAAACCCTTCATTTCCCTATCGTCTTTCTACACCATAATTAAGTGCCCAACCCTATTTTCCTCTGCCCTGTCACTGATATCTTTATTTTGATGCCCAATAATTTACAGGCAGGAGGAAGTGGTTCAAGGATGAGTCAAAATGACTAACGAGCTGCAAACCCTTCTCATGCTAATGCAGGGTGTTGTCATCCCAGAGTGCATCCATCTTCCTGCTCCCAGCCTGGGATGCAGAGCCTTGTTCCTGGGAATGGAAATTGTTGGGAACTAGAAGGGTTTGTGTGGCTGAAGCAATGCTGAGGGGAATATTCTTTCTTCTGTGGTTACTTTTCGGCATCCTCTGGCATTTCTAAAGCTCATTCTCAGGATCATGGAATATCCCAAGCTGGAAGGGACACACAGGGATCATCCAGTCCAACTCCTGGCCCTGCACAGACTCCCCAACAATCCCACCCTGTTCCTGAGAGCATTGTCCAAACACTCCTGGAGCTCTGGCAGGAGTTTTCCCAAATGCCAGAGCTGCTGTTTGCTGACTTCCCTGATACTTGGTGTGCTTCCAGCTTTGTTCTGGGTCACAGGAGATCCTTGTGGAGATCTGGGAGCTCCTAAGATGTGCTGACACTGGGCATGGGAGGTGGTGTTTTGTGTGTGTCAGAGGACATGCAGGAATTGTCCAGACCCCATTGCCTGACTCCCTGACCTCTCCCTGGTCACGGGAGTGAACTTCAATCCCTCAGTGGGGAATTTGCCCAGGGAAGCTGTGGCTGCCCCATCCCTGGAAGTGTCCAAGGCCAGGTTGGGATGCACTATCCACCTGGGCTAGTGGAAGGGGTCCCTGCCCTGACAGAGTGCTGGGACTGGATGATCTTCAAGGTCCCTTCCCATCCAAATCCACAATTCTGTGATTTCTGTGAGTTCTTAATACCCTGGGGACTGTCAGCAACCACAGACCTTCACACCATGATATTCCAGGTTCCCTGATCTGCTCGGAGTCTGGAGTGATGACTCTTACTCCTCCAGGATGAAATGTTTAGGAAAAATGTGTGTGGAGACATGGAATGATGATCTCCTGGGGCCTTTCTATGGGATCAGCATTTGAAGCCCGTCCCGTGCCATCACTAAGAGGAAGAAGCATCATGCACAAGAGATTTGAACATTCCCTTTATTGGTCACACAGATTCAATTGAGGCCTTTAGGAAACAAGCAGAATTAGCCTGCAAATAAAATTACAGATCAGCTCATTGCTGTTTTCCAAGAGGCCATGTGAGACCACAGGGCAGTGGCTCCTGCAGGCTCTGAGATCACAAGAATCAGCTGCTTGTTGCCAGGTATACAATGATTTCCTACACCCCTGTTTGTCCAGCAGAATTTTCCCCAAATCACCAAAGTGGGGCTGCATTTACAGCAGAGAACGTGCTCCTGAATGTCTCACATTTGGAATAAGTGAAACCAAGGGGATCCAGTTCCCCTGAATGGCTTTTCCTGAGGTGGGATCACAGACCGCCGAGTTCAGCATTAATCAGCCGGGAATTTTCTCCAGCCTTTGTTTTCCTTTTCCCTACCCTTTCCCTGATTTTACCCAGTGACTGCACCATTTCCAGGGAAGCTGGAAATTCCTTGGACAGCCTGGGCATGGCAGGGGCTCCCAATCTCCCGTGCCCAGCTGTGTTTGCTCAGCCCAGCACGGAGATGCACTCGGGCATCCCCCATGGCCGAGGCGCGGCCGCAGCACGGCCCACGCTGCCCAGCCATTCCTGGCACTCGGAGTCATGGGCACAGAGGAGCTGCATCACGGATGAGTAAGGAACACTTGGATTATCCACACAGGAGAGTGAGCCAGGAACTGTGCTGGGCTCAGAACAGCTTTTGGATTTGAGGCTTGCTGACCAAACAAACCTGTCTGGGATGGTTTGTAAAGCAGGAAGGACACGTGGCGTGGGAATATCAGCCAGGCTGTATCTTCAGAAGAGTCTGTTGGGTCCCCAACAGCATCCCTGAACACCCCAAAAAGTCCTGCTCCTCCTCTGAGAGGCACAACCTTTCCCAAGCCAGGCCCTTTCTCTGAGCTGTGTCCCACAGCTGGGAGAAATGAGAAGCTGAGGGGCCTGTGGGAATTTTAGGGACAAGAAGAGCTATTTTCTTATGCTCTCTGCTATATATAGAGTCTGGCAAACCCATAGGGCTGGAACAAGTTGCATTTGTTGCTAAAACATCATTTGGAAAGGCCATTTTAGGCAAGTGCTGCTGTCTGGTGCCGGCTACACTAAGCAGGTGCTGCGGCCCAAGCTTTGTCCTGGCAGGAATGTGAGGAAAACTGGTGTAACCCCGGCACGTGCCCCCAGAGCTGCTGTTACTTCCCTGGGAGCATCAGAGCGTCTTCCTACTAAGGAGCTTTTGCCTCCTGGGGGGGAGCCTGTAAATCTAATTACACACTGGGTGTTGGAGCAGCCAGCAGAGACCTCAGGTGTCCCCAGCTCCGTTTCAGATCCTGTCCCCTGGTGCAGATGAACTGCAGGACTGTCCAGGGTTCAGCTGAACCCAGCCTGCCCTTTGCAGCTTGATCCCAGACAGCTCTTGGTGCACTTTGCCAGGGGTAATTAGTCCATATTTGAAAGCCCTTCCTCCAGGCAGGTCATGAAGGGAGTGGAGCCATTTGGAAAACAGCAGCGAGCTGGAAATGAGACCTGAGAGGCAGAGCTGGAGCAGGGTCGAGCAGCCCGTGTGTGTTGTTCCCATCCTTCTGCTGTGATCCCTAAGCTACTGTTGTCACACGTTCCAGGGGAGCAGGTGCTCACAAGCGGGGCCCTGGGGGGGTGGCCAGCTGCTGCTTCTCCTGCAGGATGCTCCCAAAGAGCCGCACTGCTGCCATGGCACAGCCCCAGTGGATGGTGATCCCAAAGCCGCCGTGGCCGTAGTTGTGAATCACCTGGGGGAGAACCACAGAAGCCCAGGATGGGCTGGGGGGAACCTCAAAGCCCATCTTGTCCCATCCCCTGCTGTGGGCAGGGACATCTCCTGCTAGCCCAGGTTGCTCCAAGCCCTGTCCAGCGGATCTCTGAGCACTTGCAGAGGTTGGGGCAGCCACATCAGGAATTTGTTTCAGTATCTCTGGCATTTATCCCTGGGCTCAAAGATTCCCTCGCTGTTGGTGAGGAGATGGAGAGAGGGATGATCACGGGAACAGGTCTTGTTTATCACCGCGCCGGGCAGGGTGACTGGGGCACAATTAACACAGTCATTGATTACACTCAGCCCCCGGGGCTGTGCGGGTACCTCTGCCTGGAGATTCCCGAGGCGGATGCTCTCCCGCTCCAGGCGGACCGAGGGCCGTGCTGGTCTCAGGCCGCTCCACCCCCCGACGATCTTCACCTTCTGGAAGCAAAAGCGCATCAGCGCTGCACAGCATTCCCCGGAATCCCACCAGCCAAACCTCAGCCTGGAGCTGAGGCAGATCCCTGTGCCAAAGCCCCACACCACCTTTCCTGCTAATCCAGGGAAGAACAGCAGCACTGGGAGTGGACACAACCCAGCCTCACCCCACACAGCCCCTCTCTAAAGGTGTGGGGACACCATAACCAAAGGACTGGAACCTCCCAAAGCCCTGGTTCTATTTTTTACCAGCTACATGAGTAATTATTATCCCTACAAACCTTGTCTCAGTGCCAGCCCCAGCCCTGCCTGTCCCTCAGGCAGGTGGAAGAGCCCCAGGTGTCCATGATGGACACACAGAAACCCCGAGTCATGGACACACCGAGGTCCTGTGGTTTGTCCCAGTGCCCATTCCAAGCCCCCAGCTCCCCGTGCCCCATGCTGGCAGTCGGGTCACCCACCTGGAGAGCCGGGAGCAGCCGGCAGCAGCTGTCCCAGATGAGTTTGTGATCCTTGGCACTGTTCTCCTCACTCCAGTTTCCGTGCTGGTAAATCCCTCCCAGGACCGTGAACTCACTCCTGCACCGGGAACCAAAGGAGACACGCGGTCGTGACTTGTCCCCAGCTGTCCCCTGTGGGGCCACGACATGGAGGGACATTGTGTGTGTGTGTGATGTTGGATCATGTTACACCCTGAGCCTGCCAAATATTCCTGTGGGAGAAACTCGCACACGGAGCAGGTGGAGGACGGTGCCTGCACGTCTGCTCGTGAGCAAGTCGCTCATCAAATCCTGTCAGCCCTTCCTTGTCTGGGCAAAGCAGATAATTCCATCCTTATCAAACAGGTCCACTCCTGCCTGGCTCAGGAAGAGCTGGAAGGAACGGGATGGCTCTGGAGGGGAACACAGAGAACAGATTGATGCTGCTGCTGCCCCAGGCTCCTGTGGATTAACAGAGGACAAGAGGCAGGTTAAGGCTGAGGGGGGCCTGGAGGGGTCTGTATTGGCTGGACCCTTCCAAAACCTTGCTTGATCGTTGGGAAGCACAAAAGCAAAAGGAGGGACCCTCCACGGCTGAGCTCTCCAGCAGGGAAGGGGTGTCCTTCACATGAACACTGGGTCCAGCTCTTCCTTTGGGATCAGCCTGGTGCCCAGCTCTGACAGCTCGAGCTAAAACAAGCACAGGCAGAGGAATTCATATCTGGCTGGGACTGCGATCAGGAATCACTCAGAATATGCTGCATGGGAGCCGTGAGCCTGCAAAGCTCCTGTTTACATCCTGGCTTACTGCCTAAGCCTGAAATATTAGGACAGTAGGAAGTGCCAGAGATGCAGCATTCAAATTCCAGCTTAAAGACCCCTCTCCATTGCCAGACCCCCCTCCATTGCCAGAGCAAGGTTGCTGAGACCCCTTGGGAGGAAGCAGAGCTGGGATGAAGAGCAGATGGATTTATTTATCCCATGGTGTAGCTCCCTAGGCAGGGCCAGGAGTTGGACTCGATCTTTGTAGTCCCTTCCAGCTCAGGATATTCCATGATTCCATGAGATGCCCCCAGGCTCACCAGCAGCTCAGGAGACAGTGAGGGGAAGGCTAAGCTTTCCCAGGGAGGTTTTGTTGAAGTAAAAGAACTCCTGCCCTGTTTTTATGGGAGCATGGATGAGCAGTGCCTTTCTTTACCCTGAGCTGCTGCACCACAGTTTGGTCCACACCGTTGATAATAAAGATGGCTATAGATATGAAAACAAAAGATCTCCCCCAAAATATCCACTCCACTGTCAGTGTTTGGCTGCTTTGGGGACTTGGCCAGGATTGAGTTTGCTTTGGTGGGATTTGGTCCTTGGAAAAGGACAAGACATGGAAGCACCGTGGTGCAGGGTGCTCTGCTGACTGGGAGCTCCCTCGCTTTGCTGCCCACGTCCTTCTGCTCTCCTCCCACACAGCCAAGAAAAGCACCAGGGATGAAGCCAGGCCTGGCAGGAACCAGGTCCCAGTGTCCTTGGGGACACTGACAGAGGAATGTCACCAGTGCCAACCAGCCCTGCCTTGGCCATTGTCACCTACCCCGGGATGACGTAGGGCGAGTTGTAGATCCCGGATTTCAAGTCGTGAGTGATGATGAAATGCTTCACCCACGGGGCCAGGACCTGGGAGATGAAGGGGAGGAAGTCAGAGCTGGAGAGTGGCTGCCAGGCTTAGGGGGCAGCGGGAGGGACACGAGGGTCCAGGTCTGGGACCCTCCCTTAGCTCTGTGTTCCCTGTGCTGGCTTCCCTGGGAAGATGGGAAGACAGGAGTGCAGGTAGGGAGGAGCTTCCTACTCACCTGTGTTTCTCTAAATAATCACTGCCCTCTCCCAAAGATCTTATGTCTTTTTATTACCAGCATTGTGCCTCTGACCTCCCCCAGCCCTCACCCTGTGGAGAAACAGGCTGGAGACTGAGGGCATTCCCACAGCTGAACCAAGGAATGAGATCCTGGTTGGTTTCCCACGAGCAGTGTTTGCTGGGAATCAGGACCTGATCCCAGTGTGGATCCAGCCACAAGCCCATGGTTTTCCCCAGAGGGCACAGACACTCCTCGTGGTAACAGATGGGCTTTTGGGAAGCCCCCAGGCTCACCTTGATGATCTGGCCCCGGCCAGGCTGCAGCTCCGGGTCAGGCTGCAGCTCCCCTGCGCGCATCCCGCTGCAGTTTAGCACTACATCCACACCCTGGGAAAACAGCTGAGGAGAGAGTGACACGGCTGGGAGCAGCACACAGGGACCTTGCCACAGAGGCACAACACTCCTGCTTCCAAATGAGCCAAGTGCTCTTTCCAACAGTCAGGAAATGGACAAACCATAAGGGCCAGATCCCCCAGCCAGCTCCTGCTGACACCCCATGTGTGCCACCAAGCCACTCCAGGGAAAGGTGCCAATCCGTGCTGGGTAAATGCTTTACCCTGTCCTCTGTCAACCATCCCTCAATACCCAAGACCCTTTCTCTTTCCTGGTAGAATTTATTTCCTGGATCTTGGCATGGTCTTGCTGCTGTCCCCTGGCCCATCACTCATGCCAAGGAATAACCTGGAGCAGCACCTGCCTGCTGGATGTTGCTTCTCCACTCTGGGATGGGGCTGTGCCCTCTGCCCTGGCTCCACATCCCCACTCACCTCCTGGAAAGACTCAACCTTCTTATGGAAAAACTTCACTCCCCTCTGCGTCAGCCTGGGAAGCACAAGTTCATTTGTTACTGGCAAATTAAAAGCAAATGTTCAATACCAGGACACCTGTTCAGCATTGGAAATTACAGGAATAAAATCAAGCCCCAAATTCTTCCAAAGCCAAAAAATGCTTGGATACAGCTCCAAGTATCCCATTACTTTCATTTTTGTCATGCAAAAAAGACGCTGCTGGGCTCACTGTTAAAGTGTTACCCCACTGGGGCGGTGAACAGGAATTCCAGACCCTCTTCCCTGCTTCCCAGGGATGCATCTCTGCCCACCCTATCCTGATGTGCAGGATAAAATCCAAACCTGCAGCCAGAGGAAATGGGAGCAGCTGCACTCACCTGTTGGTGAGCCAGGGCAGGTAACTCCTGCCCTCCAGCATCAGCGCCGTGTTGAACCAGCCATAGCTGAAACAGGAGGAGAGGAGGCTGTGAGGACCTACAGGAGCCTTCTGCCCCAACATTCCTGCCAGCATCTGGGACCCTAATTCCCCCTGGGACCCTCCTGACATGCGTGCATGATTTCCCCCTCCTTTTTACAGCATAAAACACTTTCTGGTTTCCTCCCTCATTTTGACACTGTTGAGGTAAGAGAAGAGCTGGAATGGTTTCTATGCTGGGTTGCTGCTTTTTTGGCCATTTGAGCTGTTTCCTATTTATTTTAAGGGAAGCAGTTTTAAAGAAGTGAGGACATTTCTATGCCTGCAGTTCCTTGTCCCACTGCCCCATGCCAGGGCTGTATTCAGGAGGTATCCAGGACTGTCCTACCTGAGTCTCCAAAAACCAGACTGAAAAATACCTGTAACCAGGGAAGAGTTCGAGTTCTTTTGGTGTCAAGTTCCTGAATCCCAGGACAATGTTCTTCCAGGATGGGTCCTGCAGCAGAGAAAGAGTTCTGAGATCATTAATGAACCGGGATCACCGTGGGACAGAAGCCGTGGGGACACCACGGGACACAGCCCATCCCAGGGGGACACAGGTGGGTGTGCAGCTGCCAGCACAGCTGGAGAGGCTCTGTCACTCCCACTCCCCTAAGGCTCGCCCCTTCCTCACACCAATATCGCCTCGGGAGCACCGAAAACACCATGTCACCGGCACAAGGCAAACGTGGAAATTTTGGGAAGCATTGGCTGGGACGAAGCACAGCCCCGCCCTCCGCAGGCAGCCGCTGAGCTGGAGCCTTTCCCAGCCCTGTGCCCTGCTCCTTACCGGCACCGGCTCCGTGAACAGGTTGTATCCAGAAATGAGGAAAAGTCCCATTTCCTTGGCTGCCGGGGAGTGCAGGTGCCCGAGGAGGTAATCGAACGTCTCTTTATTCCAGAGCCTGTGATGAGAATGGGAGAGTGGTGGCTCTGCCAGCCCCATGGAGCTGTGCCAGGGCAGCTCGTGGCACACAGGGAGAGGGACACGGCACCATCCTCCTCCTCCTGCCTTACGTCTCCTGCAGGTTGCCGTGGTCACTCAGGTAGGGCTGCCACAGCCCGGCCGCCCCGTCGCTGGTGGTGTGGGGGGTGAAGTGGTCAGCGTAGACCTCCAGCTCCAGGGAAGGCACCAAGCCATGGAACTGCTCATGGATGCACAGGGCGCTGGAGAGCCCGATCACCCCGGCCCCGATGATGGCTACGCGCATGGCTCCGGCTGCTGCAAGGGATCAGGGCTCCAAGGGCACTGCCAGGGCTGCTGGACAAGCTGGGAACACCACGGGGGAACATCAGCTCCTGCAGGAGCCTCAGCTCCACTGCTAGAGCAGCAAGGAAAAAAGATGGGAAGCAGCAGGTGTTTTCCAGGGAGCAATGATAAGTATGATGAATGCAAGGTTGGATCCTCACACCATTGTCACCCTCAGGGCTGCACATGAGAGTGGCTGTGCCACCACCCCAAACCCTTCCGGGCATGGATGGGAGAATGGCTATGGGTGAATTCTGGCTGCAAATCACAGAATCACAGAATCACGGAATCACAGAATCACTAAATTGGAAGAGACCTTTAAGATCATCAAGTCCAACCCATGCCCTAACACCTCAACTAAACCATGGCACCAAGTGCCACATGTAATCTTTGCTTAAACACACCCAGAGATGGTGACTCCACCACCTCCCTCAGCAGACCATCCCAATATTGTATCACTCTTTCCATAAAAACTTTTTCCTAATATCCAACCTATATTTCCCTTGGCTCAGCTAAAGACTGTCCTCTTGTTCTGTCAGTTGCTGTCTCAAGAAAGAGACCAACCCCACCTGACTACAACCACCTTTCAGGGAGTTTTAGAGGGTGATAAGGTCACCCCTGAGTCTCCTTTTCTCCAGGCTAAACAACCCCAGCTCCCTCAGTCATTCCTCACAGGGTTTGTGTTCCAAGCCCCTCACCAGCCTCGTTGCCTCCTCTGGACGTGCTCAAGCATCTCTACGTCCTTCCTAAACTGAGGGACAGAGCTGGACACAGCACTCAGTGTCCTTCCTAAACTGAGGGGCCAGAAATGGACAGAGCTGCAGCCCCTCTCCATCCTGTGGTTCCCTGCTGACAGCGCTTTTCTGCCTTGGAAAAGCCTGTGCACTGCCTGTGCAGGAAGTGAACAAAAACCAGTTTGGGGAAGGGCTGGGTGTGCAGATCCTTGGCTGGTTCTGGGAGCAGGAATAAATTCCAGCCCATAGTTTTTTTGGACAAGGTGAAGTCCAGCATCTCTGCTGCGACAACAGCGGGACTGACATTTGCCAGGATGGAGGGATGAGTCATTGGAATGGCTCAGCAGGAGCTGCTTCCCATCTGCCATGGTTTTCTCACCCTCGGGAACCAGGGTCACCTCCTCCACCAGGGACAGGGACTCGCCCCGGCTGCCCCTGCAGCACCAGCTGAGGAGGATCTGCCAAAATATACCGGGAATATCCGTTTTCCACCAGTTTACCTGCAGAGTGGGGGGTCCCCAGAGCAGTCACTGCCGTGTCCAGAGGCTTCAGAGTCAGAGTTGTTGTTACAGCCCGGCAGGGCAAGGTCTGAGTTTCCAGGGCAGCAGGGCCAAAGTCTGCTCTCCCCTCAGGGAGTCGGAGTTCCCACGTGATGCCACTGGCTGGCGGCCCCGGAATCATGGAAAACGGGGTCACCACCATTGGTGGCAAAATGCCATCCCTGCCACTTGTCTCCATGGCGACCACTGGTGGACCAGGACACAGGGATGTGTTTAGTGGGCATGATCTTGGAGGTCTTTTCCAACAGCAATGATTCTATGACTTCCCGGCGTCTGGATTTGCAGAATCACTTATATTGGAAAAGACCACTGAGGTCAACTTTTGGCTGATCACCATCTTGCCAACTAGACCAGGGCACTAATGTCACACCCAGTTGTATCTTGAACACAAGATTCCTGTGAGATCTGGAAAAAGTGAGTGCTTCTGGCTGAGTTTTTGAGTAGGAGGAGAGGCTGAGGGAATTGGGATGGTTCAGCCTGGAAAAAAGAAGGCTTTGGAGGAACCTAATTGTGGCCTTACAGTACCTGAGGGCAGCCTGATGGAAAAATGGAGAGTGACTATTTACAAGGCCCTGGAGTGACAGGACAAGGGGGAATGGCTTCACACTGACAGGGAGCTTAGATGGGATATTGGGAAGAAATTCCTCCCTGTGAGGCTGGAGAGGTTCTGGCACAGGTTTCCCAGAGAAGCTGTGGCTGCCCCATCCCTGGAAGTGTCCCAGGCCAGTTCGGACGGGGTTTGGAGCAACCTGGGCTAGCGGAGGATGTCGCAGCCGTGTCACCCCACGATGCCAGGATGGGATGGGACGGGAAGCCCCGCCCACCACTGAAAGCCACCCCCACAACGCCAAAGCTCCGCCCCGTCAGCCCCGCCCTTTCCCTCATAGGCCCCGCCCCGGGCCCGCCCCTTCCCGGCGTGAGGGGGAGGCGGCCGCGGCCCCGCAGCTGCAGCCATGGCGCTGGTCACCCTGCAGCGCTCGCCGACCCCCAGCGCCGCCTCCTCGGCCAGCACGAGCGAGGTGAGCGGTGACGGGATGGGCAGGGACGGAGAGGGAAGGGGAGAGTCAGCCCCAGGGGCGGCGGCGGCGGATGGGGAGCGGGGATGGGCGGGGTGAGGCCCCGCTTGGAGACAGGCCCCCACAGCCCCCCCAGCACCCCGTAACCCAAAGCTTCTGGCTCCATCACCCTCACAGACCAAGGTCCCTCGTAGTCGCGGCCTCACGGCCCTGGCCCTTCACAGCTTTCCCCTTCCAGCCCCTGGTTCCACCCTCTCGCAGCCCCTTGGCCCTCCACAGCCACTTGTCCCCTGTCTTCATCCCCTCGCAGTCCCCATGGCCTTTCTTCCGACAGTCCCGTGGCACCAGCTCAGCCCCTCAGTCTCCCCAGCCCCCGGTTTCATGCCCTTCACAGGCGCTGGTCCCTCATGGCTCTCAGCCCTACAGCCTCCTGGTCCTCCATAGTCACTTACTCCCAGCCTTCCTCCCATTGCAGCCCCCATGGCCCTGAGCCCCCCACACCACTCCCTGGCCCAACTCAGCACCTCACAGACCCCAGCCATTCCCTTCTTCTCATAGCTCCCGATGCTGCCCAGCCCCAGCCTTTTGATGCTGCCAGGCTGAGCCAGGCCTGGGTCTGTCCTGCCATCCCCTACACACACAGCCCCATTCCCCCGTGGCTTTCCCCCATTTCAGCCCTCAGCTGGCAGGGAACCTGAGCACCCTAAACCCTGAGATAGCCTGCTTCACTTCTCTCTTGCCAGGTAAATCTCTAGGCAGAGTGCTGGGCATGTCTTCATGGAGCAGCTGTGCCGGCCCTAGACCTTGTCCCTGCTTGGCGTCCCAGAGCTTCCACCACTTCCTGCCCCAGGGATGCTCTGCTTTGCCTCATGTTATCCCTCTGTCCCGGCCATGGCTCTGCCTTCCCCACATCTACTGCAGCTCTTGCCCCTCAGGGAGCTCACACCAGCCCTTCCCCAAGGTGACCATTGTCAGTTCTCCAGGAGCAGCTCCCATGGTGTCCCTCTACCCCATACCTGTGCCACTCCTCACTGTGGCACAGCCTCCACTGTGCTGCTGCCCTCTCCTTTCCCCAGCTCTGCTGCTGCAGGACCTGTACCTGCCACTTCACCTGCCCCATGGTGCCATCCATGTCCTGCTGGCCTGGCACTCTGTGTGTCCCAGCTCTGATGCACACCCCCTCCATTCCTGTGCCCCAGAAATGCCCTCTCCTGCCTCTGCCCAGCCTTGGGCTTCTGCTTCCCCCTCCACAGCTCCCACATGCCATCCAAACCCAGCAGCACCTCCAGTTTCTCTTTCTGCTTGCCTTTTTTCCCTCCTAAACCATCTCTTTTGTGACCCTCAAAGACAGGCCTGGTGTTTCTCTGCACATCCTCCCCAGGCGTCCCTCTCCCCCCATGCTTCGTTGCTTTGATGTTCACTGCCCTTGGCTTCGCTCTGTCCCCACTCCTGCCAGGTAAACAATCCTATTTGTCACCTGTCAGGTCCCTGTGACTCCCCCGATTAGCTGGTCTGAGGGGGGAGCAGGAGGGGGGAGCCACAAAGCTCCCAGATTCTCCCTGGCCTCAGGGGCTGCAGGGGGTCCCTGGCTTCAGGGACCCAGTTTGGGCCATGCTGTGCCAATTGAGGAACTTGGAGATGTGAGGTGCACTTTTTGAAGGAGTTTTCAGAAGGAATTTTGTGGCATCTGGTTTAGACAGAGTCTTGAACAAGACCTAGTGGCCACCCAATCTAGAGAGGTGAAAATGAGCTGTAACCCTGGAGCAGGCAGTGGAATTAGACTGGATTTAACTGGTGCAGGTGGGAGAGGAGTCAAAGCAGGCCTTGCCATGTACATCTGTCTTAGGCATTGCTTTGTGTCAGAGCTGCTCCTAGTGATTGTATTTTCTGTGGGGTGACCATACAATTCTCCTTTTTCCTCCCAAAAATGCTGCCCCAAATTTGCTGCCATGTGTTGTCCATGGCAGGACACT
The DNA here is from genome assembly GCA_013400495.1 of Nicator chloris. Lineage (NCBI taxonomy): Eukaryota > Metazoa > Chordata > Aves > Passeriformes > Pycnonotidae > Nicator > Nicator chloris. Next base: position 572,582 of record WAAE01002002.1, read on the forward strand.
TCTGCCACCAGCACCACAGCTCAGGTGTGCTGTGGTGGCTCCCAGAGGAAGACACTGAGTCCCGTTAGAATGGTCTCTTCTGGCATGAAATACCATAAAATAATGATTTCCAGATTATTTTTCCTGATTCAGCATGGTTTTTTTGCAAAGTTAATTTAAAGAAAAATCCCATCAAAAAGTGCCAGCCTGCTCCTGTTCTTTTCTGATCTTTTTCTTGCAAGGAAAATCAGGGTTCATTGGGACTTTTAGCTGAATAATACTAGAAGATATTTTACTAGAAGATATTTTAATGGGAAATTATGACCATGCGCCCTTGCTAATTGTGGCTGTGCTACTGTGGCCTCTCCTACCTCACAAGCCCAAAGGAATTTATAAAATGGATGCTGCTGCCTTGACATAGTGGGCCATAAATTCTTAGGAGAGAATGGTTCACACACACTTGCAAACTTGCACTGCTTGTGCATCTCCTTTCCACACACCTCCCACTCCCTGTGGTCCTTCAGAGTGGCCACACTCAGGAGAGTCCCCAGGGAGGGACGTGGCAGTGGCTGGTGGGGTCTGGCCATTCTGGGATGAGCAGCTGCAGCTCCACAGCATCACCACAGTGTGTGATGCACCCCAAACCCTGCCAGCTCTGAGGGGTGCTCTGGGCAGGACAGGGCAGGAGGGCTCGGCGTGGCAGCCTTGCTGCTGCCTTACTTTGGTTTTCCTGCAGTTTTTAGTTGAAAATGCAGGGAAAGTCAGCTTTGGGAACAGCTCAGCTCCTGCAGGAGAGGAGCCCACAGCAGCTCCCTGCTGCTGAGCCTCAGCTGACGACATCCAAGAGTCGTCATCCTCACAGTCACGTTTGTTTAAAAAGGAAAAAACTTCTTCTCCCCTTTGTTGCTACGTGACAGCCCCAAACAAACAGGAGGGTGACCCTGCAAAGGCCTCAAACCTGCCAGACCTTCCCAGGGCTGGGGGATCTGCCAGTGGGGGCACTGGGACTTGGGGTGCTCTGGGACCCTGCCTGCAGCCCAGCTCTGCACTGTAAACAGACTAAAAATAGCCCTGGTATGCTCCTCACCCTCTGCTGGGTCAGTCGGGACAGCCCTGTGCATCTCCCTTCCTCCAAATGGCCACAGTTACAATATCCGGCCTCTGCTCTTGCATTTGCAGGATTTTTTTTCCCTGGCTTTTGCTCGGTTCTCACAGATTGTCAGCAGAGCAGCTCCTGTGCCCTCCAGCCTCCCAAAATTGTACCTTGAAAGGATGGGGAGCAATCCAGGTCCCCTCATCCCTCCAAAGCTCCCGTCGTGAACATTTGAAATGATACAATTTACTTATTTTTAACTTGTACAAAACCACCTAGGAACAAGTAACTCTTACCGGGACCTTTATTTGATATGGGTTCTGAGCAATGCTGTAGGAAATACCAGGATGTTCCCCAAATGTCAGCACTGATGGAGCGTGATTCCTTCAAGGCTTGTGTTCCTCCAGCTGTCAGGATCTGGTGTGCTGAGAGTGTGAAGGATTTCCTGTAAGGTCCCTGCTTTGCTTTTGGGGCCCAAATCTTCTCCCCAGCACAGCCTGCCCTCCAAGGGGATGCTCCCAGCCCTTGCTCTGTGTACTCACGGAGGACCAAAGCAGAACTGTCTTAAATCCTACTGTTTTGGTTTCTTTTTTTTCTTTTTTTTTTTTTTCTGTCAGCTCTGGATGCAGTTAGCCCCAGCTCTGCTTTCTTTAATAAGGAATTTTGTCTAGAAGCTACTAAGGAAGTTGAAGGGGATGACTGGAAATCACGACTCTGTGAAAATGCTGGGTTTTGGAAGCCGGCTGAGGTCACGCTTCTCTTTTAAGGAGAGTCAATATTAAGTGTAATGTCACCTGAGCTGACAGGTTTGCTTCCAGGGGGACATTCCACCAGTGCCTGGTGCAAAAGTGCCCATTTTAATCCATGCCTGCCACCAAAGCAGCGTGTTCCTCAGGAAAGCAGCAGGCAGAGGACATGCATTGTCCTAGCCTGGGGACATGTGGGCCAGCATCCAGGTGGAGGCGGCCTCCTTGTCCTGCCGGTGTGAGCCCTGGAGCTGCACATCAACTGCTGGAGCTGGGACAGTCCCAGGGAGCACTTTTGGCTGTGTCCTTGTGCTCGGGACACCCCGAATCCCAGTTACTTGTGCCCAGTCCTGGCTGCCATCTGCTGCCCTCACGTGTGTGCGCGGTGGGAGCGAGGTGTGCGCTCCGGTGACGTCGGGGTTGGCGCTCTTCAAAGCGCTCCAGGACCAGCTTGCAGGATTAGGACCTAATAGCTTTAAAATCCCCGTGAGCCCCTTTGTCACCTGGCGCCGGCTGCTGGTGGCATATAGGACTAGGGAGTCTCATTTATCCCTGGCCGCTGGGAAGAAAAACCCCGCGGAAAACAGCTCCTCACGCCCTGTTGGTGCTGGGATTTTATTTAAAGGTGTTACGTGGAAACAACCAACATGTAACTCTCTTGTATCCTTTTCTCCCCTCAGGCGGAGGTCGGCAGTGATGAAGAGCGTAGACTAAATGTGAGGTAAGCAGAGCTTTTGGGCTCTAAACAGCACTGCCACTGTTAATTTGCTGCCAAACATTCGAGTCCTATCCCGCAGAGATCCCCGAGCCTGTGCCTTGCCTGGAGTGGATGGCGTGGTCTGCAGAGAGCTGAACCTGGGGATGCTCTCTCCCTCATCAGTTTTGAGATGAGCATTTAATGAGGTGAAAGAATAAGAGAGTTTGTGATCCTTTTTCCCGTGGTGGGAAGACGCTGGAAAATTACTGGTCAGCTCTGGCCACAGCACTTTAATGTTATCACAGCATCTCTGGCTCTGCTGCTGTTCCTTGAGGCTGAGGCTCCACTTGGGAGGGGGACTCTGCTTCCAGGGTGGAGAGGAGAGAATTCTGCTCATTCTTGGGTATTAACTACCAGGAATTTGCTTCCCTGGGGTCATGTAGAGCCACTGTGTTCATGTGAGGGGAAGAAAGGGCTGAGCTGTCCTGCCAGAGAAGAGAGAGGCTCCTCTTGCTGACACTGTGCAGATCCAAAGTGGTGACACAAGCTCATGTGCCCTGGCTAATGGGGCTCTGAGTAATGCTGTGGATGGCTCACTCTAAGCCTGGCTCTTTACAGGCAGCTCTTACACTCTAACCTGTAAACCACAGCCCAGGGGAGAAATGTAAAGGCACGGCAGTGTTTCAGCACTCAGTCTCTTCTCCTTGTCCCTCCTTCCTGCTTTCATTATCCTGGGTTCAGGAAAAGCAAAGCCGCTCGTGCTGCTGCTTGGGCTGTGTTTGCCCTGCAAGGGAAGTCAGAGACCAGAAAGCCAGGCTGCTCGTGGACAGAGAAGGAAATTGTTGGACATTTTTTGTTTCTGTGTTCCGAGGTTCTCCTGGCTGCAGCCTGCCTGGGAGGCCTGGAATTCCATGGCTGTCCTGTCTGCACACACATGGCTTGCAGACAGAAGTGCTGTGTGTCTGCTCTGTGTGCTCTCCTGTGTATGGGCATTTCATGGCTGTCTGTAATGCCATTGGAGAGCTGACTTTGTGGAGAACAGATTTTGTATTGATTAAATCAAAGTTCAGGATTCCTTGTTCTGCTCCTTGTACAATGCAAGGCCCCAGGAGGAACGTGCTGAAGCCATGAACAGCCACAGAACCCTAATTCTTGTGCTTTTCCCCATGTGGTATTAGACAGTAACATGTAACCAAGCAGCATGGCAGCCTCCTCTTTTGGATATACAGTTCTGTGCTGAAAGAGAAAATACAGCTTTATCCTTTTCACTGCAAACGTTCTCACTGTACAAATAAATCCTGGTGAGATCCTTGGATTTATGGCCACCTTTGGTCTGTCTGGCCTCTTTGCAAGCTGGGCATGTGCATCCACCACTGACCAGAGCCACCAGCAGTGTAGATGCACTTAGACCAGGCTTAAAGGCTGGTGGTTTTCTCCTAAGTGTTGAAAAATGCTGCAGCACTGACGTTGGACACTGAGATCCCATGAGCTTCCTCTGTCCTTCAGTCTCCTGGGGCTGCTCTTCCCTATACGATTATCAGGATAAGAATCTGGTAATTAAATAGCCAGACAGACCTCGAGAATCAGATGCCTCTCATGCACAGCTTCTGCTGTCCTCAGGGGGAAACACTGCCAAGAGCTGGAGGAAATGTGCAGACACAACACAGATGATAAATGGAGCTCCTGTTTGGTGGGTCAATCCTGTCCCCTTCCCTGCTCTGGATCAATCTGCTGAGACTCTGCCCAGTGCCCAGGGGGTGGCAGAATTGTTCAACTTCATTGTGCTGCTTCTCCTCTGAAAAATCCCTGCAGGATGGCCTGTGCTGGTGTTTGTGCCTTGTTCAATCCTGGTCTAGCCTTGGTGACAGCTGGGCTTTGTCACATGTGCCCTGAGCACAGGGGTCAGCAGTCCAGCCCCTGGCTCTGCAGACCTTGGAGATCTAATGGTGAGGGAAAAGGAAGGATTGTTGGCAACATGTCCCCAAAGTGCTGCCAGCTCAAGCTGTGTTTCATCAATACAGGATGGCTGTGCTAGTACACATTTATGACATAATGTATTCATCTGCCTGGTGAACAAATTATTTTTGTTCATTCCGAAGCGTTCCGGGATTTTCGTTTGAGGTTACATTGTTGGATCTGGTTCCATGAGCCATCTGATTGTTTTCTTGGAGGAACAGGTCTGTATCATGGTTTTGCACCCAGCCACGCCTTGCTGCTCCCTGGTCATCCTTCCGTATGGTTTCTGTCATTCCAAAATGCCTTTCTTTCTCCCTGGAACAGCTTCTACCCCAGCACAGACCAAAGGGACTTGCTCTAGGTTCAGCTTTCCTTTCAAAGATAAAGCTATATGCATTTTCTTAGACGTTAATCTGCTTTAAATCATCTTTTCCTCTGTTACCAAAAATTTTGTGGAGGCTTCAACAATGTAACATCCACACTGTTCCCAGCAGACAGCCAGGAGTCTGTGTTGCTCCCTAAGGGTAAAGACTCAGAGCAGAAGGAAAAGTAAGAGAACTGAGAGCCCTGTTGGCCTCAGTGCAGCCAGCAGCTGCACGTCTGAGCTGTGTTATCAGTGTCTGCTCAAACCTTCCCTCCTGGATAACCATCAGGGAGATGCTGTGGCTTGATCCCTTTTTCCTCAAATGTTGCAGTGCACCCACAGCTCACCCAAATCTTTGTAAAACTGCTGCCAGGGCTAGGCCAAGCCCATGGGAGGACCTGTTAGCCTAGACTTAAGCACAGCCTTAAATTCTCTGAGATCGAGTTCTTCCATGCGAGCCTCGTGCTGTGTGCGGTGCCTGTGGCCTTATCTCAGCCCCAGATCCTGCTGCTCCAGCTCGGAGCAAACTCCCAGGAGATGCTATCAAGGAGGAGGCAGAGCAGAGTCCAGCTCTGTCCCAGCTGCCTGCTCTGGCGCAGAGCTGGATGTGCAGTTTTATCATTTTAGTGTGACCCAGTTGATTCTCACTCTTGGCCGTGTGCTGGCTCTGTCACACCGAGGCAGAGGAGATGTACAACCCAAACTGCTCTGTGAGTGTTGGCTGTTTCTCAGATGTGGTTGGCAAACATAGCAAGATAATCACTGGTTTTAATTACAAATATAAATAGGTTTGTTTAGCCAGTCTTTCTGTAATCTTTGCCATTATTGGCTTTCCAATCACAGCCTGAATGCAGGGCCAGGTGAATGTTTTCAGGCACCTTCTGCAAAGAGATGGAGATTGAACCACAGCAGAAGGGCCTGGAAGTTGGTTGTCTCCAGGCTCTGATCGAGCCTGAAGATGGTTGTGGAAAGAATTGTTCTAGTTTGGCACCTCTAAACCAAATTTTAAGAGCTGGCAAGGGCACCTGTGGGAGGTTTTCAGGGTTGGACTGGTGTACATTTGCAGATCAGTGATCAACAGGAGGAGTCGTTGGTGCAGACAAACTCTTAACAGAGCAACAGCGGGTTTAGATTGGATATCAGGGAAAATTCCTTCATGGAAAGAGTTGTCAAGCGTTGGAACAGGCTTCCCAGGGCAGTGGTGGAGTCCTCATCCCTGGAGGAATTGAAAAGCTGCATGGATGTGGCACTTGGGGACATGGTTAATGGTGGCCTTGGCAAAGCTGCAGGAACAACAGGACTTGATCTTGGAAGTCTTTTCCAACCTAAATAATTCCATGAGCATCCCTCTGGCACACACCACAGGATACCATTGTATCTTATATCATATATATATATATATTTTATACACCTAATGTATGTTTAATACCAAAATTATCTTTGTACACCTTGATCCTTAATTTCTTTAGGGATTTAGGAGCATGTTTTGCTGGAGCAACACCAAGTGAATGCCTTGTACCCACGGCTGTGTTCATGGTGCCAGGCAGGCCCTCAGGGTGGGGAGAACACGGGGGCAGCTGCCTTGAGGATTTATTTGTGGAGACAGCAGCTCATTACAGCCTTGACAAGCCCTGCTGGCTGCAGATTGATTGTGTCCCAGAGAGCTGGTGGGAGATCTCGGGGCAGAAGTTGCTGACTTCATGAAATGTTCAAAACAGGACGTTGAATCACATCCTGGCTGGTGGCAGCATCCTGCCTTAGCGTGCTCCATACAATGGGAAGGCACCAGCCCAGCCCCCGGCCCTCGGGAGCTCTCAGCCTGGAGGTGGGGCCCTGGAAGCTCAGGAAGGTATAATTAGACCTTTGCATTTTGTGGTGGGCTGTGTGTGGATGTTCCAAGGCCACAGAGCTGAGGAAACGTTCCCTTATTTGACACTTATTTAAGATCTGGCCTTTCCACGAAACCATTGCTGACTTGAAGTTGAGCAATGTGAGTTTACTTGGATGTAAGTAGAGCAACAGCAGGAGAGCTGCCAGTTTGAAGAGGTGATGATCAGACTCTTTTGGAATTGTATTTAAATATTATTGGGTTTTTTTCTTCTGTGAAACCTCAGCAGTTTGGCAGAACCCAAACCACGAGGCTCTATTATCAGAGGTGCTGGCTCTGCACTGAGCACTTGTTCCTGTAAAAGGCCAGTGTGGTCACTGTTTATTTAGGTGTTAGAGCTGGGTCAGAACAATATTTTGGTTTTAAATGCCTCTTGATTTTAAATATCTTGATCTTTGATAATTGTCGGCCAAGATCTGTGAGTCAGGGATTTCTCATACAAATCAGAGCTGTGCTCTGCCTGGCAAGTGCTCCTAAGATGTTTTTGGAATGGGGAATGGACAGAACACCTTCCTAGGCCTGGTTTTATTTCTAATGAAGAGTGTTGAGATCATTTCCTGAGAGCACTGAGTTTTTTCCTAAACATCTACACATCCCTTTGCAGCATTTAAATACTTGATGCAGAATCACTTCACCACTGCACAAAAATAAGCCCTAATTCAGACAGATTAGGGTGCACACCCAATCCATCAGTTGTTTAGGTTTATCTAAAAGGTAAACCTAAGGATTAAGGATCAGGACTCTCCTCTGCAGGGCTTGTCTTCCCTCTCTGAAAATTTTAGTTTCTTGAAGAAATCCTTGCTGCAAGAATTGCTGGTGAAGGAAACCTTCATATCAGGGACCAGGTCAGCCAGAAACACAGGGAATGGGACAAAATGTCCCATTCAGATTTCCCAGAATGCTGCCAGGTTCCTTGTTTGTTCTGTCTACCATCCAAATGGTCACATCCAACCATGTCCAACACTCACATCCCAGTGGAGACTGCTGCCCATGGCTTGGCATCTCCCTCCCAGCCCTGCAAACCATCCTGAACTCCAGCTGTCTGCTTCCCTCTGCAACACTATCCTGCTTGGAAAGATGGTTTTGGAGTGGAGGGGGAAAAGAAAGGTGATCCTGAGGTTTTTGCTACCACTTTTCCATTGCAAGTGAGCTTTGCCCCTGCCTGGCACTCTCCTTGATTTTGGAATGCTGGCTGTGTATCCTCAGGGCTGGGAAGGCAGGCTGCAGTCTAGTTAAACACTTGAGGTGTCAGGGCTGAGCCAGAACTTTTCTCACTCTGCTCTTACCCCACGTGATCCGCCTGGATTTATTTTATTTTGTTTTTCCACATTACCAATGTGTCAAGTACTTCTTGGTCTCCACTGCCTTTTTTGGAGCCGTTCTGAAACCCAGCAGCTCAGCTGGTTTTTGGGTTGCTGTGCCACCAAGATTCCCAGCCGTGCTTCCGATGCCATTGTCTGTGTCCTGGCTGACCTTTGCTCACACCACTTGGAAGCTGCTCCCTTAATCCTTCAAGCTGTTATTCACCTTCCTTTTCTTTTCCTGTGGCGCCGTTGGAGAGTTTCCACATGTTTCTCTGGGAGACACTGCTGAGTGGGTGAAGTGGGGTAACTTAATAAAATAGTTCCAAGGATGAAAAACAATGGGCTGACAGGAGGAATGCAGGAGGATGGGCCCGTGTGCTGACAGCTCGGCTGAGGAGGAGGGAGCAGGATCAGCTCCTGCTGGGAGCACAGGCAGAGGCTCTGCCTCTGGTGTGCCCTCCATGGTGGGCATCATCCCACCTCTCCTTCAGCTTGGACACTGCTCTGAGACAACTCCAGGGCTTGTGGCCTGGCTCCCCCCTTACCTGTGGTAAGGGGGATGGCAGCAATGGCAGGAACATGGTAACATCCAGAACAGTGACTTGTAGGAAAATACAGGGAGCCAGTGTTTTGGAAATAGCCAGCTTCCCTCAGAGCTCCAGGGAAATCCATGTTGTTGCTGACTCTGGGATCTCTGTGTGTTCCTCTGCTCTTCCCCTGTGCCAGCTGCTGCTTTCCCAAGCCTTGTCCTCCAAGTCCATGAGTCCAAGTGAGCGTGAGCTGTTGAGTGGAGCAGCTCTGCCCAGCCTCCACAGCAGGGTGGGTGGCTCTGAGGTTGGCACAGCGGGCTGGGGACAGTCCAGGGCATGCACTGCAGTGCTAGGGGGCTCTGTAGGGTTAATACTCCTTTTCCTAGCAGCTTGTGCAGGCTGAGGTTTGGAGGGGATCTGGCCTGGCCTCCTGAGACAGCGACTGTCACCAAAATGACNGGAGGATGGGCCCGTGTGCTGACAGCTCGGCTGAGGAGGAGGGAGCAGGATCAGCTCCTGCTGGGAGCACAGGCAGAGGCTCTGCCTCTGGTGTGCCCTCCATGGTGGGCATCATCCCACCTCTCCTTCAGCTTGGACACTGCTCTGAGACAACTCCAGGGCTTGTGGCCTGGCTCCCCCCTTACCTGTGGTAAGGGGGATGGCAGCAATGGCAGGAACATGGTAACATCCAGAACAGTGACTTGTAGGAAAATACAGGGAGCCAGTGTTTTGGAAATAGCCAGCTTCCCTCAGAGCTCCAGGGAAATCCATGTTGTTGCTGACTCTGGGATCTCTGTGTGTTCCTCTGCTCTTCCCCTGTGCCAGCTGCTGCTTTCCCAAGCCTTGTCCTCCAAGTCCATGAGTCCAAGTGAGCGTGAGCTGTTGAGTGGAGCAGCTCTGCCCAGCCTCCACAGCAG
>WAAE01002002.1:582599-727637 GCA_013400495.1 Nicator chloris
GGTCTGGGAAGGCAGGCTGCAGTCTAGTTAAACACTTGAGGTGTCAGGGCTGAGCCAGAACTTTTCTCACTCTGCTCTTACCCCACGTGATCCGCCTGGATTTATTTTATTTTGTTTTTCCACATTACCAATGTGTCAAGTACTTCTTGGTCTCCACTGCCTTTTTTGGAGCCGTTCTGAAACCCAGCAGCTCAGCTGGTTTTTGGGTTGCTGTGCCACCAAGATTCCCAGCCGTGCTTCCGATGCCATTGTCTGTGTCCTGGCTGACCTTTGCTCACACCACTTGGAAGCTGCTCCCTTAATCCTTCAAGCTGTTATTCACCTTCCTTTTCTTTTCCTGTGGCGCCGTTGGAGAGTTTCCACATGTTTCTCTGGGAGACACTGCTGAGTGGGTGAAGTGGGGTAACTTAATAAAATAGTTCCAAGGATGAAAAACAATGGGCTGACAGGAGGAATGCAGGAGGATGGGCCCGTGTGCTGACAGCTCGGCTGAGGAGGAGGGAGCAGGATCAGCTCCTGCTGGGAGCACAGGCAGAGGCTCTGCCTCTGGTGTGCCCTCCATGGTGGGCATCATCCCACCTCTCCTTCAGCTTGGACACTGCTCTGAGACAACTCCAGGGCTTGTGGCCTGGCTCCCCCCTTACCTGTGGTAAGGGGGATGGCAGCAATGGCAGGAACATGGTAACATCCAGAACAGTGACTTGTAGGAAAATACAGGGAGCCAGTGTTTTGGAAATAGCCAGCTTCCCTCAGAGCTCCAGGGAAATCCATGTTGTTGCTGACTCTGGGATCTCTGTGTGTTCCTCTGCTCTTCCCCTGTGCCAGCTGCTGCTTTCCCAAGCCTTGTCCTCCAAGTCCATGAGTCCAAGTGAGCGTGAGCTGCTGTGTGGAGCAGCTCTGCCCAGCCTCCACAGCAGAGTGGGTGGCTCTGGGGTTGGCACAGCGGGCTGGGGACAGTCCAGGGCATGCACTGCAGTGCTAGGGGGCTCTGTAGGGTTAATACTCCTTTTCCTAGCAGCTTGTGCAGGCTGAGGTTTGGAGGGGATCTGGCCTGGCCTCCTGAGACAGCGACTGTCACCAAAATGACATCGTGTTTCAGTGGGAATCTCAGAAATGCTCCTTGCGATTCAGACCAAGTTCCAAGCCCATGGCGTAGCTGGGTGATGCCGGGATGAACCTCGTGCCTTTTTGAACTCTGCAATTAATGGGATGAGCAGAAAGGATTTCTTTTTCCTTGTGAAACAATCTCTTATTTTATTTGGCTTTTCACCATCCAAGTACTAGGGATTCCTAGAATTTTCTCATTCCTGGCTGTTTGGAAGCAGTTCTGTCAATTTACTTTGCGCAAGTCTGCTGGAATGGGGAATGATCCTAATTTGTTTGTTTCCCTCTTCCTGTCCCTTTCTCTTGGAGGGTTTATCCCAGCTGCTCCTGGGTTGTCTGCAGGCACAGCCTGGATCCTGAGGTTGCCCCGAGAGTGGGATACTCAGAGCTGAGCTGGTTCAGCTCCGTGTGGATCCGTGCTGATCGCTGCTCCTGCCCAGGTGCTCCCAGGAGTGGCTGAAGGGACATCATCAGCAGTCTATTTCTGTTGGGAAATTGGCTTTTGTGGGTTTCATGATTAATTTCATTTTTCTCTTTTTGCCCTTTGTGCCAGAGGAGCGTTTGTGTTGAATGGCCTGCAGTGTCTGCAGCCCTCTCAGCATTCCTGCTGGGATGTGGCCCAGGATCCCCACGCCTCCATGCCCAACAATGCACACTCACACTCCCATTGGTCCCTGCTTTGCTGAGAACAGCAAAGCCTGTTGAGTTTTTCTGTCTCCCCAACGTCTCACGTCCTTCAAGATAGATGGGAGAGATGTTTGCTCCTGCAGGGAGGCTTTACAGACCCCTCCCACAGCTGGAGCTGCTGCCTGGCCCTTTCCCAGCACAAAGATGCCCTGGCTGTGTCCGAGGAAGGGGAGATATTCTCCTTGTGAACCTGCAGCCCACGTTTTGCTTTTTTTCTGGGGATGACTTGTCTTCAGCTCAGGAGATCTTGGAATGAGGACTTTGGGTGTGCAAGTCACGGTTATGGAAAGAGCTTTCCTGCCTTGCATTTCTGGCAGTAAAACACCTCAGTTCAAGTGGTTCTGAGCAGATCTCTCTGACCTTGCCAGGTGTTTTGGGCTCCCACAGTCCTGACCACGGGTCAGTTTGTCAGCATATCCCAAATCCAATGCATGTGCAATAGCACTTTGTTCTAAACTATCATTGCACATGTTGGAACTGGGCTTTTCCTGGTGCTGCTCTGATGGTAGCCCTGCTCCATGTGGGGCTGAGCTGGAATGGCTGTGGTGATATTCCCACCTGTGTTTGTCCAGGTGATACTCTTTAACCTTTGTGTGACATGGAGCAAAGGCCACTTGGACATACTTCATGAAGAGCGGGAGAAGGGACTTGCTGCTCCTGGGATCCCTGGGGCTGTTCCTGGGGCTGTGCAGTGCCATGGGAAGGAGCAGCTTTGAAGTCCCTTTTTCCCCCCGGTGCTGTTTTGTGTTGCTCAGGCCCCTTCTGAAGGCCCCTCTCGTGGTCAGGAAGTGTTATCAGATGTGCCTCTATCAGGCCAAAGCAAGCAGTGCCTCCGCCTTAACCTTTGGCTTTTTTGGGGAGCAGGAGCCACACAGCTGCTCTCAACTCTTCCTGTTTCTCTCCTTGTATCTTCCCTTCTGTTTGATGTGCTCCTTCCCAGCTTGGGTTGTGTTGCTGTTGTGGTGTGGCTGTGGGACAATGGCAGTCCCTTCTGTGGCTGCAGCAATGTCCTGTCTAAAATCAACCCTCTGGAATACTGAGGGTCTGGCTGGGCTATGGGAGCATCTGGCAGGGCTGACTCAGCCCCTCTCCAGAGCTGTTTTGTGTTCTTTCTCCATTGCCTTGAGGTGGTCAAGCTTGTTCCAGACCAAGCAGCAAAGGGGGGAAGAAAAAGGGGAAAAAAAAAATCAGTTCTCTTCCTCCTTATCAACAGAGCTACAGAAAAGGGAAGTGTGTTCCATTCTGTGGCACTTGGGAGGACTGTTTTTCCCTCACCTTATCAGTTTGGAAATGTTTTGAGTAGAAGATGCCATGAAACCCAAGGAACTGGGAGGCATTACCATGTTTGCCTTTGTAAAATCATGGCCACTTTTGAGAGAAGTGAATACTCCTTTTCTTGTGAGAGTTTGGGGTTTTTTTCTTCCTTAAACACAGACCTGGTTGCAGGAGGCAGCAGGAGGCTGCCCACCCACCTTGCATGGGTCTTCCCAGGAAAAGTGGTTTTCTCTCTCCTGACTGTGGATCTTTATTTTGAGATGAGTTCTGTCACTGTAAGATGTGTTAATACAGTGTTTTCTTGTGTCCTGCAAGATGATTATGGGTTATGTGAGATTCCCCATTTAAACATGAAACCCAAGCACCTGAGGCATGCAAGGATTCCTCCTGGGACACCCCACAGCTGGAGCCACGATGGCAAAGCAAACTGCCTGGGGGAAACTGTTGTGGGACTGGCATCTGGCTGTCCAGGAGGATGAGCAGCTCTGTCTCTTTTCCCAAAATCCAGTGTTTTTAAGGGATTGCTTACTGGCATTCCCGGCCCCGGGGGGTGGCAGTTTGTACCGCAGAGAAGGCGCTGCCTATTGTGTTCGTCAGCGACTCGAAATGGGGTTGATGTGTGTTGCAGCCACGCTCCTCTGGAGCTTTCCCAAAGGGGAAGAAATATTTCCTTTTCAAGTTGAGCAGCACGGAGCCAACGGATGGAGCAACAGCCTCTGGAGCCGGCTCTCAGCAGGGCTGTGGCCATGAGCACCCTCTCCTTGCCAGCAGGAGGGACTGTCACTGTCTGTACCCTCCTCCTGATGCTCCTGGCATTTCCCAGGTGCGGAAAGTGTTGGTTTTTCCCTCTCATAGGGTGATAATTTCCTGTGTTTGATAAGTTGAGGCCAGGGAGTGGGAGGAGAACTGGTCTGCAGCTGTATTGGAGCATCAGGGTCCTGGGGCTGTGACAAAACTCGTGGGCTCTGTGTTTATTCGAGAGCCTGAAGTGACTCCTTGTAGAGAAGTTGTGCTGGTCAGGATTCCTGGAAGGCCATGCAGGGATTGGGTGGTTTCTGTGGTGTGTGCCAGTCAAACTGGCTGAGAACTGCACAGAAAGCTCCTTCTCCTCCTGGTTACGCTGGTGGGACCAGCGTGGCCTTATGGTGTGTGCCCGCAGAAAGAATTGGGGTTTGTAAGGAACAAACCTTCAGGGAATTCAGTGCCAGCCAGCCCCTAACACAAACACGGAGCACCTGAGAGACTCCTTGCCCAACAGGAGCTCAGGAACTCGGGAATGGCTCTGAAAATCCAACGGGGGAGCTGTACAGTGAGGGAAGGACCATTTCAATTTCCTGTATCTATATTCAAGCATTGCTTTAACTGCAAAGGAATGAACAGGCATCAGTCCATAGGATGTTTTTCCTCTAGTCCTGTCCCTCCCAGGGAGTATGGACTTCCCGCAGCCAGGGGCTGTGTGGGTGCTGATAGGAGCCTCCAGAGCACGAGGGGGGAAGCAAACAAACAAACAAGTCTGGAGGAGGGAAACGATTAGCCGAGCCTCAGCTGGTTGTTTCCCCTCTTGAATGGCCCTCTTTCATCAGGATGTGGTGGGACAAGTGCTTTTTCAAGCCAGGATATCAGTGGAAGACACAGTGTTCCCTAAAAGCCATCCAGTTCCCGGGGAGCATCAGCAGCCGCGATTCCTCTGCTCCGCACAGAAAATGCACTTGGCCTTTTCTTTGCCTTCTGGTGTTTTTTATGGGTTTAGAAGCAAAAGGATGTGAGTTTTCCAGCTGGTTATGAATCTTTTCGAATTCCCTGACTTCTGTCTGACGCTGGGGCCACCACGATGCTGCCGCTGTGCAAAGAAAAGCAGCTCGAATTAGTATGTATGAGCCACGGGGTTGTGCTTTGGGGCATCTGTCACCCCTGCCGAGGGGCAGAGGTTGGGGACGTTCTTTAATGCCAGGATTTGGGTGTTCTTTAGGAGAGGTTGGTTTTTTTTTTTTTCAAAAGAAAGAAAAAGCTCCGAGATGTAGTTGTTTACTGGAATTGCAGGATTTAAAAGGGAGTTGTGCCTTGCCGTTCTCACTGAGCTGTGCCCAGAGCAGTTGTGTGAAGTGACAGAGCGCAGAGAGTTCCCAGAGCGGAGATAAGGCCTGGGGTTGGGTAATGTTGTTGTTACAATGTGGTGTAAACTATGAGCAAAGAGGCGTTTGGGTGTGTTCCCTGTGTCCGGCACCGTGCTGGGCACATGGAAACTGGAGCTGGTGTGGAGATGGGTAATGCTGGGGGTGTGGGAGGGTTTGTACCGGGTAGGGACGGGGATTTCAGTGGAAATGGAAGCCTTGCTCTCAGCAGGCTCCTGGCTTTGCTTTCCAGTTCATTTCCACGCACACGAATACACAGGAACAAAAATTTTGCTATGTGAGGTGTCCTTCTCCTGGACCACTTGCTGCTCCGGCAGCACAGCTTTCCTTTTTGCCTGCAGCTGGGAATATTCTGCTTTATTGTCACAGAATTCCTGACTGCAGGAGAGGAGAACATCTGTCAAGATGTATCATCAGAGCAGGAGATCCTGATAACCTTGGGAAGAAGCTCTGTTTTTTCCAAGGTTTTTCCTGCTGTAGAAATCCTAGTCAGTACTTTGAGATCAAAGATCCTTTGGGGTAAAACACTGGAGTAAAATATCCTATTTCAAGGTTTTGTTTTTTTTTGCTTTCCCAAAGACATTTTCCTCCAAATTCTCAGGATGGAAATGCTGTGAATTATCTCCTTGTGAACTAAGCATTCCCTGCCTCTTGTGAGTGCTGAGTATCCCATACATTGTGTGGGGGTCGCTGCCTTTGTGTCACTTCTGGCCTTTTTTTAACGCTTTCCTGTGAGGTCTGGGGGGAGAAGGAAACAAGGCTCTTCCTGGCTGGCTCCTGGAAGGAGCCACATCCCCATTTGCAGCCGTGGGTGCCATTATCCCGAGCCAGGCTGAGCTTGGATCCTGCTCAGACACAGCCAGTGAGGTGAGGAGGGAATGCTGGAATCCTGTGGGAATGGAAGTGGAGAATTGTTGGAATTAGAGTGCACTTCTCCTGCTGTGTTTTATTGATCTTATGGAGGCTGGAATTCAGGCAAAAAAATTTAGTTCACTTTTTAAAAGCAACTGAAATCTCAAATTTAAACCTGATCCAGGTTTTTCTGGGGAATTCTTGAAATTCAGTTGAAAGAGGAGGAGCTTTGCCTGGGAACTTGGGCTGTGTTCTTAAGAGATTAGAAAATCTCAAATGATGTGAATTTCATGTCTGTCCTCACAAAAATGCTGAGGTAGAGCAGAGCATTGGGAGCATTAGCACTCACTCCTGCCCCAAGGCAAAGACCATGGATAAAATATGCAACAGATGAGTGCTGGGAGTAGTAACTCCAGTGGGATCATTTGCTGGAGCATAAGTAACTCCTGTGTAGCTCAGTCTCATAATGGAGCATTTCTGTTTAGTAGATGCAGGCAGTAATTAATGGTGATCTATGGCTGCGAGTGTGGGGTGGCAGAAAATTGGGCTTTGGAACAACAAATGGCTCATGTGCTGTTTGGGGAGTGGAGGAAACACATCCCAAGCAATTCCTGTGCAGCTGAAAGGTGCCTCAGGAGACAGGGATTTCCAGCCGTGTGGGAAATGCATCTTCACTGGTTCTGGCCAGAGCTGCTTCTGAACGATTTCCGAGCTTCTCGAGTGTGTCTGGGAGTGGCGGAATCCGGCTGTGCCGGTGCTGTTCTGCCTTCTCCTCCCTTCTGTTCCAGCCCTGGGTGTCATTTCCCTGTGGGAATGTCACTGTGTTTGCCCAGACTCTATCCCTGGATGCTGATCCAGCCACAGCAGAGCCGAACCTCTGCTCTTGCACCGGTTGTTTTTCCCTGAGGGTCCAGAGCTGTGTCTTTCCCTTGGGATGTGCAGGTTCCAACTCCCTTCCTCTTTAAATCTACACAGTTGCAGGTTCTTGTTTTTGCATTCCAAAGAAATGTCAAGAACTGCAATCAGCAGGAAGTGATGGGCTCGGAACCTGCTCTCCAGTCCACTGCAGGTCTCAGCCTGTAAAAAGTCCAACCCTGTGCTTCTTTCAAGTTGCAGAATTCCATAATCAAGTGATAAAGTCATTTCCAGCCCGTGACAGCTCAGGCAAGTATCTGCTGCAGGGGCCAAGTAATAAAACAGTGGTGGAAAATGACAGATGAATAATCCATGAATAATCCCAGAGACATGCTGTGCAAGTGGCTGTGGCAAAATCCTACCATTTTAGTGAAGAAAGCCCTTCCTTTCCCAGATGTGCACATTTTGCTGCTCTTTGCTTTCAGCTGACTCCTGTGTGATTTTTTTTTCCCAGCCTCAGCGAGAGCTTTTTCATGGTGAAAGGTGCAGCCCTTTTCTTACAGCAAGGAAACAGCTCCCAGGGCCAGCGAAGCCTCCAGCATCCCCACAAACATGCAGGTAATGGATTCAATCCCTTCTGGAGATCCTTTTTCCCTCCCATCCAAAGGAGCAGCCTGATGGCACAGCTGGGTGACGCCCCAGGTTGTCCTGGTGAAACCTGCTGAACAAACCCAGGGTTTCAACCCACATTCAAATTACTGAGTTTTTTCTTGGGATCCTTGAGTTTTGGTTTAAACTTTTATCACTCTCTTGGAACTGTGACTGGAGTAGAAACTTATTCTCTGTGAAAACCATGGCATTTTGCATGGCTCTCTTCAGGCAGGGAAGCCTATGCAGCCAGAAGGGAATATCTCTCCCTGTTTTCCCCAGCCACAGAGAAGGAAATGTGACTTGTGCTTCAGTGAGTTAATCTTTGCCTCCCCTTTGGCCTGTGGGGAGGAAAAGTAGCAAGGCTGAGTCACAGAGCTCAGCACCCCTTGGGCACTTTTGGATGTCCTGGACTTTTCTCCAGGGGCTCTCCCAGCCTCCAGTAATCTGAAGCTTGGGACTTTATGCTTTGAAACTTCCTGTTGCTGGTTTTGTTTGGATGTTGCTGGTCAGAGTAAAGGATGTTTGATCAGCATTTGGGTATCTGAATAGATGTACATTGGTTAGCTCCTCATATTCTGGTTTCAGGAAAACCCCCTTACCTGTCAGCTCCCCACAATGTGTTGGAGTTTATCATGGTTTAAGAACAGACTGCCCTGCTTGCCTCAGTCCCTTCCAGTTGCCAGCTGGTGGGAAGAAATGGCAGGGAGTGGTGTGGTGAGTGTACATACAGATCTGGATGCAGATAAGGGCATCCAGGGAATTTGATTCTGCTTCTCCAGTGTTTATGCCCTCTGCCTTGGCAGTTTGGGAATGGGTGGATACAGTGCAAGAGGAACTGAGATTTGGGGGCATTTTGAGAGCAGGAGCCTGTGGGAAAGGCACAGTGTGGTACTGTGTGGTGCTGCTTAGCAAACACTTCACTGCAAAGCACAAAGGGGGTGTTTGAATGCCAAGCTTGGCTTTGGGTTTCTTTAACTGTCAGCAATTCCATATACCCAGCAAACAGCCTACGGAAGGAATTTTATCTCACATGGAAAGTTATGAGTGCATTACTGAGTTATTAGATGGGAACTTGGTTTGTTTTCCTGTAGATTCCTTGTTCCTTTCGTCTGCTTTCCCCAAACAGAAATGTACCCACAGGCTAGAGCTGAAGGGACTTAGTGCATGAGCAGAACTTGGAGACAGAAGGGCTCCATCACCCAAACCAGGCCATTCCTGCAGCCCTTCCCTCTGGAGGTCACTCATGCTTATGCTGATCCCACCATGCTGGGGGTGATTCACAGCTCAAACTTGTTCTTTCCTCCTTTGTTCTGTTTCTTTTTAATCATAGTTTTTCCTCCTCTTCTTCCTCACCTGTTCTCATGGCTAAACCTTTCTGTCCTCTCTAGGGTGCTGTGACAGGGAGAGAATCCTCACTTATGCCAGGCACAAGTGGTTTCAATTGATTTGGTGGCTTCCAAATACAGTAAGGTTGGGTTCTCACCCATCCAGGGAATGCCCATCCAAGAATCTCATTGCTCGTAGTGCTCTCTGGGACAGCAAAGTTAATTGACCTCCCTTAATCAGTATATTTTTACTTAGAAACATCCCATTTCTTTAAAGTCAAGACTCTGTTGATTCCTAGTGCAGCAAGAGCCCCTTTCTGATGATTGCTGTGCTTTCTGTGCAGGTGACTTGCCCCAGCACCTCCAGGTGATGATCAACCTCCTGCGCTGCGAGGACAGGATCAAACTGGTAAGGACAGGTGCATTTTCCTGCTCTCATTTCTGTTGGAAGTGTTTGCAACAGACCTGTAGAGGAGCAGGAAAAGCATTGGCAAATCCTAGATTTCAGAGTTGCCTTAACTATGTGCTGATTTCCAGCCCTACCCCATTTTCCTGACTACTCCTTTTGCCCTGGTCCTTGTGTCCAGGTGTGAGTTGGGTCAGGGAGCTGCTCTGCCTGAAATGTGTTGTTTTGTTAGATTTCATTTTCCATCCAGCTGACAAACACTAATACAGGAGGAGAGACAGGACCTTGCTGATTCTCTTGGACACTTCTAAGTCAGCCTTGAAATTGCATCAGCTGGGCTGGGCTTTCTTTTGAAGAAATCTGCAGATAAAAATCTGCTGTAAAAGTCACTTCTCTGCAGAGAAGTCGATACCAGTTGTGCCTCCTGCAGGACTATTGCAGTGAAGGTTTGGGAGTAGGAGAATCCTCTGAGTCTACCTGTTTTCAGTTCAGTGCATGACCAATGTTTTTTACACTTCCTGCTTGAAACTTCAGAACAAACCTTTGGGTTACATTTTGTAGCCTTTCCCCAAACTGGAGCGGGTAATCTCGGCCAAGCTCCCCCTCACCAAAATGTCAACAAGCCTTGCTGTATCTTCCATACTGCACTGAATAAAGCTTTTGGGCATAATCAGAACTTCCCAAGCCTTGTGCAGCAGTGGCAGCACTAATGAGGCAGGGGTGGATTGCAGGCCGTGCGTTTGGAGAGCGTGTGGACCGACCGCGTGCGCTACATGGTGGTGGTGTACAGCAGCGGGCGGCAGGACACCGAGGAGAACATCCTGCTGGGAGTGGACTTCTCCAGCAAGGAGAGGTAGGTCTGGGCTGGCAGCCAGGCAGGATGGGCTCTCTGGCAGCACCAAACTGTCCCCGAGCAGTTGGGTTACCTGGATCTCCAGATTCCAGTGAGAGAAAGGACATGGGGCTGAGTTTTCTGACATTTTTATTTAAGAAAATTTTCAGTCTCCGTGGAATCAAAGGCCATGGCATCCACCTCACCAGTGGGAGTTTGCTGCCTGCTCCCTGCAAAATGCTCTTGCAGACACATTTACAAAACTGGAACTCATTCTCTCCCCCAGACTCCAGTGTGTTGATGGAATGATGCAATGGAGCTGCTTTTGGGGAGTAGCTTTGTTGCCAAATAACGTCAAAAAACAATACTGCAGAAGTAGCTCCAAAACCAACAAACAACTGTGTCAGCAATGAGCTGTTCCTTTTGTCTGACTGATAAGAGCACACAGTATTTGGAAAAGCAAGAGAAATATTTTGTTATCGCAGCCCCTCTCAGATTATTCCAGTTCTGGTGAGTAAACCAAGGCAGAAAGGCTCTTGGCTCAGGAAGAAGGGGCTGGTTTGGCAGAGATGGGGTCAGAGCCTGGAGCTGCCAGGCTGTTGTGTGTGTTCTCCCAGGATTTAACAAGCTGCCCTGTCCTTGTGGTGCAGCCCCTGTGAGTTTTGTTTCATTCTGGAAAACCTTAGTGGTGGTTTCCCCTGGAAAGTGGGAAGGGAAAGCTTTGCACAGCAGAGGGATCTGTAGGGAAGCTCCCAGCCGTGCCTTCCCAGTCAGATTATTGTCATTGGCTTTGATGCTGCCTCTGTTCTGCTCTGAAATTCCCATGTGGCATTCCCTTGGTGTGCCCCGGGAGGGGAAGTTTGCCATGTCACCTCCACTCTGAAATAACCTTGCGTTAATTTGCTCCTGGTGATTATTGATGTGAGCCAAGGCGAAGGATGGATTTCTGTTGCTGTCTGAATCCCAATTTCCTTTAAAACCTGAATATCTCAGTAGCTTAATTATTTACAGCTGGGTGTTCCTGGCCTTCATTATAGCAGGGTTTTCTTGCCAGATTGCCTGTCTGAATTGAGTGTGTTCTTTTGGGTCAGATAAACCCCTAAAATCCATTTTCCATCTGTTCCACCTGTTAGAGTGATCCCATGGAGCAATCACCACCAGTTATCACCTTGTCAGACCTTCAGGCTCCAGCTTCCAGTTTTATTTGATGGCCTAAAATATTACGAGGGATTACTAGAGCAAGGCTTGAGGATTTTAAAAATTCAAGAGTATTAATAATTTAGGCTATTGGCATGACCACATCGTGGCCTATATTTAACTTCCTGTCTCACCATCTCTCTTCCAGTAAAAGCTGCACTATAGGAATGGTTCTTCGCCTGTGGAGTGATACTAAAATCCATCTGGATGGGGATGGGTAAGAAACCACATTAAAAGGATAAATGTGAATGTCCTTCCCTACCTGGGGGCTGCTCTGGGAGAGATTCTCCATCACCTTGCAAATGAAGTGCCATTTTGGATTCATGGCTGCAGAGTCCTCTTTTTCAAACAGTGAGTTCTTGTCTTGCTGCCCTCACACTGCTCCCATGGTTCCAGGGAATGCTCTGAAACCCCACTGAGGACTGGAGCTCCCATTCCTGGCAGCCTCTTATTATTCTCACTTGGGAGGTTGGAAAATCAGTGAGAGAAATTCTCATCCTGATTCTTTTGGCCTATGAGTGCCCCAGTGCAGTAGCTGTTTGTAGAGAGCAGGTTGGGGTGCAGAGAAAAGCAGTTTTTGACTGGATTTTCCCTCTCTCCATCAGTGGCTTCAGCGTGAGCACTGCAGGGAGGATGCACATCTTCAAACCTGTGTCAGTGCAAGCCATGTGGTACGTGAGGGGCTGGGCTCAGGGAGAGGCTCTTCTTTCTGTCAGTAAATTAAAAAAAAAAAGCTGCAATTTAGCCTTCTCCACGATGGGTATAGAGTGAGCTGCAGCAGGGATCTGCTTCCCTGTGTCAGCAGAGGGGCTGTGGGAATCCTGATCCCAAACCAGGATCTGCTGCTTCAGTTCAGAGCAGCTCTGTGTCCTTCAGCATGGGGAAAGTGGCACCAGGGAGATGAATAAATATGAAAGATGAGCTCGAATTCCTGGAGCTGCAAACCAAGAATTTCCTCTCTCTGCATGTTTCTCTCACTGGCTGACAGAGGAGGTTCAGGGCCCATTGCCAGCCTGTGGCATTCCCTGTGTCCTGCCCCATTCCTGGGGTTCCTGCAGCCCCAGGTGCCCCTTCCAGCTCCTGCCATCCCTCCCCTGTGCAGGGATTCCAAACCCCTGAAGCAGAGGTGGTTGAGCCAGCAAATTCCTCCCTGAAGAGGCTGCTCCACATGGAACTGCACCTCCCTCTGCCTTGGCAATGCTGTCTCCCCTTGGAGCCTGGAGAGATCCTTGTCCCTGCAGCATCTCCTAGGGAAGAGATACAGATGTGGAGAAGGATGTTGTGCTAGGCATGGTTTGGTACAGAAACAAATAAAACTCCTGTTCCTGCCAGTTTTGAATTTGGCCCCTCCTGTTGCCAGCCTTGGATGTGGTTGATGTGTTCAGTACAACAACTTCGGAGTAGAGCCTTAAAGAAAGGAAAAATTGAGGAGGGAAGGAAGGAAAAAGTAATGTTAGGATTTGCAAAAACAAATGACCCAATCTGGGCCTTGTCCCTGGAGCCTGTCAGGGGCCAGGAATGCTGGTAAATATGCATCAGGCTCCTTGCTGGAGGTGGTTGGAAACTTGTCCCTGTTCTTTATCTTCCTTTGGCTGTACAAGTTGGTTAATGATTAGATCCCAGAGCGACTTGTGCCTCCTTCTTCCCTGTTAATTAGGAGAAGATTTCAGCCCCTACCTCGGCCCTGCTGTGAGAAGCCCCCAAGGTGCAGTTTGTGCCTCTTTGAGCTCTGACACCATACATTTCCTGCTTTCAAAGAGCAAACTGCAACAACTAATGCTGAAAATCATTTTTCCTCTGTGCAATTCTCTCAGCTCCTGCTTTGTCTGCTCACAGCTGCCCAAATCTCTTCTCCCACCCTGCAGGTCTGCTTTACAGATCCTCCACAAAGCCTGTGAAGTTGCCAGGAGGTACAACTACTTCCCAGGGGGGGTGGCCTTGGTGTGGGCCACCTACTACGAGAGCTGCATCAGCTCGGACCAGAGCTGCATCAATGAGTGGAACGCGATGCAGGACCTGGAGTCCACCCGCCCCGACTCCCCAGCCCTCTTTGTTGACAAGTCAGTGCACCATTTTATTTGCAAAAGTTTGCTTGGCTTGTGAGGGAAATCTCCCCTTCTCCCTGTTCTTCCTGGCCTGGTTCGTTTCTGGGGTTGCAACAGCAACAAAAGAGAATTTGTGTAAAATAGATCTGAAACTTTAGCTTGTGATATAGTGTATGAGCACCAACAAGCTGCCTTTTTTTTCCCCCCTCACCCATTATTCTCATAAAAATTCCTTTTAACACAAGCCTTTCCCCTCACTCCTCAGTGCTGTGCGTGTGCTGCCAGCCTGGAATCATCCTCTCCTATTCCTGTTCCTTCCCAGGCCAACAGAAAGGGAACGAACCGAGCGGCTCATTAAAGCCAAGCTCCGGAGCATCATGACCAGCAAAGACCTGGAAAATGTGACTTCCAAGGAGGTAAATATAAAAAATTCTCACCTTTATTCTTCCTGCCAGACTCCCTCTCTAGAGAGTGCTGAGCAGGCACCGTATGCCTGGGTGTCCCTGGCTTTGGAATGTGCATTTCAACCATTCTGTAAAGGCTCTGCTCTGGCCTTGCTGCACTTCCCTCCTGAGAAATCAGGATAATCCCAGCATCAGAACTGTCTTTCAGGACCTCAGTAACAAGTGTGTGACTTTCAAGTTAAATGTTAAGGTTTTATGTCCTTTTTTTTTCCTGGACAAATGTCAGAGGACCTTGCAGGCAGCATTTTGCTGGGGAGTTTATGGATGGAAAATCACGAATCAAGGCTAGAGCTCATTTGGATCCATCCCCCAGGCTGGTGTAATCCATCCACCCACAGTGCAGACATGATCAGAGTGGGAATGGTTCTTTTGGGGGTTGGTTTTTGGTTTTTAAGGAAGGTTATTAACATGCAAGTGGAGGAGGTAGGAGGAAGCTGAGAACATGTCTGTCTGTGGACATGTTCCTCATTCCTGCTGCAGACAAGCTCTTGGTTTTTATCTCTCAAATTATTATTTTTAAGGAACAAGTACCCCAAAATACTTTTTTTTTTTCCCCTCAGATATTATCTGAAGCTTTATTTACAGCTTCTTCGTTTGGGAATTTAGGATACCAGGATGCCAGGGCAAGGGATAATGGTTTTAAACTGCCAGAGGGCAGGGAGAGATGGGATATTGGGAAGGAATCCTTCCTGGTGAGGGACTGGGATGGAATTCCCAGAGAAGCTGGCATCCCTGGAAGTGTCTGAGGCCAGGCTGGACAGGGCTTGGAGCAACCTGGGACAGTGGCAGGTGTGGAACGAGATGAGCTTTAAGGTCCCTTCCCACACAAACCATTCTGGGATAATTGGAGAGATGCCACATACTGAAATTCCTGGTCTCCAGAAGGCTGAGTCCCTGTTGCTATTTTTAATGAAAAAGTGAAAAGTGTTCTGCAGGGAAGTGCCCACAAATGTTTCTGTTGGACACCAAGGTTCCAGTGCCATCCTTTGTGTTTGCTCTGCAGATCAGGAACGAGCTGGAGAAACACATGAACTGCAACTTGAAGGAATTCAAGGAATTTATAGACAATGAAATGCTGCTGATCCTGGGTCAGATGGACAAACCATCCCTGATCTTTGATCATTTGTACCTGGTGAGTGTCAGGAGCTCCAGGAGAGCTTTGCTGTGCTGTGTCCAATCCTTTGCCACTAGATGGTACTCCAGGCAAAAGCAGGCTCTGCCTGTGGAACAAAGACTTCCCAGAGATGAACAGTTCACAGTTCGTGCCTGTTGGGTCTTTTTGTTGTTGTTCTGCAGAGAGTCAGAGGAAGTGCTTGTGTTTCAGGGCAAAACCTGCTTTTTAACAGTTTAAAGCTTTCTCTTGGGAAAGTTTGGGGGAATACAAGGTGTAACCACCCCCAGAGCTTTCAGGATTTGCCTCACTTCTCATGTGTGGCGTGTCTGGGATCACAGGTGTATTCACTTTGTTTCCCTGAACTATTTCCCCCTGTCTTTAAAAATCCAGAGTGGCTGGGGCAGTGATTTGGGCTGAGCTCAGTCACACCCTGGCCTAGAACTAACTCTGTGGGTAAGTTGTGCCCTGGTCCCTCCTTCAGCAGGTCCCTGCTGCTCAGGATGGGACATCAATGCCCTATTCCTGTCTCAGAGGCTGCTCCCAACATTCCAGTCAGCTCAGGAGGATGGCTGGGGCTGGGGGATTGCAGAACCTTGGGGGAAAAGGGCTGTTTTGGGGCCCCTTGGAAATGTGTCTTTGTGGCTGTTGCAGGGCTCCGAGTGGAACGCTTCCAACCTGGAGGAGCTGCAGGGCTCGGGGTGAGTACTGCTCCTCCCAGGCTCCAAACCCTCCACTGTGTGCCTGCAATTCCCCCAGGACTCTGGAGAGGACATTTGTAGGCTCTAGGGGTGATTTGGGGCCCATTCTCAGCCATGGGGTAACTTCCCACCAGCAGCTCTGTGGAGAAATCTCTCCAACCTCACTTTTATCACCAGCACAGAGTGAAAATAACAAACCTTGTCATTCGTGAGGTCCTTCAGGATCTCCATCCCCCCTTATTCCCAGTGCTGTGCCAGGTGTGAATTCCTGCAGGCTGCAGAGGAGCAAAGGTTGCAGCACTAAGGAAAAATCTCCATTCAGATGGAGCAGAGCTGCCTGTGGATGAGCAAACTCTTCCTCACCTGCCTGGACAGGCAGCTCCAGGTGTCTCTCCAATCCCCATGGTGCTGCTTGGCTCCATTCCCTGCCACACTTTTTGGATCAGAGAGAATTCTGCCTATAAATCTTTGCTGCTCACTCAAGGTCTGCACCAACCTTGATGTGAGGAGCAGAAATTCTTCACAATTTCAGCACAGCTGAAAATGTTTCATTTGGAGTCCTTGGGAGCAGATGTCTGCACATCTTGGGACAAGGAAATCAAGCAGAGTGCTAATGATTGTGTCTTGCATTGGGATATGCAGTATCCAAAGGCAAAGCTGGACAAATTCTGAGACAAATACCCTGTGTCCTTGATTTTTCTCAGTGATAGGAGGTGATAAATCAATCTGGACATTCATTCTCAGGTACATTGTTATCCCTGCTGTGATATTTGGCAGGAATCACGAGAGAACATGTGACTCTGATGGTTTTGGTCAGAAAGAAGAGGAAGGAATGGGATTGCAGCTAAAACCTGCAGCTGGAGATAGTGATTCCTGGGTTATGTTCCCAGATGATTCAGTTCTTTCTGCATCCCCAGAGCTATGTGGCACAGCAAGGAGTTCCTGGTTGGGTTACACAGACTCAGAGGCAATAAATGGGATAAAATAAACTTCTCCCTCCTGTGCCGAGGGTGTTGGGACACTTGGAATGTGCTGGCAGTGAGAGGTGTCCCCTATGTCACCGGCTGTATCAGGGGTTTAGGATTAGGGCTGTAGATAAAACCTTACAGCTGGTGTTGGGTTGGATTCCATGGATTCACAGTGTCCCTCAGTCCCTGTTGGATGACCATGGCAGCTCAGGGTGTCTCTCCTGGTGCCCACAGCATTGACTACATCCTGAACGTCACCCGGGAAATCGACAACTTCTTCCCAGGCCTGTTCGCGTATCACAACATCCGGGTGTACGACGAGGAGACCACGGACCTGCTGGCACACTGGAACGAGGCTTATCACTTCATCAACAAGGCCAAGTGAGTGCTGGGACACCTGGCCCTGGGGGAGGGCACATCCCAGCTCTCTGTGTCTCATCCTGGGCCTTCACAAAGCCACACAAACTGCAGGGCCTTGGCATTATCATTCCGTGTTCCTGGAGCTCCCTCGTGCCCTGTCCCTTCCTGGACTGGCATTAACCTGTTCCTAGCCCAGCATTTTTATTACTACTTTGTTTTGCTTCCGAAAGGAAATGAGGATGTTTCCTCTGCTGGAGAAGTTCTGGAGCTGCTCCAGCCTTGTTCCTGTTGGACCTGCCCCAGCTGTCTCTGCAGACAGAGCCCGTCAGGCCAGGCCTCTACTTCTCCCAGTGATCTCAGTATCCAAAGACTTGGATGGAGGCAGGAGGCTTCATGGTGGTCTCTGAAATGAATGAGGCTGCCCATCTCCCAGCTTTTCTGGAGAGGGATTCTTCTCCTGGCCCTCATAATCCCAAGCATTCCTCCCCTCCAGAGCCGTGATGCAGGGTGGGCAGAGCAGGGAGCGCTGTCCCTCCTCCGGTGAAGCCATAACAGATCCACAGCCGGTGACGTGGGGTTTGTCCTCCTGTTTGTCCTGCTGCAGGAAGAACCACTCCAAGTGCCTGGTGCACTGCAAGATGGGCGTGAGCCGCTCCGCATCCACCGTCATCGCCTATGCCATGAAGGAATTCGGCTGGTCCCTGGAAAAGGCCTACAATTACGTGAAGCAGAAGCGCAGCATCACGCGGCCCAATGCCGGCTTCATGCGGCAGCTGCTGGAGTACGAGGGCATTTTGGATGCCAGGTAAGGCTTGGGATGAGTGGGAAGGAAAGAAGCTGATTGTGGATAACAACACAAAGGATTGCCAGATCTCTGTGGGGCTCTGTCCGTGTCATGCCCACAGATGTGTGAGGGGTGTAGCCTGAAGGGTCCCTTTAGAAGGGCACAGGCAGAATCCCTGGGCCAGTCGTGCTTTTCCTGAACCTTCCCTGTGCCAGGCACCCTGCATGGAAATTAGCTGGGAGAGCTGCTCTGGTGTAATTCAGTGAGGGTTTCTCCGTGCTTGGGAAGCACGTTTGGATTTCTCAGCGGCCAGTGCTGCTCAGCACAGCATTGTTCTTGTTTTATGAGGCAGAACCGAGCTTGGGCCATTCCGGAGGCAAAGTGTTCGTGGTTCTGTGCCAACCCCAGGGCTCTGTCACTCCAAGGGCAGCAGTATTTATCTTCTAAGGGTAGAGGAGAGAATTCTGTCCCCTGGTTCAGCAGGAGCTGTGCCACGGGACGTGCAGAGGGGCCAGTTTGGGGTGTTGTGCTCTGAGGGTCTTCTGTGCCCTGAGGAGTCTCCCAAGGTCTGATCCCACTACAGCTGCACTCAGGGCACTGCTCTGGAACGGGCAAGTGGGGGGAAAAAATCCCAATGCTGAAGGTGGTTTGTCCAAGTGGGATCTCAGGTCTGGGCCCAGCCCTTGGATTCTGGGCCGTGGAGACGAAAGGAAGCTCCTGGCCCCGGGCATCCTGCAGGGCAGTCACTCGTGTCCTTGTCCTCTCCCCAGCAAGCAGCGCCACAATAAACTGTGGAAGCAGCAGGCAGAGAGCAACCTGCCCCAGAACACCGACGGCACCACGGGGTCGGGAGACTTCTTACTGGAGAGCTTGGACATCGACCTGGAAAACCGCCTGGCTGACCTGGACATGCCTTCCCAGTCAGCCTACCTGGACAACCGTGCCGGCTCCGACGGGTCCGTGGGCTTCGATTACTGCTTCCGCCGCCTCTCGGACACCCTGCTGGAAAACAAGATCCCCGGGGACAGGGAGGGCTTCTTCCACATGGAGCAGCTGGAGCGGGATGCCCTGGTGGGACAGCCTCTGTCTGCACGATCCCAGCGGAGGCTGCTGGAGACGGGAAAAGCCTTGGAGAGAGCGGAACCACTGGCAGAGCTGGGTGGCTTCTGTGAGAAAGAGGCAAAGAAGAAACTGGACTTTAGCCCCAGGAAGGGAAGGATGGTCCTTGGGGAGCCAGGGGAGGATGGTGTCAGGGAGGAAAATCCCATGGAAAAGTGGAAGCGGCGTTTGTCCATGCACAAGGAGGAGAGCAGGCTCAATAGGGAGAACTTGAATAACAACAACAGCAAAAGGAGTTGCCCAGAGGATTTTGAGGTGCGTATGGAGGTGAGATGGAGGTGATTGGCATGGCTGACTCTGCTGCAAGTGAAACTGCTCTTCTCATCCTCATAGCCCAGTTTCATTTGACTTGGATAAAGCCTTTCATTCCATGATGAGCTTCTCCCCTTTCGAGGCGCTTCTGACCAGGGCTTTGCTTGCCCAAGCTGTGGATGTAGATGCCAGAGAGCGCCCAGTGAGTGCCCTGTAAAGTGCTGTGGGCAGCTCACTTGCATGACCCTCGCTTGGCACGGTAGGTATTCCTTGGAGACACTGTCTGCTGGGAAAGCACGTGGCTTTAGTTCCTGCTGCAGGGCCTGAGGTGGAAATGGGCTTTGTTCCAGATCTCTTTGGCTGTCCCACACCTTGTGGGCTGTGCTGGTGTCTGTTCCGTGCTCGTTGATCTGTCCCTGTTTTCTCTCCTGCAGCACGATGCCGTGTTCGGGATCCTCAGCAAGGTGAAGCCTTCCTACCAGTCCTGCACTGACTGCATGTATTCCTCAGCAGGCTTGGCCCCCGACTCCTTCGGGGAGCAGTGCGAGAGGCTCAGTGCCGGTGCCGCGCGGCGCAGCAGCACCATCTGCACCCAGCCCCCCCTCCTGTCCCACCTGCACTCCCACCTGATGGAACACCTGCCCAGCAGGGCACCCCCCGAGGAGCCAGGCAGAACTAAACATAACGAGGCTCCGCTCCCTCTGGCGCCAGGAGCCGGGACTGTGGAGGTTGGCACGTGCAGGTCGCTGGATCAGCACTGCGGCCCTTTGGAGAGAGGGAAAGATGCGCCAAAACCCCCCGAAAAAACTCTGCTGCCCAGGAGAAACTCCCACTGTGACAGGAGCCTCCTTCACGCAGATGTGGTGAGGGAAGAGTCTCTGGCCAGAAAGGACCCCAGACCTACCAAGGACCTGAAGTACCTGTTGTTCAGCAAAGACTTGGAAAAGCCGAGCGCCAACAGTTACTTGATGCAGCACCAGGAGTCGCTGCTCCAGCTGCAGAAAGCGGGATTGGTCAGGAAGCACACCAAAGAGCTGGAGCGCCTCAAGAGCCTGCCCTCGGACGCCTCTGCGCTGCTCCGGGACAGCCCCCTGGGCAGGGTCGACTCCAGCATCGTGGAGGAAAGCGAGGACTTGATGTCCCATCCTGGCCTTGTGCCTCTCCTGGCACCGGCCCCGCTGGTGCCCGGAGACACCGAGAACGACGTGGAGAAGCTGGGGGTGAAGCGTGTCCTGGAGGGGATCTCCCAGAAAACCTCCACGCCGGCCGGGTGCCGCCTGGAGCACACGAGCAGCTTCACCAAGGACTTCCTGAAGACCATCTGCTACACCCCCTCCTCCTCCCGCAGCTCCAACCTGACGCGGAGCTCCAGCAGCGACAGCATCCACAGCGTGCGCGGCAAGCCCGGGCTGGTGAAGCAGCGCACGCAGGAGATCGAGACCAGGCTGCGCCTGGCCGGCCTCACCGTGTCCTCACCCCTGAAAAGGTCCAATTCCCTCGCCAAGCTGGGATGTCTGAACCTGTCCTCCGAGGACTTGTCGAGTGACGTGGACGTGTCCACCGTCACGGACTCCAAGGAGGCCGTGTCCAGCGAGTGCTCCGTGCTCTGTGAGCCCCCGCTGAGGAGCGCGGACGGCACCTCCAAACAGGGAGTGAGGCCTCTGGCTGGGAACTTGAAGAACACGCTTTGGATGGGCAAAAGTTGATGCCTTGCAGGGGGAGGAGGGGGCTGGATTTTGGGGTTTGCAGCATTTATTCATTGCACCTGTGCTATTTTATCATCTGACTTGCAGCAGCTCATCTGGTGCCACCTCCTTGTCCCCTCCTTGTGCTCCAAGAGAGGAGGAAATACCCACAATGGGTCGTGGTGAAGGCACAAGGGAAATAAAATGTGTTGCATGGTTTAGAGGAGGACTTGGTGTGTGACTTGCCTGTTGTCCTGCAGGATGCTCTTCCTAGTACTGTTTGCCAAGTGTAATAACGTGGATTTGTGTGTGGTTATGGATAGATATTTGTATCTCTATCTATCTATATCTAAAATGCTGAAATATTCTGTTTCAAAGACTCAAAATAATTATTCATGACTTTTTTTTACAGAACAAACACAAGTCTCAATTTTAACAGGGCACTTGTGGAAAATCCTTAAAATGGTGACACGCACACTACCTCTGTTCTCGCTGGCTTTTCATCCTGGTTTATTGTTCGAGGCTTTTATCCAAAAGGCTTTTCCCCAAATTCTTGTTGTTCTTTGAAGGAATTCCCTTAGCTGTAAAGGCCTGGAGGAGAGTGGACACAGAGGCTTCCCCAGGCTGTGGCTGGGAGGTGACAGAGTGCTGAACTGTGTCCATGGGGATGCTATGACCCGATGTCACCCTGGCTATGTGGCTGTCACAGGTGTTGTGTTCATGGGGTGTTTTGCTGTCGTCGTGGTCGGTGTTGTCCCAGTGCTGACAGAGCCTGGCCAGTGGTTGCCTGTGGACCCTCGTGATGTGAAGCTGTGTCAGTGTCGTGGATGCTCTGGGGACCCTCTGTCACTGCCTGTGGGTGACGTGAGGTGGCCAAGGAGAGGTGGCTCTCCTGAAGCCCTGGTAGGTGACAGTGTCTTTTGTGGTAGTGCTGTCGGTTTTGTAGGACGGTCTCTGTGCCCGGGGAGCTGCTGGAGGAATCCTGGATGTTGTTTTTGGTGGGTGGCCCTGGAGCCAGAGCCAGGCTGGGCCTGCCCGAGACCTCACAGGGCTGTGTGTGAGAGCCATGAGAATCCTGCTGGGGAGAGCAGTCGGACAGAAATACGGACACGCTCTGAGGAGAGGGATGCTGGAGGAAAGGTGGGCAGCTGGGGACTGTCCATGCTCTGAGTCCAGCCAGGGCTGGTGCTTGGGTCACAGGAGTGCACCCATTCCTGAGGGAATGCACGTGTTCTGTGAATATTTTTGGCAACCAGCCTGGTCAAGAGATGCTCCATGTGAGCCCTCGCTGAGTCCAGAGGGAAGAGCTTGGAAAGGGAGCAGGGGATGTGCTCCAAACCTTGGTGCCCTCTGATCCCATCTGAGGCCTTATGCCTTTGGGTGATGTTTTGAAGTAGATTTGATGGATCAAAGAGGTGGATTTGCTCACCTTGGCTGTGAGTGTGAGTATTCCCACATTTTAAAATCTCCATGGAAAGGCTTTCTTGCAACTCCCCTCTTTGAGGTGGGGCAGAGCCAGGCTGCAGCAGCTGCTCTGAAGTGTATTGATTGAAAATCCAGTGTCTGGAAGGAGGTGTGTGTTTGCCTGCCCTAAATGCCTGGAGTTCTCTGTTTCATCTGTGTGAGGAATTGTAGGGACAGGCAATCAGTGAACAGTTGTCCCTCCCGAAAGAGTCTGAATTTTATTTGCAGTTGTTCCATGCAGGAGAGCTGCTGCAGAGTAAAAGCTGCTCTGGGAGGGAAGTTTTTCAGGAGCCGTGGGTCATGCTCAGGGTAGGATGAAACCCCACGAGCCATGGCCGGATCCATTCCCTGTGTTTGGATCGTCTTTATTCTCCTTGCACCCAGATGTGGATTTGGGAAGGGGCAAATAGGAGGCCCCGGCGCTGTTGGGTGCGGCAGGGTCGGAGCAGCACCTGTGAAATTTCCGTGTCCCCTGCCCGGGACAACTCCACCATCACCCTCGGCTTGCCAGGGCCACCCACAGGTTATTGTTCTCTGTGTGCTGCCGACCCTTCCTTCCCATCACTGCCTGCCTGAGGGAGGAGGTGCTGGGGACGCTTTTGAATGAATTTTGAAAATTCCGTGAACTGATACAAGCGAACATCTGACTTCCTTCCTGTTTCTCGAGTGCCTGCCGACTTCTGCCGCGTCCAACCCGCCGCGTCCCGGGGCTCAGCTCGGCACCCTCCGCCTTCCCCTGCTGCTGCTCCCGCCTGGCTCTGGCTGGATCAGCCCGAGGCTTCACTCTGGGCTCGGGGCTCCCTCCCTGCGTGGTCGGGATACGGACGCGGCTTGGTGGGAGCTGCTCCGGGAGCTCCCTGTGCCATGCCCGGGGGGTTGTAGCCAAACCTCCCCCGTCCCGTCGGGTTTGTTGCATGACAAGGTTGATGTGCTCGTCCTCCCCACGTGTCGTACGTGTCCTTACGATGGAGTGCCTTACTCATAGTTTACAAACACTGTGTATCTGCTGACCTGTTGCACTCTGCTGTTTGCTGTTCTCTGGGGAGGTTTTGGTGCTTTTGGTGTTTCCAGTGGCAGTGAGGCCGTCCCTCCTCCTGTCCTGCCCTCCTGTCCCCGCCGAGCTCGGCACTGCTCACCTGCTACCGCTTCCCTCTGCTCTGGGCATGGCAGAACCAAAGGGCTCCGTGACAGCCGCGGTGCCGGTGGCTGCTCCCGGTGTCCCCATTTATCCCATTTATCTATGCATCGCTGCCGGAACGCGGGCGGGGTGTGCAGGGACACATCCCATCACCGACCACACTTTGCTCGGCAGACCCAAACCCTGTCCTGTGCTGCCAGAAATCCTGAAATGCACAAACCGGCACCTTACTCCCGGTCCCGGTGGTGTCGCTCCGTGTGGCAGCAGTGCCCGACCTCCCGGGGGCCGTTCCCGTGCCGGCGGGGTTTGTTCCGGCCGTGTCACCGACTCCCGGCCGGAGCGGTGGGGACAGTCCCGGTCAGTCCCTGAGGAGGGGGGTGAGTGACGTGTATTGTACCTGTGCATTGCTGTACTCCTTAACAACGTTCCTTTATTCCATGGTATTTCTTATCCCAGTTTTATATGGAAATCTGCAGGATTTTTGTACTGTATGTCTGCGGGAGGGATGCATCATGCACTTTTTTTTTTTTCTTTTGTTTGTAAAAATGTCCTGGATATTTTATGTGCTTCTTGTGAGAAAAAAAAAAAATAAACTTTTTTTTTTCCTTTTAGAAATTAGTTTTGTAGATTCGTTTGGAGGTGGGAAAGGAACAGGCGCTGAAGGGGTGGAAAGAAAAGGAGGGAATGGGACATATCCCAGGAGCCTGCTCTGTGTTATCATTCCCCATCTATCCTGGCTCTGCTTCCCTCATTTTTGGGTCCTGGCTGTTTTCTGATGCTCCTGAAGGCTGGATCCAGAGGAACAGGATGGAAATCAGTCATTCTCCACCTGGTTTCTTCAGAGACCCCAGAGTGGGTTCAGGAGAAGCCACTCACCTTCCGGAAAGGATGCCAGCAGTGGAGCAGTGGCACATGGAAAAGTGACACCTGCACCTTGCCAAGCCTGGAAAATCCCTCCTGGGAGCATCCTGTCTTGATGCTGCCACAGCAGCTTGAGCTGTGGAATTCCCGCAGGCCTGTGCTGGTCTCCTCAGCAGAGCCACATCCCAGGTGTGGAAACCCAAGAGCTCCCACAGGGACTTGCATGGGCAGCAGCTCCCTGGCTGGGGAAATCACCTGCCAGTGATCGAGGGAACTGCCCTGGGCTGCCAGGGCTGGGTTTGGAGCATTTGTGTCTCCTTCACCTGAGGATATCGCTAGGGGAGGGATGGATCTCCAGGTGTGGGAGCTGCTCTGGCACGGCCTGGGCAGGTGCTGCTGCAGGAGCTGAGGCACCGGGAGCTGGAAGCGGATCTGTCCCTGTCCTGATCCAGGACCCCAGCATGGAGCACTTGGCAGAGGGACAAGGCCTCCCTGGAGTTTCCCAGCTGTGCTGGCACGATGGCACAGGAAGGAAAACAGCAGGGGCAGGGGGTGTATGGGGCTTGTACACCCCGGGGTTAACTCTCTCCAGAGCCAGGAAGCTCACGCTGAGCTGGGAGCCCCAGAGCTCCGGAGTGGGAAGAGCAGCTTCCCACTGTTGTCTGAGATCCTGGAGCACAGCCTGTCCCTCAGCCAATTTGGGGTCAATGTTTGCTGTTGGCTCATTTAACTCACACATCCCTTGGCTGGGTCGATGGAGACATCGCTCCCTGCTCAGTTCAGCTTCCCAAAGATGGAGCCTCCCTATGGAGCCGTTCCCAGCTCCAGAGGGGGGTGTGAGTTGGATATGGGGAACCACAAGATGGGACTGTGGAATGGCTGGAGCATGCCCAGGCTGCCGGTGAGTCCCTGGCTGTTTTTTTGTTCTTGTTAGGATTGGAAATTGGTCCTTTTCGGAGAGGTTCCTCACGGCTGAATGTTACATCCTGTTGTGATGTTGCCATGGCAAAACCAGGCAACATCTGGAGCAACACAAATTCTCTCCGGCGACTGGGGAGGGTTTATTTTTAGCCTCACTGACCAAAAGAGATGCCTGAGCCTGGAGCTGCCATGGGCAGGGGCAGCCTGGCACTGGGTGCCCTCCTGGCTGGGAACTGGGGTGGTGGGAAGGTACAGGGTCCAGCTGTGCCCCTTGTCTCTCCCCCATGGAGGAGCTGCAGGTGCTCCAAAGCTGATCTCCTCAAGGACCCTCTGATGGGATGATGGTTCCCTGCCAGCGTTTCCCAGGTCCATGTGGAGTTGGGGTGGTGAGCAAGTACTTTAATGGTGGTTTTGGGTAAAAAGATGAGATTTGGCAGGAGCGTGAGGCTGATTGTAGCACACAGAGAAGCCACAGGAAGGACTCTGGGGGCTATAACTGCATTTTCACACTGGCAGAGGAGAAGCTGCTGTCTGGCAGAGGTTCTCCAGATGCCTGCAGCCCCAGGATGATGCCTGATGGTGTCCATTCCTGCTGGGCCATGGCTGAACAGCCACTCTGGCCTCCGGAAAGGTGGAAATGTAAATATTTTGCTCAGCAGGAGCTGCGAGTCGGTGCTGCCAAGGCCAGAGGAGACAGTTCCTGCAGCGGGCATAGGCCGAGCTGTGCTGCCGGTCAGGTTTGCTCAGGCCTCAGTGCATATTCCCTAAAAGTCTTTTCCTCCCTCTGTTTGAAGGACAGGGAGCAGCAATGCTGCAGCAGCTGCCATTTCCTTTTATGCAGAGCGTTCAGGAGCAGAACCGTGTTGGTGCCGTGTCAGAGCTCCGAGCAGCTCCCCGGAATATGGGATACAAAGCCAGGGCAGGTCCCAGGACATGGCCAACCTTCCACACCAACCCTGAGCTCTGGAGTCCCCACACAGAACAAGCCCAAACCACCACGGTATCCCCAAAGCATGAGAGTTTGTCAGAAGCCCAGAAGGAATCTGGCTTTACCATGAGGGCTGAAGGAGAACACCCGGAATTATGGATCGGGTCACAGTGCCAATGTTAAGTGAGTTCATCCCATGGGAGAGGTGACTTGGCTGTGAAATTCCTCACTCCTGCACCTGCCAGCACATCTTTCTCAGCATTTCTCTACCTGTCAGGACTGCTGCTGCCAGGTTCTCCTGCTGCTGGTGTTGGCAGGAGCAGCAGGAGCCCGGCCACCAGCCCTGATCCTGCTGGGAATTGGTTGTGTTTGCTCTGGGCAGCCTCAGCAGGGATTTAAGACATCCAGCGGAAACAAGCGGGGTTTTGTCTGTGCAGAGCAGCTCTGCAACGTGCACTGATAACTGTACCAGCGAGGGCCCTGGCTGGCTCCAGTCTGATAAGGGCTGGGATAACCCTCATCCCTCGCCCCTTCCCCTCAGCAGTGGCCGGGATTCACTCCTGACACAGGACATGGGATGAAGTGGTGGCATCATGACAGTGGTCCAGGTGTCATCCATGCAGCTGCTGTGTGTCTGAGGTGCTGAGGCTGCCTGGCTCCTTGAGGTCTCTGGATGAGGCCCTGCAGGATTTTCCAACCTCATGGAATATCAGGGGATATCTTTGGGCTGGGGCCAGCTCCTGTTTGCCAACTTGTTAGGTGACACTGGGGTAACTCAGCCCTGACACCACAGGGATGCCTGTGCAGGCACCTCTTTTGGGATGATCTAGGTGTTTTCCTGCATCCTGCCTCGGGATGCTTCCCGGCTCGGGGAACCATAAAAGGCAAAGCGCAGGGGCAGCAGCTGGGCTGGGAGCTGAGCTGAGAGCTGCGGCTCGCTGCAATGCCAGGCATCCCAGCTGTGTACAAATGGATTAGAGCCCTCCAGCTCTCCGGCTCCACCGCCTTCCGGAGGGTTATCCAAAGGGAGGAACGTTCTGTTTGGGGGTCTATTTAGAGAAATGCCCAGAGTTTAATAGGGATTTTTGATAAGTTGTGTTTCAGAGTCTCTGCAGGGAAAGTCGTGTCTGAGGCGGCTGTTGGGCTCCCGTGTTTATCTCGGGCAGCCGTTCTCCGTCACAGTAATTCCCTTTGCCATAACGTATTCCCACAGATCATTCCAGCTGCTCCAGCTCTGCCCCGCGCGCTCTGTGCAGGCTGCATCTCTTCCCCCAAACTCTGGGATGCAGCCCAAGGCTGAGTGCTGCTTCCAAGGAAGGAGCACTGGGGGAGCTGCTCTGTGTCCTACGGGCTCAGGGGCAGGGAGGAGGGAACAGGGCCAGGGGCATGGATGCAGGTTTCCATCTCTCCGTGGAAATCACAAGGAGCTGGCAGAGGTGATCCTGCCCAGACAGCCTGGCAGTAAATCCCTCTGGAAGCAGCAAAATCGGAGGGAAGCCAGGATTGCAGCACAGGACTGTGGGGAGCTGTTGCTGGAGCAGACTGGGGAAAGAGGAGAATCCCTGGAGAAGGATGCAGATGGGAAGCAAGTCCTGACTGTGAAGTGCCGTGGACCAGCAAATCAGCAGCTGGAGGGGATTTTTCCAGTTATCCAGGTGGGATGTGTTTGGGTAGGCACCAGCGTGGCATCAGCTGTGCTGGGTGTGGTGTCAGGAGTGGCAGAGCATGGGCTCCATCGTGCCAATGGGATGTCCCTCTCTGCTGGCCATGAGGCCAAGGAACGCCGGTTCACATGACCCAGGCTCTGATGCTTCCAAGTGCCGCCGTCTCCCAGAGCGGAGTGAGGAGGAGGCGGTGCTGAAAGCCTGCCGAGACCCAAGGTGGGAAAAATCTTGGCTGGCCAGTCCCAAAGCATTTGGAACCAGGAATTACGGTGACAGAGCTCCTGGCCATGGAAGCCTCCACCTGGCAGTACTGTGGATATTTACGGGATGACACAAGTAAGGTGAGGGGGAGAGACTGCCCAGCTTCCAGGGGAGACTCCGCAGGGACGTGTGAGGATTACCCACTGCTGCAGCTCAGCCAGGAGGGCCTGGGACACAGCCGGGAGCGGGGGGACCTCCCCGACCTCCGGAGCGACACTGCAGGCCCTGCCAAGAGGTCAGAGATGAGCAGCAGCGGGCAGAGAGGGCAGCAGGGGCCAGCCGGGGAGCTGTGCCTGGAAGAGCATCCTGTGTCCAAGGGGTGCAGGAGAGGGCGGGAGAGAGAGGCCCCTCCGAAGGTGTACGAGCTGGAGGTGGTGCCCAGGTGGGTGGGCACGGGCAGGACTGTGAGGCCGGTGGTCTACAGGCTGGAGGAGAGCGAATACCAGCGCCTCATCCAGGAGGCAGAAATGGAACCCGAGGAGGAATGGGAAGAGACAGAGGACACGCTACCCTTGATTCAGGAGGGCTACACAGGGGATGGGAAGGTGGCAAGCCCGAGCCTCAGCAGGCTCAACTCCTTGGAAAGAGTCCTGAGGAGGCAGATGAGCCGCTCGGACTCGGAAAGCAGTGTGGAGAACA
Source organism: Nicator chloris (assembly GCA_013400495.1). Taxonomy (NCBI): domain Eukaryota; kingdom Metazoa; phylum Chordata; class Aves; order Passeriformes; family Pycnonotidae; genus Nicator; species Nicator chloris. The sequence continues at coordinate 611,281 of WAAE01002002.1, forward strand.
GGCAAGTGACCAAACTGAGCTCCAAGGGCCCCTCGGAGGGGAACAAGCCGACCGTGCCCGTCAGGTCCGACAGCTTCGAGCGCAACGCCATCCTTATGGATTACATCCTGCAAAGCAAGCAGGAGGCAGGCACACCTGTCTCCTACATCCCCAGGGACAGCAGCAAGGCAGCCGAGAGCCTGCGGCAGGCGCGGACCTTCGCCCCCCAGCCTGATGGAACACTTGACCTGTGCCAAAACGGCCAGGCCACCGAGGAGGATTCGGCCAAGAAGCCCGAGCAAGACCAGCAGGTAGGGAAGAGCCTCGAGAGAATGGTCCCTGCGGTCACAAATTATCCCTCGGTGGCCAGAGACACCGGGAAGCTTTCAAGACAGAGCAGCAGCCAGCTCCCGGAGAGCAGGGAGCAGCTCGGAGGTGAAGCTGATGAACTCGATTCCTACATCCCGAAAAGAACCCCCCCGGCCCCCCCTGTCAGGACCCACAGCAAGGAGAGCCTGGCTCTGAGTATGAGCAAGGCTGTGGCGCTGACGGAGGCGCTGCTGGAGCCCCTCGGCGATGAGGCCAAGGCTGGCAGGGAGCAGTGGACAGCGGCGGGCACGGAGCTGCTCCCTGGAGGCAGGACTGCGGGAGGAGGGGGCTCGGAGGAGCCGGAGCGGAAGGGGAGGCAGAGTCAGGAGGATGAGAATGTGCTTAAAGTTGCCGATGCCAAGAAAACCTTCGAAAAGCCAAAGGCGTCAGAGGGGACGGCAGCAGCACCAGCGCCCAAAAAAGGTGAGGAGTGAGGGGTCCAGGCTCTGCCGTGGGGCTGGGGGATCCTGGAGATCGCTGTTCCAGGGCAGGTGGGAACACGGCCGTGGATGGGAAATAGCTGCCGGGAATAGCCGGGTGACAGACGGGATGTGCTCAGGGCACACGGAGTCTCCTAAGGAGGCAGGATGGGAATCAGGGGTTGGTTCAAAGCTCTTTGTGCAGTGAAACTGTTTTGGAGAAAGACTTGTTTTGTCAGACTCCTGTGTAGGAATAAGTACAATTTACTGCTTCTCATAGCAGCTACAGTGCAGCAGTGTCCATAGGATGCATCCTCCCACTGCCATGTGGGATTATTTGCCTCTGTCTCTCCAGGTACTGGGTGAGCCAATGTAATTTTATTTTAGCTATAAAAAAGCAGCATTATTTTCTCTAAGTTCTTTTTCTCCTGCACTGTGACTTCACTGAATGAGCCTTTCAGGAGAATGACAACAACTTGGAAACCCTTTCACTGAAAAAAAATATGGAGAAGTGAAGTCTGTTGAAATTTTCCTGGTAAAGCAGCAATTCTGCAGAAATAGGACAGATAGAAATGAGTGTTTGTGTGAGAGTTTGGATCCCACAAGGAGCCACTCGACCCACGCTGCTTAACTCCCATCCTCTGTTCAGTGACAATCTGCAATTGTGCATTTCCTTATAAGGGAAAATAAGTGTTTTAAGGCACAGGAAATCTGTGGTGGCTTTGAACTGAGTTTGCTTAAAAAATAGGTGTGATCAGTTACTGTCGCGACAGAGTCGGAGCGTGAACGTGCCACAGTTTGTGCGTGTCAGGGATGACAAAATCCTTGCAGGGATGACAAACATCTCCTGTGCTCCCAGGAAGCAGCTGAGGACACATTGCACGATGTAAAGAAATAGAGGTGGGAGATATTTGTCACTGCAGGCGCTGCCAGGCTCAGAGCACGGAGCAGGGTGGTGGTATCTGAGTGTGGATCTCCACACTCCTCGAGAGGGAGGTTGTCTGGTGTCAGTGCACAGCTGAGCTGCAGTGTTCCCCTCAGCCACACCGGGCACTGGGATGTTTGATCAGCTCATCCTTCCCGGGATGGAAGGAGCAGGTAGATGGAATAGGTCTGGCAGAAGAAGGGGCTGAGAAGGGATACAAGGAATCAGCTCCCTCCTCAAGGCAATACCAGCTGCACCCAAATCCCTCCTGACACATTTTTACCTCCTTGTTCTCCAGAAGAAACAGGGAGGGAGGATTGAGACAATATTTCAGTGCTGAACTGTGGAAATGTTGCAATAAAAAAATCACTGACTCACAGAATGGTTCGGGTTGGGAGGGACCTCAAAGCCCATCTTGTTCCACCCCCTGCATGGGCAGGGACATCTTTCACTGGAGCAGGAAGAAGAGCAGGAACAGCTTCCCATTTTGCTCTGTCCATGACAGCCTGTTGGGGCTTTAAAATCTGGGTTAAACATTGATCTTCCCAAATCTCAAACATGGACACCTCACCTGGATTTACCCTTATGTGTTTCCTTTCTTATATCTCTGATTTTTCCAGCACCTTTGGTCCAACCTGATCCTAGACAGCAGGGAGAGAAACAGAAGGAGATGACAAAAGAATTCCAAAGTGCTTGAATAGTGAGGCTCTGTGATCAGTGCCCAGGAACCCCAGCACCCAGCCCTGGCTCCTTCCCTGCCTGCCTGAGTTTTTCCTGCTGTTCAGGATGCTAGGAATTGTCAATCCCGGGATATTCATGTTGTGAATAAAATACAGCTTGGTTTTTTTCCTTCTTTTTTTTTTTTTTTTTCAGTTCTGCTTTTTTGTCTCTCTCCTCCCCGTTAATCATCCAGAGACAGCAACAAAGGAAACCCCATCTGTTGCAAGCAATTGCTTTGGGTTTATTTGGTGGCCCAACATTTTAATTAGGTATTGGGACCTACCTCCCCTTCACTGCAGAAATAGAAAGAAGTGGAAATATATTTCACAATCCTGTCTAATGATGGAGAAAAATACATGAGGAAATAGATTAGCTTGAAATTAGAGGTTTCTTTTTGCTGTAAAAGCTCCTTTTTTGATGCCTTTCTTCCAGCTGAGTTAGGAGGGGTGTGTCTGACACCGATATTGCTGCACAAAAGGTGTGAGAGTGGGGAGATGCAGTAATAGATGTGCTGGATGAAATCTATTGTAAATCATTAATAACAATAGCATCAATTATTAATGCACATCCTGGCCTAATGTTCACTCATTCCTTATCCATCTCCAGCATCCTCCAGCCTTTCCAAGCAGTGATGTCAGCACAAGCCCTCACTTACCAAGTGGATTTTATTGCCCTTTGGGGAGGGTGGTTGTGAATGACCCCAATTCTGGGGTCTGGAAGTCACACAGTGATGGCTCCACATCACATGGAGCTGGGAATAAAGCTTGGGGGTGCTGGCTCCCAACTCTGTCCTTTAATCCATGTTTTCCTCTTTCCTTGCCACCACATTCAGACATTTCTCTCTTCCTGGGTGTTTGTTTGATGGAACATTTTGCTCTCTCTATCTTCATTCCCTAATTCTACAGCTCCCCTTTCTGGTCAAGGATTGAATAAGTCCAGTCCAAAGGGATTTTGCTCTTCCTGTCTCTCCAGACAAACCCTTTGCAGGAGCTGGGGAACACTTCCTTGGGCAGAGCACATCCTCCCAGCCAGAGACAGAATTGATTTCCCATTATCCAGAGCCCTTACATGGTGGCTCTGAGAACAATTTCATCTTGGCACCTGCTCAAAAGTTGATAATCATGGAAATATCTCAAAAACCAGGATTGGGAGTAGTTTCATAAAGATGCCCCTGGCACTCGCTCTGTGCCCACAGACATGGAGGAATCAAGGCAGAAAAAGTAAATTAATGCTGAGAGTAAATCTAATTCCACACAGAGAAAATGGAGTGGGGAGGGTTTGTCACTGCAATCAGTTCAGATTTCAGAGAATCCCAGAATCCCAGAATGGTTTGGGTTGGAAGGGACTTTAAAGACCATCTTATTCCAACCCCCTGCTATGGGCAGGGAACATTTCCCTGCAATAAAAATCACTACATTCCAATAATGTTAAGTGAAAGGTAAGATCACATTCCTGATTTTAGCAGGAGCAGCTCTTCCCAGTACTTCTGAGCCTGGCCTTGATGGGATCCCTAAATTATGGAAGCCATAGAAGGAGAAATATAAAATTATTCAAATTTCATGTGGGAGAACCTAGTACTTCCTGGTAAATAAATATTATGATACAGTTAATATAATAATAATAACAATAATGATGATAATAATAATAATAATAGCTTCAGAAAATAAATATATAAATAGGGACATGAAAGTCCTTGAAAAGCTGTATAACTTGGATACCTGCAAATCCAGGGTTCAAGACTCTCCTGTCTGGCATATTTTGCTTGATTTACAAGTTAAGCTGCAAAATAACAGGACTTTAAATTGCTGATCTCTCTAAACCCTCCCTAAGGCATTTCCCCCATCCAGAATTATTTAGCAATGAGGATTTCAGCAAAACAAAACGTTTGAGACAAAATCATCCCTCCAGTGACCTTACTGGTTCCAAAAATGGGGTTTGACACCCCTTTGGGATGGCTCAGAGACACCAAACTGAAGAAATTAATCAAAATTGCTCCTAAAAATGGTGCCTCAGGTGTTTCTTTACCTCCTCTAGCGATAAATATGGCCTTGGTGGGGAAGGCTGTGGGACACACCTTGTGTGGTCCTTGTGAAGCATATCAGGCTCATCCCAGGAGCAAAGCAGGGGGATTTATTGCAGGGATGGAACTGATGCATATTTGCAGGAGGCTAAATTTAGCAGCTGACATAAGTTTCAGAGGTGGAGTCTGTAGCCACGGTGCTGTTTCCCTATAAAGGCTGTGAGATAGTTTGCAGCAATCCTGCAGTGATGTAGCTGAGGAGGAAAATATGTGGGATGCCTAAAAGTGGATTTTTTAATAAATACTGAATTTCTGCAAAATGTGCTGACCAGGTGCTGGTAAAATGGGGCAAACTTTGGTGTGTTGCTTCTTGTAGCTGTAAGGATTTCGTGTTTTTCCTTTAGAAAAATTAGGATTTGTGGCATATTTTGACAAGTTGTTTGGCTTGCAGCACTGTGGATAACATTTAAATTATTTGTTAGGGTGGTTTTACTCATCTGAAGTGATGAAAATTAGTGGTTACAGCAGAACCAAAGAGCACATGTAAAACCTGAGCCATTTCTTCTGTTGTTGGAGAATTCAGCCTAAAATTCCTGTAATTTCCTCATCACCTTGTGATCTAAACAGCTTGTTAATCCCAGACAGGATCTGAGTGTTCTTTGGAGTGTTTCCATCCAGCTGTTTTAGGAAGCTCTGGTAAAAATTCCACAGGTATTATTTCCACCCGAGTCCATCTTTTGCGACTCTTCCAGCACTGTGTCGAGCAAGGAATTTCCATCTCTGCAGGATCTACCCTTCCCAAGGCAGCTCTTGAGAGGATTAGGCTTCAATCAGATTTCTCAGGACAAACTTCACTCTGTGTGTCACTTTCCTTTCAGCTGGAGGCCAAAAATCTTCCTTGGTTTCCCTTCTGAGCTGTTGGGCAGTGCTGGGCGCTGCTGCCTTCGTTCTTGCTTTCCAGTCCAGGCTAAAGCATGGCTTGGTACATGACTAAAATATCATTTTTATAAAATTTAACCTCCCAAATACTCCACCCCACCCCTCCACCCCCACCCCCCTGGTTTGAGGCTTCTAATAAATTATGGATGGGCAGGCAGGACTCTCAGCTCTATCACTGACTCATTCTGTGACCTTCAACACGTCACATATGTACGCAGAAAATGTGAATCACAACCTAAACTCCCTAAACTCCAGGTTACCTGCAGCTCTGCTCCAAGGCTGCTTTTGCGTTCATCTCTTTTAGCTTTAATGGGATTGTTTGAGGGAGCAGGGTGGTGTAATTGTGCTGAGCTGGCTTTCAGAAAGAAGCTATCGATTAATTTCAGGGTACTTGTAATCATGGTCGGGGGTGCAGCCTTGCCACTCCAATCTCTGTATCTCTCTTTTTTTATCAAGGTGTTGCTCAGTAGGTAAGAGAGGCTTTCCTGCTTGTTGGATCAGTGGTTACATTTAGTGTCAAAGGTTAATAAATGCAGGACAACGTTTGTTTAATCTGTAGCTCCTGATGTTTCCATCAGCTGTGACAGTCAGACCAGGACAAATGTATCTCCCTGAGGTTTTCCCTGTATTTTAACACCAGCTATCACTCACAGGGGGTAATTCATGGTCCTGTCACAGCTCCGTGGGGGAAGAGGAGGGCTCTCAGCTCAGCTCATCAGGACACGTATTCCTCCAAATTCTGAAGGATTAGAAGAGGAATTAGCGGGGTGATGCTCCCCTGAAACATCACCCCCTCTCAAGCATCAAACCACATGCAAATGAACGTGCAAACGTCGGCCCAAACGGATGAGGAAGCTCGAGGAGTTTTGGTTTTGGCCATGTATGGTAACACTGAGGGCTGCGGGCTCTGCTCGCGTGTTTTTCACCCGCCCCTTGGGCTCTCTGAGGCCGCAATTACCCCGAGTGTGGCCGTGTCACCTGCGTGCAGCCAGGTGTGTGTGCACAGTGCTCGCCTGAGCTGTCAGAACAGCAGATACAAACCTTACACCTCAAAGCGCAGCATCCCCGAATTCTCTTTACCACCAGTGCAATGGGGAGTACCTCTGGTTTTAAACCTCTACCCTGGGTGTCTCGCTGAAGCGTGGTCCTTAGCGGGGGTTGAGCTCTGCAGTCCTTAGCAGGGGCTTTTGTCACCGTCCTTTTTTCACCACAGCCACTGTGATTTGGTGTGACAGCGTGAGGTGATGCGGTTGTTTCCTTGTGGAGCTACTGGTTCTCCTCAGCGTTGCCTCTGAGGCTCATCTCACCCCTCACGGAGGACATGACCGGTCCCTCACGGAGGACATGACCAGACCCTCAGGGAGGACACAACCGGTCCTTAGGGATTAAACGATCCTTGCCTCAGGGATGACATGATCGATCCCTCAGGGAGGACACAATCGGTCCCTCAGGGATGAGACGATCTGTGCCTCAGGGATGACACGATCGATCCCTCAGGGGAGACACGACCGATCCCTCAAGCATGAGATAACTGGTCCCCAGAGACGACATGACCGGTCCCCCAGAGCAGACAGGACTGGTCCACAGGGAAGACGTGACCAGCCCCTCATGGCGGATACGATCGATCCCTCAGGTCCCTCATGACCTCCCGCCCCCCAGCCGCCGTTGAGGGGCGGCGGGGCGGGGCCTGATAGCGCGCGACCGCGCGTGATGGCGAGTGCCGCGCGACCATTGGCTGGTCGAGCCGTCGTTCACCGTTTCGCCCCGCCCCACCGAGAGAGGCGGGAGTGGGCGGTGCCTGAGCAGAGGGGGCGTGACTTTGTGTGGGCGTGGTCTTTTCGGGGGCGGGTCCCGCGGCCGCGCTGCCCCGCCCCGCCCCGGGGCGCTCAGTCGGGCGGCGGCGGCGGAGGCGGAGGCGGCGGCTCCGCCGGGCTGAGGAGCGGACGCGGGAGGCGGCTCGGGATCGCGGTGCGGCTCGGGGGCGGTGAGGGTGAGCGAGGAGAACTGGGGAGCACCGGGGAACTGGGCTGCGGCTGGGCGGGCGGTGCGGTGCCCGCAGGAGGGCGCCGGGCAGGGCGGTGGTCCGGCCGGGCGGGCCCTTCCCGCGCGGGGCCGCCGAGCCCTCCGTGAGGCGGCGGCTGCTGTCAGCGCGGGGCCCGCGGCGGCAGCGCCCTCTCCGCACCGCCTTGGCCCCGGCCGCTCCCTGTTCCCTCCTTATTAGGCAGCGGCGCGGGGTCGCCGCCGCATCCGCATCCGGCCGGGGCCGCCGGGCAGGGCAAGCCCGGGGCGGGGCGGCGGCACTGGGCGCTCCCGCCGCGCACCTGATGCCGCGGCGGGGACAACGCTGGGGTGCTTTTGTTCGGCACGTTTTCTTTCTTTTTTTTTTTTTTTTTTTTTTTTTTTTGACCCCTTCCTTCTTTTCCGCACGGCGATGCAGCAGCCGCTCGGTGGCACCGGCGTGTGCCGCCCCCGGAGTGCCCGTCCCCGCCGTGCACCGTGGCAGAGGACAAAAGATGAGCGCCCTGATGGGGCTTTAGTTTGGGTTTATTTTCCGGAGGCTCCTGTAGAGCAGGTCGTTGTCACGCCGTTATTAGGGACTCTGTCGAGGCTGTGCAGGAGATGTGTGGACTCCTGGGCTGTGTGACATGTCATAGAATCACCAGGGGATCCCAGAATGGTTTGGGCTGAAAAGGACCTTAAGGACCATCTCATCCCATCCCTTTGCCTTGGGCAGATGTCCCTGGGCTTTGTTTTCCTATGCAGGAAGCCACAATATTTAACAGTGATATGCTAAATGCTGAAATTTAAAGGTTAGTTCATACCTGTGCTTCATGAAATTCCCATCAATTCTGTTAACAGCACGAGGGAAGGACTTGGGCACATTGGCAGGTGTCCGACACCACCACACAGAGGTTCATCTGTAGGACATTGTGATGCTGTAACTGACTGATTGCACAGGAGACAGGTCTGAAAAAAGAAGAAAATAAAAAAGGCAGTGAAAGGTACCAGGAAACAAAAGTAAACCTGATGGAAGCAGTTTTATTGTTGAAGATAAGTGATATGCGTTAGGGTTGGCGTTTTTTTAGCAGCTGGAGTTGGTCTGAGCATGTCTGTTAGTGCAGATATGTGTGTGGATTACTGGGAGCAAGACCAAGGACGGTGGCAAAATCAGAGATGGATGTTCTGAACACACCAAGCTGCAGTTGATTTTTCAGTTCACTGCTGAATTTCCCGATTTTGTTTTAATTTTAGGCCAAGCTGTTCCCAAATTACCTGGCTCCATCTCTCCCTCTGTGTGCCTCTGTGGCACGCACGAGGGAAGCTCTGGAGTGTGGGAAAATGGTGTGAACTGGCACAGCGTGTCCTGGGAGAAGCGTGTTTGGATGTGGGGAAAGCAGCGGGTGTTGTGTATGGGAGGCAGGAGAGGGTTTATTCCATTTTCATTTGAATAACGAGCATTGAATCATCTTTTCTGCTCAAGGGGGGGGAAAAAATCCAGATGGCTGTGTGCTTGCAGGAAGGTTTTATTGCAGCTAATAGTGGTGTTTGCTAAGGACTGTGTACACAAAGGTAGAAGATCAAATACTTTTGTGGCAATGCCTGTTTATTTTGGGTATATGTGTATTTCTGTGGTTTTGGTAGCCCCAGTAAGACCTGACACACTCGGGGACACGTCAGGCAGCATTTGCTCCGTGTTTGTTTCAATACAGCACTTCATAATAGTAATTTTTCAATGGTCACTTGTAGCCTTTTATCCAGATTGCTTTAATCAGCATTTGTGTTCTCTGTTGGCATTGCTCTGTCTTCTCCCGAGCTGTCTTTTCAAACATCATTGGATTTTTTCAAGTGAAATCTTCATGCTTATTGCATCTGTCACTTCTGGGATTCACTCCAAGCGAAAGGCAGGGATTCAGTTTAATGGCAGTGAGGAGGAATGCGCAGAAGGGGGAAATATCAGCTTTTCCCTGGGTGATGCAGCACAGGGTGCCGAGCTCTGCCCTCGGTGACATCGTGGTGGCCACGTCCAACATTCGACTTTAACGACGGCTTCGTAAAACGGCTCATTAAACCAAAACGTTGTGTTGTGATGGGGAGGGAATTTATGGTCCTGTGTTTCATTTGGTGATCGATTCAGAGGAATGTCCCTGGGATGCCAGCTTCCTATTCTGAAGACACGAGCAAAACACTTCCTGGCCTGAGTTTGCAGCTTGGTGAGGTCATCAGTGCACCACTCCCAGGGCCAGGAATGTCCTCTTGGGCAAGCTCACAGGCACATTTTCACTTGACTTTTAAAGTCTGGGTTTGTTTGTTTTGATTTTGTTTTGCTGAGGCTTTTGTGATAATCTCAGCCCTTCTCTGAGGATGTGTTGGAACAGAAACTCACTGAGGATTTGAAGTGCCCCAGTTTAAGCCTTTGCAGGGCATAGGAACAAGAATTAAATGTCTGTGCTCTCTTCTAGCTCGCTCCCTGTGGTCTCCCCCACTTAATATTTTTTGGCTGATGTATTCTGGTGGGTAACTCTGAAACTGGTATCATTAGAAACTGCTTACAGCTTCAGTTTAGGCAGCTCCTGAAACCATGTGTGAAGAGTCAGGCTTGGGGCTGACAGCATGGGAACTGCTGAGTTTTTGTCACATTCTGCACAATTGCAGGTGGTTGTGAACACCAAGTTAAAATGAAGCAGAAAAAGGTTTTAGGCTTAGCTGAGTGACTCAGGAAAGCAGCAGTGAAAGTCCGTTTTTCTGAATGTGTTGGCTCTACCAGTATGGTTGGGAATTGTTTACTGTGCCCTTTCTTTTTATCTGTTAATAGGATTGCTTTGTTCTGCTTTTCCTCCTGCAAGTAATCGTGCAAAAAAATGGATTATTTGTTTCTTTTTGAGGTTATAATTGTTCAGTTCATGACTTTTTGTGGCTTTTCTCATCTCAAACCACACACAGACATGTGAAATACCAGCGTGACACAGAACTGCTCAGCTGCTCCCAGGTTCCAGTGGCAGCTTTGCTTGTCCTCGGAGGAACAAATTGTCTGGAGAGGATCCTAATGGAATATACCAACCATTAGTTGTATCACCAGCCATTAGTTGTGTTCATGGGGTTGTGTAGGGAATATAAATCCAATCAGGATTAATGGCTGGCGATAATGATATAGCTGAAAAGTAGAAGGTGGCTGTTTGGCAAGCGGATAATTTTACTTTAGCCCTCTCCCATGAAATTCCTGATGCCAGTAAGACAGGGAGGATCCCTTGGAGCAGACGCTTTCCTGTGGAGTCACAAAATGCTCCTCAAATGATACAGGATTTGTGATGGTACATCCTGAAAACTTTAAAATCCTGCTCTGTAGGTCAGGAACTTGACAGAGAAATATTGAAAATGGCACCTGCTGCTGCCTCCAAAGGGGAAAACCTGTGGTTTTTGAAGGCTGCTGATGTGCCCATGGTGGATAGAAGAGATCTCCTTGATCTGGAAGTGACAAAACGTGGCCTTTTGGACCATTTCTCCTCTGTGCTGATGACTTAGAGGGAGAATCACCTGCGGTAGGGAAAGAAAAATTTCTTCAACATGACCACTTCGCTTCTCAAACACCACTGGCTTTGTCTCAGTCCATGTTTTGTTGGTGATAACAATAAGTGATCTCTAATCTGGTTTTTGCTGAGCCTGTGATGACGTTTGAGGTCTGGCTCTTGGTGGGAGAAGTTGCAGTGACTCTGACATTGAGCTGGGCCTCTCAGTGCAGCATAATTAGGTTTGTCTTGTTTTCCTTTTTTAATAATTGAATTTGAAAGAGCAATGGAAATAAACCAGTGGTGGGATCTGACTTAAAGTGATTAAGGCTCAGCCTTATGCGGAGATAAACTCCCAGCTCCCCTTGGAGTGTTGCTGAGCTGTGCTTGAGGCCAAGTGTTCCCCTTAGGAAGAACCAGGGTTTCCCTGTGGTTTTCCAGATTTTGGCTGCCGTCTATGTAGGAACAAGCACATAGGTAATAATTCTTCTGAGCTGAATATTAAGGCAGCCATTTCTGCATTTTTAGCAGATGTCTGAGAAGGATTTCCTAAAGCTGCATGTGAATGGTGTGCCTGAAACTGCTCCGTGTTTGCACCCTGTGTGAACCTGGGCAGTGCACTGCACCTGCAGTTCCTGGTTTAAGTAATCCCTGGGAAATGGACTTCAAATCACTCAGTTCTGAGAATTTGGAAATACGGGAACTTCCTTCCCCCTGGTTCTGCATATAGTTGCCATAGAGACCGTGTTCCGGAGTCCTTGAAAATCCATTGTTTCTCCCAAATAAACATAAAAATCTGCAGTATTAAAGCAGCACATTTTGCAGTGTCCCATTCCTGAGCATTCCTTCATCAGGAACTGTTTTGACAGGACAAGGAGCAATGGACTCAAAGAGGGGATATTTGACTTAGATTTAAGGAAGAATTTCTTCCCTGTGAGGGTGGCAAGGCCCTGGCACAGGGTGCCTAGAGAAGCTGTGGCTGCTCCATCCCTGGAATTGTCTAACGTCAGGTTGGATGGGGCTTGGAGCAACCTGGGACAGTGGAAGGTGTCCCTGCCCATGCCAGGAGGTGGAATGGGATGAGCTTTAAGGTCCCTGCTAACCCAAACCAGTCTGTAAACCTGACGAGGACTTGCCATCCTACGGTGTGCCAGACCTGGATACTGGACAAACTGATAATGAGTGTAATTAGCAGCTCCAGGGATTAGCAGGCAGTAACAAATTCAATCCGTGGTAAGCAGCATGTCCCTTGGGAACTGGGCAAACTGGCCATGCTGGGCAGATGATGGCTTGATAGAGAAGATTGTCATCAGCAAAGACTCAGTGCTCAGGCACCTGCTCAGGGCTGGAATTACCTCCTGGAGTCGCCTTTTTTCCCCCCCCTTTTCACTTCAAATACTTAAAACAGCCCTCATGGTTTGTTGCTTCGTGCTGGGATCTGGATCCCCCAGCTGACTCAGGGCGTCTGCTTGGCATTTCCTTGGCATTTTTCATCATACCTGCGTGAAACAGATTGGTATCCCTCTTTCCAAGCTGGGAATGTGAGGTGCCATGTTTTACTCAGGGTCTGGCAGGTACTAGGCTGGGAATACTTCTAGCATGTACTACTTGTAGCATGTGCTACTAAGTGGATTTGTTTTTTACACATGGTTCAGGTATTTTCCCCAGCACATGTGGTGGGATGTGTACATGTGGATAAATTACATTATTACACTTATAAACTCTTAATTTCTTACTTAATTCCCTTCTGCAATACTTGTATTAATGATACCATATATTGGAGGCTGGAGGCCTAAAGCTTCATCACACAGAACAGGAGGTGTATTGCAGTTTTTTTTAAGTTTTCTGTGATAACTTTTTAGGGTTTATTTGAATTTTTGGATCTGCTGAGATAAATTTGCAAGGCAGGAGAGAATCCTGAGCCAGCTTAGGCAAACACAAGTTGTCAGACATTCCTCTGCAATATATTCTGCTTTAGCACAGCCTGAAGGGTGGGCACAAAGCTCCTCTAGCTCAGTGTTGCTGTGCTTCCAGCATCTTTTTCCTGGCCACTGCCAGGAAAATTGCTCCTTTCTGGAACAATTTGTTCTGTGTGGTGTTTTAAGGTGCTGCTGTTAAAGATGGGTGCCCCTGGTTAGGGTCAGGCTACCCTGGGGTTATCTCTCTGTTCTTCCCTTGGCTCCCTGATGTTTCTTCAGGGGTAAAGGTTATCTTTTTGTTCTTTGTATCCACGCTTTGCCACATCCATCTTCTGCTCTACTCAGGGAATTCTTAAGTACTCTGAAAGCTCCCATAAAAACCAGCTGGGCTTATCTGGGTCTAATTCTGTTGTTTTGGCCGGGCTCCTCCGGAGCTGCTGGAAATGCCACAGGGATTCCCAAAGGACTGGAAGTGTGGTTGCACCTGCAGCAACATGACTGTCAAGCCAACAGGTAAGTAAAGCTTAAAGGTCATCAAGGTACAGGCTGTAATTCTTCACTAGAAACCAGTTCTCCAGCTGAGAGCAGCCAGCTGAAGGTTCAAGAATTCCCCAAGGAATCAGCCTTTGCCCAGTGTTGGGGTGGGTGTGATTCTCCCTGTCAGGGAAGCTCAGAGGTGGAGGTGGTGCCACGGAGGTGACAAGGACATGGGCAGGAAGATGTTTTTCCTTCTTGGTTCTGTGTCTTCGCAGCCTAGAATGTTTATTAAAGCTCCTTAATAGACTAAATCTACTTCCCTTAGTTAATTTTTGGTTTCTTGCCTGCCCAGAGAAGTGAGAAAGGTGCTTTGTGTCACCCTCATGGTTTGACAACAGGTTGTGCCCCCTCATTGTTGTCCCGCAACAGGTCAGTGACAAAGAACATCTGTAGGACAGAGGAAATGTGTTTGAACTTAGAAGCCTCTGCTAAAACAGATGTTTGGGGGGCTGTAATTGGCACCATGAGACAGGGATTTAAAATCAAGTTAGCAGATTGAACTATCTGGATTTGAGTTTCAGCCTCCTCCGGCCCCGTCCTCCCTCCCCCAGCCCTGATTTCAAATTGCACGTTACGGAAACAGGACGGAATGACAATGGTGCTCTTGGAATTATAGACTGCTTGGCCAGAAGAGCTGGCAGGACAGCAAATGGAAATGTGGAGAAACACACGCCAGTTCCAACTGGGAGCATTGAGATGCATTTTGCAGCTTGTTTGTACTGCATTAAAATCTGAGATGTTGGTGTTGTCCAGCCCAAACCTCCCACGTCCTGGGGTGAGGATGTTGTCTTGTCTTTGACAATTCACCGTTGTTGGGGTTATTCTGAGAATATTAAAAGCAGTTCAGTGTGGGGGCCTCACCTGTTGGGTTGGTGTTGTTGAGAAGTGGAAGATGTTACTCAGGATGTGCCAGCCAAGCTCATTGTCACTTTTTGGAGCAGAGTGTGTGCACTGGAAATTCCAGTGTGATGGACCACACTGCTCTGTGCTGTACTTCCAGTCTACCTGAGATGTTCTCCAGGACTCCAGCCCATCCTGTTTGCTGTTACAGCAGGAGATGTGTGGCTGTGGTGTTAATCCATGAGGCACTGCCATTGCACTTGGTCATGCTACTCCCGGGTCACATTCCCCAAGGCAGCTCCGGCTTCTCCGCAGACTCCCGGCAGGTCTGGGAGTTGTGCTCGGTCCAGCAGAGCTTGGAGCCGCTGTGGTCAGGCCGGGTCATGTGGAGAACGCTGCTCCTCGCCTGGTCAGTCTGACTCACTCTTGGCCAGGCTCTTTGGGATCCTTGGTTGTGCTGATCTTTTGTTTCTGCCTTATTCTGGAGTTGGGAGGAATTTGTGTCCCGGTTAATTTGGTGTTTGGAGCAGAGGGTTCTGCAGGTCCTGGTTCCCTGATAGTGCAGTGCTCTGGGAGAACTGGGACCTGCAACCTTTTATCTCTGAGACTGTTGATCTCCTATAACACCTTTAATGTATAGAATTTATTCCTATGGATGCAAAGGGATGTTGCAGTTGAGGAATAAAAACTAGCTTGTCTATTCCTTTGGGGACTGGGCAGAGCCCCTCTTTCATGGAGCCGGGCTGGGAGAGCTGGGCATGTTCACCTGGAGAAGAGAAGGCTGTAGAGAGACCTTAGAGCCCCTTCCAGTGTCTAAAGGGGCTCCAGGAGAGCTGGAGAGGGACTTTGGAAAAGAGATTGAGTGACAGGACAAGAGGGAATGGCAGGGTTAGATGGGATATTGGAATTCTTGGCTGTGAGGGTGGTGAGGCCCTGGCACAGGTTGCCCCTGGATCCCTGGAAGTGTCCAAGGCCAGATTGAACAGGCCTTGGAGCAACCTGGGATGGTGGAAGGTGTCCCTGCCCGTGGCAGGGGGAGGAACCGTATGAGCTTCAAGGTCCTTTCCAATCCAAACCATTCTGGGATTTCTACTTTCACTAAATCCTCTGGTCATTTTTTAAGGAATGATCTAATTAAGTAAGCAAGGAGAAGGAGGGTCATGTTCCCAGTAATGTCCACTGGAGTTTACCAGGAACCGTGCCTGGAAAACACCGTGTTAATGGAGTTCCCTTCATGTCTGCACCTCTTCTTGACTCCAGCAGAATGGGAAATCCTGCAAGTGCTTTTTCTGTGCTTGAGGCTCCCAGCACCTGAGAGCTGCTGCCTGCTTGACTTCTTAAATCCACCATCAGAGAGGACAGATAAATCCTGTGTATGAGCTGAGTGTTAGGTCTAGTGCTACTGGCAAGCTCCTCTATCACACACATAGAAACTCAGGAAAAATTATTTCATTTAGGCATATTCAATTGTTTTAAGCTGTAGGAGAAAATAGAGGTGAAAATACAGCATTTTTCTGCTGTGAGCGCTCTGTTAGAAAAAGGTACTTGGTTGGTTGGGAATGCTAGGACCCGGTGGTGATTTGGTGAGAATTCATGAAGCTGTGCTGGGAAACAGCTCTTTTGCTGTTTGTAACCACCAGCCTTTGCCCAAAAAAAAGAAAAGCCTCCAACATATCTCAGGAATATGGTCTGGAAAACGCTGGCATGTAATCTTTGAGCGAGAGAGGAATCCAGCGGGTTGGGGCAGCAGCTCTGACCAGATTGCTACTTCCCTGTTAGCTCTGATAAGAGAACTAGGTCAGTGCTGGGGAGAAGCATTTTATCACTGACTTCCCTTTGCTGGAATCCTGGGAGAGCCGTGTGCTCCTGCTTATGTTTCCCTTGGGATCACGGTGTGGTCTGGAGCCCTGTTCTGCCCTCCTCTCCACGGCTGCTCAGATGGGTGTCAGGAGCATCCCTGGGGCTGCTGTGATGTGTCTGGCTGCAGCTCCCAGGGCTGTTGTTCAGGATATTGCTCTGTCTCTTGGCAGTGGATGGGATACAGTGTGCAAAGAAGTTTCTCTGGTGTTTATTCCAGTGGAAAAGGAAAGGAAGGATTTTTGGAGGGGATCATGCAAAAGGCCACGGCCTTCTGTGGTCGGCTGCTGGAACAGCAGTGTCGGAGGTGGGAGTGTGTGGGAGATTTCCCTTTCCTTATCCAGTAAAAAGCTTCTGTGGTGTCCAACCACTGTGCAACTGTCTCTGCTGGCAGCAAAAGCGGAAGCTGAAATGCAGGGATCACACAATCCCAGACTGGTTTGGGTTAGAAGGGATCTCAAAGCTCATCTCATTCCACCCCCTGCCATGGGCAGGAACACTTCCATGCTCCAGCCTGGATTTGAATGCACTGAGGCACCTGGAATGTTCAATCCCTGCTCTCTTAGCCCTGTATTTTATATTCTACTTTTCTTTATGAGGTTTTGTCCTGATTTTCAGTCCTTTATCTCCACTTTGCTCTCCTCTTTCCATTTTAATACCCTTTTTTGCCCAGCCTGTGGTAACATCCCCTAAAACATCCCCCACCACCTGTGTGGTGGGGTAGCTTTAGTGCCAGCTGACAGAGGATGCTCTAAAAGATACAAGCCCAAAAAAGAGGCTTTTTGGAGGCTGCTGCTCTAGTGCAGCAGGAGAACTCTCATTCCTGCTGGTTCCCCATCCCTGTATGGCTCCTGCTGAATTATTTTGTGTAATGATTTTTGTGTGCATTCATTGCTCTGCCTTTCTGGTAGATGACACAGATTAAATGAAGCCAGACAACGCTCTCAGTTCGGGGTAATGACTTTAACTGTGGCGTCCTTTTGTCACTGCAAATTATGGTCAATGATGTAATCCTGGATGTGGAGATACAGTGACAATGTGTGGGAGTGGTAAGATCATCCCAGAAGGGTTTGGCTTAGAAGGGAGCTTCAAGCTCGTCTCATTCCACCTCCCTGCCACAGGCAGGGGACACCTTCCACAACCAGGTGATTCCTCAAGAAGATGAATTGTATCCCTGGAAATTGTGAAGTGCAAATAGCCCCAGGGGGGAGATGAGAGACGAGCACACAGAGGTAAACCCTCAGGAAATAATGATTCCTTTCTGGTGATCCTGGGAGATTTGAGCTCTACAGGTACTTCTGACTTAAGAGTTCTTGATATTCTAAAGGTTTTTATACCATCATTTCAGGTTCCAGCTCTGAAATCCAGAGTTGTATCAAGCGTTTTGCAGGTTGCAGCCAACACCTTGCGCTTCGTCCAGAACAGAAATTTTAGCTTATTCAAAGTTTGGGTTGTGTTACATTTTTGAATCTGCTAGGCTCCCCAGTTGAGATATAATCAAATTCCCTGGTAGTTTGTGGTTTAGGTTCCCATCCCAAAATAGAATCTTGCCAGTGGTAGAACAGCTGGAAATTTCAGTATTAAGTTCATATTCCAGCTTTTTGTCTTTAAAATGAAGTGAAATCAGATGGCAGGGTCTTGCTCAACCTAGGCTCAAGTAACCAAAGACTGAAAATAATCTGCACACAAATATGATGTGTTTTGGAATTGTGACCATCTGTAGCAGTGTTCACCTTTGTTTTAAATAACTCTGAACAGCTGAAAACAACACTTCTGTCAGCAATGGGCTGGATATGGATTGATTAGAAAAGGGATACACAGAAGGAATAGAATTGTGTTTAAAAGCACAGAAACTGCATCAAGGCATTTGTGGCTGTTCCCTTTTTCTGCTGAGCTTTCATGTGAAGTTGTGGGGTGAGCTGAACTTCGTGTGGCCACGTGACATTTTCTTCCCCCGCTTCCTTTTTGCCGAAGTCTTGCAAGGCTTTGTATCACGAGACTGGGGTCTTTGATTCTGTGGTTACTTGGAGAGGGAGATGAAGTTTTCCAAGAGCATGGAGTGACAGGGCAAGGGGGAATGGGTTCAAACTGAACAAGAGCAGGTTTAGATGAGATATTAGGAGAAATTTCTTCCCTGTGAGGGTGGTGAGGCCCAGGGTGCCCAGAGAAGCTGTGGCTGCCCCATCCCTGGAAATGTCTAAGGCCAGGTTTGATGGGGCTTGGAGCAACCTGGGCTAGTGGAAGATGACCCTGCCCATGGCAGGGGGTGGAACTGGGTGAGCTTTAATGCCCCTTCCAACACAAACCATTCTGGGATTTTAGTATACTAATTCCTCCTCTAGCCTTGCTGGTGATGTACTGGTGACAGTGGTGGCAAGATTTCCCTGGAATAGGTGTGCAGCTGGACCAAGCCCAGGGCAGTGTGTGTCCCTGTGGCTGGGCATGGCCCTCGGTCACTGAGAACCCCAGAGCTTGCGCAACCGAGGCTTTGGAGTGAAGAAATGCCAGAAGGGAGCAATTAGGAAATAACCTGGAGGTCTCTGTGCCTTTTCTCACTGGGGTGTACCTGTTGGCTCAGTCCCTGCTCCCCTGGGCCCACAGCGGTGGGACAGAGCCGTCCTTGCCGTGGGGAACACGAGGGGATGGTGGTGCTTCAGTGGCCTCAAACCCCCTGAATGCCTCTGTCCTCCCTCCCATGTGTGGCTCTGTACCTTATCTTCCATAGGATGTTCAAAGTGCTCTGAGGAGGGAATTAGCAGATTCCTTGTGGGCTTTTCTCCAGTGCCAACTGCTCTGCAGATGTGGCTCAGCCCTGCTCCAGAGGGTTCTCTCCACGCCAGGGGCAGGTTGGAGCATCCATGGCCTGGTTTTGGTTTAGGATTGTAACATACTTCCTAGATTTTTTTTATAATACCAGCTCTACACTCAGATGATGAGGTTTGCTGATGAGGTTTTGCTGATGAGGCCCAAGTGGCCAAGCCCAGCTGTTCAGGAAGAATTTTGGCCTCACAGTTGGTACTTGGCAATTCTCTGGGCTTTCCCATGTTCCAGTTTCACCAATGGGACCATCCCCTGTCGCTGCTGACCCCAGCACCTCATCCATCCATCTATCACATCATTCATAATTGTTGCTGGTGCACTGCCTATAGAACCATTGAATTATTGATGTTGGAAAAGACCTTTAAGATCATCAAGTCCAACCATTGACCTCTTTATTTTCCTTAATCTGCTTCTCATTTTTTAAGACTGGACCTTTATTCCAAAGCTCCTCAGCAAGGCTCAGACTGGAAGTTTGGGGATTCACCATCAACAGCTGCAACTTGACTTTTTCCACTTAAGGAAGAGCCTTTCCAGACCCAAGTACCAACCTTTTATAAATGCTGTTCTCCCTATCCGCTGCATTTCTATCTCCTCACCCTCCCTTAACAGCAGCCTCCGGCTGTCTGACTTCAACTGCCCTTTTATTCCAATGCCTCCCTTTCCAGAAGGGATCACAATCACATGGGCTGAGCAGGATTTTGCCATTAGTGGGGGGTTTTCCTGTAAGTGTTCCCTAGCAGGATGCATTTCCTCTTGCATAAGCAGGCTGCAAACCCTCCGAAGCCACAGAAATCCATCTGTTGGATTTTTGAGACAGATAAATCCTTTATAAACAGGAAAATGGGCAAACTCATGGTAGCTCTTGTGACACATCGTGATGGGAGATCAGAAAGGAGTGGAATGAAAAGTATCCCTGTGTGAGCGCGGCCAGCAGCATCCAGCCTTTTCAGGGTCCTTTTAAAAGCTGCCACAAGGCCTGGGCTGTTCAGAGGGGTTCGACTGGCAGATGAACCCAAAGTTTTGGTAAAATTCAGCTGGAAGTCACTCAGGGAGGGAATAAATGAGAGATTTGAAGGCTCATTCCACTGTCCCCACCAAGATGCCGAGTGTGGCCGAGCAGGATCCAGGAGCTCAGCAGCCGTAGATCTGTCAGCACTTCTATTGTGGAGGCCTTTGCAGGGTGTCCAACCCTTCTGTTTTAATTTTGCTGAGGGTTGTAACTCTGGCAAAATTTAAAGGCCTTTCAGCTCCCAGTCAGGAGGTTTTAAATCCTCTAAATTTGCACTTTACCCCTCAAAATATATTCTGTCTAGCAAGTGGATGTGGATGGTTCCTTAGCCAAGGTTTAACAGCAGATATAATGATCTAATTAACTTCTTTTTTTAATGTTCATTTTCCAAGTCCACTTCCTAAGAGAAAATCCCCAGCACAGCCCCATTAGCCATGGGTACACTTCCTTACCCACTTGGGTATTTCCAAAGTCACTTTCCAAGGTTCCTTGAACCGCCCAGGTCATCCTTTTACAAGTGTGATAGAGGCTGAATCAGTCTTTCCTTAGGGTGAATCATCTCAGGTGTTGGTGTCTCACTTGATAATCCTCAAAGTGGCACAAAAAAGCCATGGACCTGTTAGAGCAGGTCCAGAGGAGGCCACAGAGCTGCTCTGAGGGCTGGAGCCCCTCTGCTCTGGAGCCAGGCTGGGGCAGCTGGGGGTGTTCACCTGGAGAAGGCTCCAGGGAGACCTTAGAGCCCCTTCCAGTGTCTAAGGGGGCTCCAGGAGAGCTGGAGAGGGACAGTGGATAAAGAATGGATTGACAGGACAAGGCGGAATGGCATTAAGATAAAAGAGGGTAGATTTAGATGGGATATTGGAAAGAAATTCCTTGATGTGAGGGTGTGGAGGCCCTTGCACAGGTTTCCCAGAGAAGCTGTGGGTATCCCTGGAAGTGTCCAAGGCCAGGCTGGGAGGTGTCTCTGCCCATGGCAGGGGGTGGAACTGGATGACATTTCAGGTTTCTTCCAAACCAAACCATTCCATGAACTGGCCAAGCCTGGAGCTCCTGCCCATTACTCTCCTGAGAGAACCTGTGGCAACCAAACCGAGCTGTGGATTTTCTTGGAGATGAATGAGGAAGAAGAGGAGAAGGGAGGGGATCTTTTGCATGGCAGGATTGAGAAGCAAAGAGGAGACTGAACAGTCTTCCCTTTTAGGGACAGTCTGTGGCAGGGCTAGGACTCTTTTGGGGTGCTCAGGCTCCCACTCCCCCCATTGGGTTTTTCACCTGCTCTCCCTGGTGAGCTGAAAGAGCCACAGTCGCTGCTGCTTCCAACCACAACCAGCACATTCCCCCCTCCTTTTCCTTGGAGAGCAGCCAGATCAAAATGGCTCTGATCCAACGCCAAGAATCACTCCCTTTGCTATGGAAATGAGCACTTATGGAGGCTGCTCACCATGTGTTCATCAGAGAGTTCCTGCTAAGGATGACGAGCTGTAGGTGGGGAAGAGGGCAGGGAAGGTGTGTTCCAACAGATCCCTTTGGAACAAATAAGGGTATTTTTGGAGGCATCTGAACTCTCTGCATTTTTTAAAAGCCATTTATAGAAAACTAAATTATTACTCTTTGCATCAAAGGGTGAAAATGAGGGAAATAAAGTAGTAGGATTTCGCCATGGGGTAAAGGTAGTTTCTCTTCCATGAAAGTGGAAGGGGTGACAGAAGACCCAGGATATGCTATTTGAAATGAACATTTTTTCCTGATGTTCTGGTATTGATCAATACCAGAAGAAGTGATACAAATAATCCTTCGTAACTGTCACACCTGAATTCCCAGCTTTGGAGCAGCCACATTCCCAGCCCCCTGGCTCTGTGCGATGCGATTCCAGGCAATTTGCTGTGCTGCCTCAGCAGGACAAGTTCAAACCTTCGCTTTACCTTCTTCCCAACAATCTGATTTTAATCTGGATTCACAGCAGGGTGGGAATGTTGCCAGGGGGTGAGCACTCCTGGAAATCCACCGTGCACAAAGCAGGAGCCTTTTCCCTGCTCCTGGATGAGTTGTGCAGGCGGATGATGAGAAGGGTGTGCTGCAAAGGTGTGTTCCGAGGTGGGAAAGGGCTGAGCGGGGCACGAGTTCTAGTGGTGTCACGCTGGGCTTGGGAGAACATCCCCAGTATCCTGGGGGTGGCCTGGGGTTACCTGGAATGGTGGGTAGATGCTGCTCTTGCATGGTGCTCACTGCCAGACCTGGCCATGGACTCAGGTTCAGCCGAGCCCTCTCAGCTCTGGGAGGAGCCCTTGGGATGGAATTGTGTGACAGGGCTCGGAATGAGTCGACACAAATCAGTAACTGGGTGTGGAACTGCATTTTTTGTGATGTGTTTTAACTGAACCTTGAGACTTCAGCATTTCTTGTCATTTGGGTATCTTGGAGTTGAGATTCACCTTTTCTTTGTGCGTGATTTGGTTGAGGCTGGGGTCCAATCCAAAGCCATATTGGATAGGAAGGTGGAAGGTGTCTCTGCCCATGGCATGGGGTGAAAGGATGAGTTTTAAGGTCCCTTCCAACCTAAATCATTCCATTATTTTGAGCTCTCACCTGCTGGCTGGAGCTGGAGAGCAGCTCCTGGTTTATCACTTCCCATCACACTCCGGTGTTCCGGGGTGTGTCCGGCATGGAACAGGCCTTTGGTTTTGCTCTGAGGGAAACAGTTGGCAGAAAGTGCATTACACAATTCCAGTAACTGATGGAAATAGGGAGGGAGCCTAAGTTCACCTTCAATAGGACAGAAATCATTAAAAATTTCCATATAGCTCTTTTCCATGCACATCTTAAACACCTCGGTTCTTCCCAAAATTTTGCATTTAAAACCTATTTTTCCTTAAACATTCTTAAACCTCTTTAAAATATCAGTATGGAAGAGGTACTGTGGGGAATCCCTACCTGCTCTCCATAGCTGGGAATAACTGTGGAGCGCTTGGCTCTGTGTCACCAGCATGTGGGGCTCAGTGTGAAGGTGTTTGGTGGCCTCCACCCCATACCTGGGGCAGGTGTCCCCATCACAAAGCTGACCCACAATCTGTATGGACTGGGCACACTGGTGGCTCCAGTGGCACTGGTACATCCCTGTCCCAGCAGCTGAGCCACCATGGAAGTGACCAGTGCCAGTTCTCAAATGGGCTCTGGTGGAAAACAAATCCTCTGCTTCTTCTCCCTTATCTCTGCGGAGCTGGTGAGTTTCACTGCAGAGCTGTCTGTTTCGTTAATTGGAACATTTTCCTCCTCTTCAAACACATTCCGTGGCATTTCCCGGCTCTGATGAGCGCTTCCCTGCAGTTATCCCGCTTTTTGTCGTTGTTAATTTTTTATTTAACCTCCCAGACTACAAAACAGCCATCAGCTCTTGGAGCTTCCCTGCGAAGCCTTTGCAGTCACAGACAGCCCTCCGAGCTTTCATTACGTTTGCAGCAGACAGCCTGGGAGCAGGGATTCGGGATAGAACCACATTCCCAGTCTCTCACTCTGGAGCGAAGAGCTCCAGGGGCTGAGCAGTTTTTCCCAGCCTCTCCATGTGCTTGGGGACCTTCTGGGGGGTGAGATAGGAGGTGGACTCTGCTTATTTTTATTTCCCCCCCCCTTTATTTTTTTTTTTGTTATCCCTAGAGACTGGGACAGAAATATTTTTCCCATATATAAAAGCAGGATGCTGTATGGAGGCTCCTCTTCAGCTTCCTCTTCTCTGAGGGAGAAAGTCTGGGATGATGGGAAAAGCCCTTCCCAGATGTGAGGGCTCTGTAGGTTGTGTCCCTAGTCCAAGGTTGGTGTTGTGCCTGTGTCTTCTCCCAGGTGCTGGAATTTTCCACACCAATTCCCTTTCCCTCTGTTCTAACTCCAGCATTCTTGAAAATAATTTTTCTCCAGAAATGCTACAGACACACCAAGTTAATTGGAGTCATTAACTTGTTTCCATTACTCCTTTCTGTCTAGGAAACTCATTTTTTTAGGGTGATTTTGGAGTTAGAAGAAAGAACTGGAAGCTAGGGAACATGTGGAACCACTTCACAGGAACACCGGATTTTGAGAGCTTGCATTTTTATTTACATCTTCTGGACCCTCTCTGACTTGAAAGTAAACAAGTTCAATCCAAGACTAGATTTATCCCTGAAAATATGTGGAGACTTGTCTAAAAACTGCTTTTGGGATTAGGAACTTCCTTTACTGCAGTCAGGGAACACATTTACAGTGGGGAAATGAATGCTTAACTGGCAAATTCTCTAAAAGCCCCCTGGAAGTAGAGTTGGGTTGGGTGCAAAACAACCTGAAATTTTAGTTAATGAAAGAAGGAAAAGGCAAAGCTGGCTGAGAATTTGGCAGGTCTTAAGGTGGAGGTGGAAGTGTCCAAGGCCAGGTTGGATGGGGCTTGGAACAACCTGGGATAGTGAAAGTGTCCCTGCCCATGGCAGGAGGGGGAATGGGATGAGCTTTGAGGTCTTTGGTGTCCAGAGGAGGGTGTCAGATTCTTTGCAGCAGTGCCCAACAACAGGTTGAGGAGCAATGGCCATAAACTAAACCATGTGGAATTCCACCTCAACATGAGGAAGAACCTCTTCCCATGGAAGGTGGCTGAGCACTGCAATAGCCCAGGGACAGCGTGGAGTCTCCCTGTCTGGTGCCATCCCAAACCCACCTGAATGCATTCCTGTGTCACCTGCTCTGGGTGACCCTGCCATGGCAGGGGGCAGGACTGGGTGATCTCCAGAGATCCCTTCCCACCCCAACCATTCTGGGATTCCGCCCTTTCCATCCCAAACTCTTCCACGATTCCACGACCAGCGAGCGAATCCATGTTCCCGCATTGCTGAAAGCATGGCCGTGGAGCTGATGAGAAGACCCAGTGTTGCTCCTTGTCCAGGAATCTCCTGGACAATCAGGACATCCTTTCCCTGGAAGTGACCCTCTCCTTTTGCATGCCTGTGCAGACACGATGAGGCGGGTGGTACGACAGAGCAAATTCCGGCACGTCTTCGGCCAGGCGGTGAAGAACGACCAGTGCTACGACGACATCCGCGTGTCCCGCGTCACCTGGGACAGCTCCTTCTGCGCCGTCAACCCCCGCTTCGTGGCCATCATCGTGGATGCCAGCGGTGGGGGAGCCTTCCTGGTGCTGCCTCTGCACAAGGTAAGTGCTGCTGGAATATTGCTTGAGTCACCTGCACGGCTGTGCTGTCACGCCGGCGTTTCTTTGGGAATAATGACGGCTGGGAAGTGTCGGCTGTGGTGACAACGGCTGCTCAGTGGTGCCATGTATGAATGTGTTTAATGTCTGTAATCAGTCTGATGCTTCCTGTACATTAAGCACAACAAACAAGCTGTTTGCTTGACTCATCTGAGCTGATTCTGGCAGAACTTTACACGTAGAATTGTATTTTAGAAGGCTCTTTATGATCAAGTCAGGTTTTTCTACTGGCAGGGATTCAGCTTTATTTTTTTGTCACTTTGCTTAGGAACCACCTGAATCCAATTGCTCCTTGAGAGTTAAACTAGGAAGCATCTGAATCCAGCTGCTCCTTGCAGATTTAATTTAGGAATGCACCTGAGCCCAACTGCCCCCTGCAGCCCCACATTAGAGGGATGCCAAGGAATGAGCTGGTTTCAAGAAGGGCATTCCTGTTACCCCTGGTCCTGCATGGAAAAGTCACATGCATCTTCTGGAGGAGATTCTTCTCATCTCTTTCTGATGCTTAACCAGCAAATTCTTGTGATCAAAAGTCTTTTTTTGCAACATTCTTTGTGACCCTCAAACTCCTCTCTTAAGCCTGTGATTAAGTTGTCCTCAGTCTGTCATCAGCCCTGAGCTGCTTTCCCAGTTCCACTTCCAGATCTGCCCTGTGGAATACAGAATTAGTGCCCAGGATTCAGCACAACTTCCCACTCGGCCAGGGCAGAGCAGAGATAGTGACATCTCCATCGTGTTAAGCAAAGCCAAACCCCAACCTCCCAAAATAGCTCCGTTTGCTGCTCTGATGAGCAGCCCTTCCCTGCTTAGGGCTCATCCTCAGGCCACGTGTCCTCCTCCTGCCTGGACCACGCATGGTGGCACAGCCCTGGATTAGGAATTCCTCGTTCAGCTGCATCACAGCACAGATGCTGATGGCAGGGGATGTGCGTCCCTCTTTTCTTCGCTTATCCCAGTGTTTGGAGCACAGATCTGATGAGGGAGACTGGGGGCTCTGCCTGGGGAAAGGAGGCTCAGGGGGAACCTTCTGGTTCTCCACAACTCCCTGACAGGAGGGTGCAGCCAGAGGGGGTCAGGCTCTGATCCCAGGGAACAAGGGACAGACCCAGATGGAACAGCCTCAGGTTGTGCAAAGGGATGTTTACACTGGCTATTGTGGAAAATTTCCTCATGGAAAGGGTTGTCAGGCATTGGAACAGGGTGCCCTGAGCAGTGATGGAGTCCCCATTCCTGGAGGGATTTAAAAGCCTTGTGGATGTGGCAGTTGAGGACATCATGGCCTTGGCAGTGCTGGGGGAACAGTTGGACTCAATGGTCTCAGAAATCTTTCCAACGTTAATGATTCTATGATTCTGTGTTTTCTCAGTCCCTGGCAGAAATTCCTGCTAATTCTGAGTGCCCTTTTGTATTTTTCAGTGCCATCTTTGGCATCTTTATTTTCACATCCATTCTGTTCTTCCTCCCACCTTCTGTTTATCACTGCCTTGGTGCCCTCAGCTCCATTCCTGCCTTCCAGAGCCATTGAATATCCACATCTGAGGAGGTTCCATGGGAAGCTGGAGGAGCTGTGTCCCTCACCCCCAGGCTGACACGTTCTTTTGCAATGCAGTGCTTTGCTGGCTCTGCTCTAACCAATTCCTGTGTTCCGCATTTATTTTTATAGCTTGGGCTGATGAAATTGTTCCTTCAGTTCCTTCAACACCCTAAATAACATTTGGATTTCTCTTTGAGCCTATTTAGCACAGATACCTATTAAGGTCCCCGCAGCAAAATCCTTGTTGCTATATTCAAGGAAAAAAAAAGGGGGGGGGGGGACAATTTTAACCATGGGTTTGGGCTGATTTTAAAAATGAGCCATATACACTTGCTGTATTTCTGCAGGGGAAAATATCACGACATCGTGGCTGCTCAAACCCAGCGCTTTGCGGCTCACTGCGAATTACCTGGGATGTGGCTGACCCTTGGTGCGGGGCGAGCACAGAAATGGGGAGATTTCACTCCCTTTAATGTGCTTTTTCTTGCCAATTCTCAGTGATATTACAGGGTTTTGTTATGGCCGGGCTTTGTCGCTGCCCGGCTGGTGCCTCCCAGCTCCCTCCCGGCGCTGGGCGGGAGGCCTGGGAGTGTTTTTGGGGCGGGATGAGCCCCCCGGGACCCCGCTCCCCGCACCCATGTGCTCGGGAGGGGTGGGGGGACAGCCACCGGAGCGAGGGGGAAGCCCCGCCCCTCTCCCCGCAAGCCCCGCCCCTCCGCGCGCGCGCACCCGCGCCCGCCGCAGCGGCACTGCGGCGGCCGCGGCTTTTTACCTTATATGGTCATGGCAGCGCTCGCGGCCGCCGCGCTGATTGGCGGGGGCGGGGGCGCGGCGCGGCAGCCGCGCGGGAATTAACCCGTGCGCGCGGGAATTCATTAACCCTTGTGTGCGCCAATTAACCCCTGTGCGCCCACGCCCCCGCCGCGTCCCCAGCCCCTACGTGCTGCTGATGGTCTCTCCAACCCGCCCCCGCCAAGTGGGAGACGCAGGGGCTGCATCCCCTTTCCATCCCCGCAGCTCTCGGAGTAGCCGCAGCCAGTGCAGCCGAGCCGGCTTTGCTGGCTGTGGAAATGCTTTGTCTGAACTTCCTGTTCTCTTGCACGCACATGTGCCGGGGGTTTGCCAGGAGCTCGCTATTCCCATGCTCCGGCAGGAGCCGCTGAGCATCAGACAATCTAATTCCCACAGGTTGCTTGGTCTGGAGGGTTTGCCTCTCTTGGAATGAGCCGCATAGTTTGGAAAAGCTGTAATTCCTCTTGATCAGGGTTGTATAGGTGATAAGAGCTGGGGTAATCAGCATTAATTCTGCTCACCAGGGAAGGAACTGGAAACTTCCCTGCTTGTTTTGGGCTGTGGTTGTAGAGTTGGTTTTCTCAGAGGCTTATCCCAGGGAAAACTCTGGGTACACAGGGAAGGTACCAGATAAAAATTCTCTGGGTTTCCTGATGTGTTGGCCAGGATTACTTGGATTCAGGGGGCGGTTCTGGTGCTGGATCTATGCTCCAGCAGAACTGGAGAAAAATTTTTTTTCCTCTCCTCAAAAACTGCTTGCAGTTTTTATCTGCACAGAAAAACCTGCTGCAAATGTTCCTTTCTGTTTGAGTTCATGGAGAAAGATCCGTTCAGCCATGAGCTGTGTTACGTAAGGCCCTTATCAGAGGTTTATTCAGTCCTCTTTGGATGTAGCTTTTATTAGATTTTCCATTTTCCTGATTCCTTCCTGCACCCCCTTCACACCAGCAGCATTCCTGCAGGATCTAGGATCAGATGGTGCCCTGAGAGGCAATTAGCATGTGGGTGGGGGCGTGCACACCTCGGGAATGATCTTCTCCAAGGAATATGTTGTTCTGCAAGTGACAGGCCTTGGTGTTCATCCATGGCA
Organism: Nicator chloris; assembly: GCA_013400495.1. Lineage (NCBI taxonomy): Eukaryota > Metazoa > Chordata > Aves > Passeriformes > Pycnonotidae > Nicator > Nicator chloris. Next base: position 639,778 of record WAAE01002002.1, read on the forward strand.
TATGAGAGTTGTTAAGTAGCTCTTCCCAATTCCTATTCCACCAGGAAGGATTTGGGGGAAAGAAAATCATCCTTTTCTGAGCTGTGTGTAAAATAAATATCAGGCGGTTTTTGCTGTGATGGGTTTATTGAGCCTTTCCAGCCATTTTAGGGGGGAGTGTGATGGATTTTGTCATTTTATTTCACCTTGGATTTTTCTCTATAAAAAGAAGTTTATATTTGTCACTGTCAGTTTGATTCCAATGGATCATCAGGTTCTAATGTGGTAGGGAAGAGAGGGCAGCAGAGGGGCTAATGGATCTCATTCCTCCAGGGAAAAAAAGCAGCAAATTCCATCCCCTGTCTTACAGTCAGAGGTTTGTACAAGTATCTCTGCAATTTTAAGGCTTTGTCCAATAATGAAAATGGAAGTTGTACTTGGTGGAGCCCTGGATCCTCTGTTCCCAGCTCGTGGGGCTGATCCCTGTGGATCCCTGTCACCTTGCCCAGCAGCTCTGCTCTCTCTGGGTGGATGCTCATCCTCTGAGCAGCAGCAGGGTTTTACCACTTTATCCAGAGCCCTCAGCTTCTGGGGTATCCATTTGCTTTCCTGCAGTTAGGAAGGAGCAGGGGCATGAACTGATTTGGAAATCAGATTTTAGAGAGGGGGGAAAAAAACTGACTCTGTCCCTTTTTAATTGTAATGTCATTTCTGGGACAGGGATCCGTGGAAATGCTGGAGCTGTGCTGCACTCCCAGCTCCCAGAGTGATGGGATTTTGCAGGTTGGGTTGGCTGTGAGGACTCTTTTGTTGGGTTTGTTTCCCTTTTTAAAGCCAGCATGTGTCCATTCTGTGGCAACCTGGGATGGAATCCTACAGTCGTGGAATCCGTAAGGTTGGAAAAGACCTCCAAGCTCATCAAAGGCTGATCTTTGACCAAGTGCCCCCATTCCCACTAAACCACATCACAAAATGCCCCAACTGCTTGTGTTTTAACACTTCCAGGGATGGTGACTTCCCCCACTTCCCTGGGGAGTCTCTTCCATGCTTGACCACCCTTCCAGTGAGGAATTTTTCCCCAATATCCAGTGTCACAGCCCTGCAGCTGCCAAGGTGACGACGAGAACGAGAGCAGTGCTGAGGGATTCTTGGAGAGCACAGTGGTCTCATTGCCTGACTTTCCAGTGGATCTTTTGGGAATAACACTTCCTAATCTTCCAGATTAGTTCTGGATGCCTGGATTGGGCTGTGGGGTAACTGATGGCTCTTGAGCTTGGGCAGGACTTTCCATTTCAGCCCACTTTTCTCCCAGGTGCCTCCTCCAGGCCCAGCTGCTGCAGCCACAGATGGAGGGGTCAGTGCTCACAAGTTCAACTTCCCTGGGTGAAACTTAAGAGTTTTTATAAGGAAAATCCACAGTTTAAAGGAAAGAGGAGTTTCTTCTCTAGCACAGAAAAGGTGCAGTCAGTTGTGGTTTCAAACTTTGCAGTTGTGACCTGATTTCCTTCCTCAAACTTGTGCAGAGTGAGGGGGGAGCTGCTTTGGCTTGTGCAACTCAATGCCACTTCCCTAATTTAAATGGAGATTTCAAGGAGCACAGCCATGGGCTGGGGAAGCAGCTGTTCTCCCTGATATTTTTACCATAATCCATGAGCTGTTTCCTGCCACCAAATGCCCTTTTCTGGCAGAGAAACGATCACAAGACACTCAAATTAATTCATAAAACTCCCACTTTTAGGAACAGTTTTCTTGTGTTGCTTATCCATCCCTTTTGGATTTAATCATATTTTTTCTTCTCATCTGTTAGGTTTTTTCTGGTCTTGGTTTAATATTTCTGATGATTTAACTTTTTTTTTTCTGATCTAGAATACATGAAATACATTAAAATTTAATTTTAATAATTAAGTTAATAAGGCAAATTTGACCCTTGCTGAAACACCTGAATATTGAGCGTGCGTTCAGTCAAGCCCAACTTTATTAAAAATCCTCAAATTCACCTTTTTGACCAGCATTTTATAAAATACAACTCCAGATTTCAAAAGTGATCAGAGGTGTGTCAAACCGCAGCCCCAGTGGATTACGAGAAGGATTTAATTTCTTGCAGTTAATTTTAAGCGGTGTATCAGCACTTGAGATTTATTTTAAATCCTCTCCTAATTATAAGATTACATTTTACAAATAAATAAATAAATCCCCAAACCTGCCAGCACACCCAGCTGGCAACCATGTTGCCAAACCTCGTGGTGTTCTGGTGGCGTTGGAAAGGAATCGTGTTGAGAACCATGGGATTTGGTGATTCTGCAGCCTGGTGGGTTTTTATAACCCTACTGCAGCTTTCCTGGCCTTTCCCTTTCAGCAAATCCCCTGAAATACTGATTTTTCAAGCTTTTCTGAGCACATTCCAAAGCTGGGAATTGGGGTTCCCCGCTCCAGGGGGTGGAATGGTGCCGGGAGGAGGAACCTGGCGCATGGAATTTGCAAATGTGATGCTGAGAGGTGGTAAAATAACAGCCCTGAGTACAAAGCTGCCCATCCCTCACCCTGAGGGGTCAGCCCTGGGGTGGTGCTGTGGGTGGCTGTCCTGTGCTGTCCCCACAGTGCCTTGGGAGGGTCTCTGGTGAAGGCGTTGGTGATGAGGGGCGGATGCGGCGCCTTCGGAAGCGCGGCCGAGCGCTCGGGAGGTGCTCAGGAAAACACCGTGGTTTCCTCTGCTCTGCAGAGACCGTTTGGTGCCTCTGACCACAAGGCAGGGCCTTCTCTCAAAGGGTTGAGGCTCGTGCTCAGCCCACTGGGGCTTCCAGCAGCACCCTTACATCCTTATTTAGTCTCGTTTCGATCTTTGATGCTCATTTTTGTACATCCCCAGAGATGGCCAAAAAAGGATTGGATGTGACACTCGGGGCTCTGGGGTGGGTGACAAGGTGGGGACTGGTCACAGGTTGGATGATCTTGGGGGTCTTTCCAACCTGAATGATTCTGGCATTATTCCTGGAGGCTGGTGAGGAGCAGAGTCTCTCCTCTCATGCCCAAATGAAGACATTGATGCTCCTGGGTTCTTCATCTCCCTGGGATTGTCTTCCTCTGCCAGATCCCAGGGAGCTGCTGTGTGGGACATCTCCTGCTCAGCTTTGTTCTCTCTTCCTTGGTTTGATAATTCTTTGTGGATCAACAAGCTTGAGGTTGCTGCCTCTCCCACACTGCTGCTAAATAACATCTTTTCCCCGTCCTGCCTGTCTGTTCCCTCTTGGAAATGGAGTTTGGTGTCACTCTCTGGGTGTGGGGACAGGGGGATGCTCGTAGGCGATGCCCCGGGAATTCTGGCCCTCCGCCCTGCTCACGTGAGACTCCCCCCCTCCCCTGCAGAGCTGCCTCCAGCTCTGGAATCCCAGCATAGGAAGGACATGGAGCTGTTGGAGAGAGTCCAGAGGAGCCCACAGAGATGCTGTGAGGGCTGGAGCCAGGCTGGGAGAGTTGGGAGTGTTCACCTGGCAAAGAGAAGGCTCCAGGGAGACCTTAGAGCCCCTTCCAGTGCCTAAAGGGGCTCCAGGAGAGCTGGAGAGGGACTTTGGGCAAGGGATGGAGAGACAGGACATGGGGAAATGGCTTTAAGATAAAAGAGGGTCAATTTAGATGGGATACTGGGAAGAAATTCCTGACTATGAAGGTGGGGAGGCCCTGGTAGAGGTTTCCCAAGGAAGCTGTGGCTGCCCCATCCCTGGAAGTGTCCAAGGCCAGGTTGGACATAGCTTGGAGCAACCTGGGATAGTGGAAGGTGTCCCTGCCCATGGCAGGGGGTGGCCCTGGATGATCTTTAAGGTCCTTCCAACCCATCCCATGACTCTGGAAGCTCTGCTCCTTATGGAAGTGCAGGATCCTGGTTTCAGAGCCGAGTTCTGTCGCAGGTGGTGGGAAGCAGCTCCTGGGTGTCACTGCTGTCACAAGCTCTTGGCTGCTCCTGCTCAGGCCGTGCAGGTTCATTGTGATCAAAACTGAAAGGTGAAGTTTAGGGTTTAATTTGCTCAAATTAAAATTTTTTGGCCTCCCCACAGTAATAAATGACTGTAAAAGCCCAAAACTGAACCGACAGGTGCTCGTGCAGCCTGGAAATAGTTACCAGGGGCTCCTCCTGGAGGATCCCACTGATTCCTGCCAGGGAGCCAGAACAGGCAGTCCCTGACATTTTGCATTATTATTCCTATTTTTCCTTTTTAGTTCAGGCCTGTATTTGTCTGTGGCCTGTCATGTGCCTTCTGCAGTTCGTGTGCTCTGCATGATTCTCCTTTTAATTGGGGAAATTAAAATGGATGAATTCTACATGGCAGTTGGTTGTATTAATTTTTTAAATCCTATTTCACATTGTGGCATCCAAGAGGGATTACACAGGCTTTAATTTTTGAATGGCAGGTTTATGGCTTTTCATCCACAACTCTTCCCCTTTTAATAATTCCGAAAGAAGCTGAATCACTGAGACTTTTTTTTCCTTTTGAAGCCTAAATTTCGCCATTTAGGAGCTAGTTGGATCTTTTGGGATCAATATCTTGTTTTGCTGTTTGTGGAGGGCTCCAGGTCAGTCATCCTCAAAAGCCAATGTCCAGCTTTAGTGTGGTTATCAGCCTTGAATAGGAGCAGCTTCCCACACGGAGCAGGGTGGGAGGCATAAATTAAGGAATGTCACCTCCAAGGTTGGGGAATGTTACCATCCAGTGGCACAAGTGAAATTCCAACCATTTCTTCCACGTGTTTAAACACAAAAGGAGACGACCCCATCCCAGACCTCTCCCTGCCGTGTCTCTTCTCCCATCACTCATCATGAAAAGGTTGTTCCCTGGAAACAAAACCCCATGGAGCAGGACATGGGGTGTGGCTGTGGAAGTGGAGGAGTCTCCTCCTCACCCTGCTGCTACTGCTTTGCCTCTTCAGTATTGTAAATATTGCTTCCCTGGTGTGCAAGGCTTGGCCAAGAGAGAGAAGGATGATGAGAATGATTTTCCTTTTCCTTCTTCTTTGTGGAATCAGCTGTTGGGGTGGATACTTCAGGATCTTCTAGGGCTCCTCAGCAAAACGTAGACCCAAGGGCAGAATTGGTGTCTCAGCATCAGCTGGGTTGGCATCACTGGATTTGTGCCAGTTCAGGTCTAAGTGGCTCATTAGCTCTGTTTTTTGGAAATGTTACCCTGTAGGGAGCTTGGCATTGGTGGCTTGGTCCTCTGGCCATGGAGAGAGAGATGTGGAGCAGGTGTGGCTGTCACAATCCATGTTGGCAACATTTATTCCTCAAAACAGTATTTTCCTCTGCACAACTGCATCCTAAAATCTTCCCATCCAAGCACAATCCTTCTGTTTTAAGAAACCTGGGAGACCTGATAAATTCAGTGACCAGCAACATCCTCCAATGACAATTTTAGCTTGGTTGTCTTCAGCTGTCTCTGTTGGGAAGCACAGATGAAACCAGAGCTTTGCTCTTCCCAGAAAGTTGGGATGGACAAAGGGATGGTGTGGCAGCAGGTGCTGCGATGTGGGATCACAACCCTGCTGTGCTGGATCTCTGAACCCTTTCCTTGCTCCGTGGGGAGTTTCCAGCTCATTGATGCTGGCAAAGAGCTGGTCTGTTTCCTCTGCTGATCCATGAGCTCAAGTCTCATGGAATTGTGGATATGAAAGAGCAAACTGAGGGTTGGGAAGCACCTTCCTTTGGGATATCACAGCTCTCTGTCTTCTTCTTCCCTCCAGACAGGCAGGATTGACAAGTCCTACCCCACAGTGTGTGGCCACACGGGGCCGGTGCTGGACATCGACTGGTGTCCGCACAACGACCAGGTCATCGCCAGCGGCTCCGAGGACTGCACTGTCATGGTGAGTGTTCCTTGTGGGGTGGGCTTTGCTCCCTGCTGGAACTCCTGCTCCAAAGGACACTGGAATTCCTGGAGCTGTCTCCAGGAACCTCCTGTTCCGAGGTGAGGTGAGGGCAGAGTCGTCATGGAAGGATTTGGGTTGGAAGGGACTTAAAACTCATCCCATTCCAACCCCTGGCGTGGGCAGGGAAACCTTCCATAGACCAGGTTGCTCCAAGCCCCATCCAACCTGGCCTTGGACACTTCTAGGGATGGCCAACCTGTGCCAGGGCCTCACCACTCTCACAGGGAAGAATTTCTTCCATTTTTCCTTCCCCATGGCATTTTTTTTGATGTTTGGGAAGAGGAATGAGAGTGCCAGTCTGTGGTGACGTGTTCTGATTTGTTGAGGTTTGAGAAGGCAGGTGGTTCCTTACCTCAAATATCCCAATGGATGTAGAAGTGTGTGTTGGGAAGAGGTAGGGATTGGAAGGGAAGGAGCCCAGCAGGTTCCAGGATTCATTCAACCCTTGATTTAAGGGAGTCACTTGAAATCTTCCCTGTACCTCCAAGTTTTGAGCAGGTGTTAAAAGATTTTTTTTTTAATAAATAGATAAAAATAATCTCAAATTCTGCACCTGCTAACCTTGGATTGAGACCTGTTTTAACTCAGTGATAGCCCAGCCGGGCTCTCTCCGTGACGGATGTGGAATCCCGCGTATGCAAACACAGCAGAATAAATGAAAGGAAATCCTTGGAAGATGAAATAATGCCAAATAACTCCAGGGATCTTTGGCCATATTTAGAAATGCTGTAGGCTGAATGTTATATTGAAATCTTATTATAGATCATGTCGGATAAATTCCTTTGCTTCTGTTCATCGTTAAAATGTTTGGGAGGGGATTCATCCCAAGAGGCTTTTCCTGGGACAGCTCTTGCCTGTGATCTCTCAGTCTTGGAAGCTGAAGCATGTTAACAAAACAGGCTATATTTAATATTAAACAAAACAACAACTTCTGTGTTTGCAACGCTCACTACTGGGCTGGAAGTGAGCCTTGGAAGGATGTGGGAATGTTTCTCCAACCGGGATGTGGAAGGGCAGCGCATTGGGAATGTTTCTGAAATGTGAGCATCAGTGAAGGCCCAGAGCTGCCCCCTTGGAGGCAAAATAAGTCTGTAATCCAAGTGCAATGAGAAATATGTTGGGAAGCTGCAGAGGGACTGAATTGTGGAGCAAAACTGACAGGGTTCAGTTACAAGTTGTCCAAATGCTTGTCCAAGTGGACAAGCTCTTTCCCGCACGCCATCCCAAATCCACTCTCTTTCCCTCACGCCATCCCAAATCCACTCTCTGTCCCTCACACCATCCTGATGTAGACACAAACTGCAGGAATCTGCACCTCCCACTGGACTCTGAGGGTTCTCCACACGTCCCAAGGTGGGGATGAGCTTCCTGTCCATCCCTGGAGGCAGCACCTGTGTGGGAAGGCCTCAGGATGGAGCTGCCTGGGGCTTTGCACCCTCGTGGTTGTGTTTGGTGTGACCTGTCTGGAGTGGAAGGGGAAATAGGTGAGTCCTTGTTGCACTTCCAGGGATGTGCAGGGTCTGGGAATGCTGAGGGTGTGTTAGCTGGAGGTTTGGCATGGGAAGTTATGGATCCCAAGTCATTTGGGGCAGTTGGGAACTGCGCTGGTGTGGAAAGAACACCTCTGGCTTGGACTTTGGGGAACAAGCTAATGAGCTTTCCCAGTTTTAATTGCTTTTCTGGCCTGGTGTGGATAGTTCAGTGTCCTGCTTTCCTTGACAAAGGGTTTGGGTCCTGCTTCCTGATCAGCCTGAGCAGAGTAAACCCAGGGAGCTTTCCAGGACATGTGGCTGTTCATGGGCTCTGCCGGGGGGACACAAGGAAAAGTGACGTGAGGGATTCTGTGGCAATTCCAGCTGCTGGAGAAAAGACCTTGTTCTTAAAGACCATCTGTGCCCTGGCACTCAGGGATTTAGGATCTCACCCTCTGCCACAAGAGATCTCAGCTGCGTCAGCCAGGCGTGTATTGAGGGAGAGAGCGTGGATTTGGGATGGTGTGAGGGAGAGAGCGTGAATTTGAGACCGTATTCAGGGAGAGAACATGAATTTGGGATGGTATTGAGGGAGAGAACATGGATTTGAGGTGCAAACCTCTGTCTCCAGGTGGAGAGGGCTGATTCCCTGCAGCCATAACTCTGCAGCCCCCGTGTGGCACAAGGAAGCTTCACTTGGCCCTATCCAAAGCCAGAAACCTTTTCCTCTAAAGAAATTCCCAGATTTTTACAGCACCTGCACATAAACCTTGAACAGGTTCAGTGTTGGGAATAACAGACATAGCATTGGAGAGGAGACTGGGAAAGAGGAGAGGACCTGACATCCCTCTCCAAAGGCTTCCTTTAGAGCCCTTGCAAATGCCTTCTGTGGCCTCTTCCCTTGGAAGAATTGTTTCCTTGTGCCAGCAAATGAGGAATTACTTAACTATTCCTGCTTGATGTTGTGCTGAATGGCTCTGATGTACTGCAGGCTTTTCGTTCAGCTGGAAAATGTTTTAGTGGATAAAGATTTGTAGATGGTATCGAGGCCCTTCCTCAGATACGGAAAATTTCCTTCATCTAGAAGGTGGATTTTAAGGAATTTGTGTGGAAAGGCCAGAGCAGAGCTCATGTGATGGAGCAAATTCCTTTAAAAGTCAAAGAGAGCCCTTGCAGTGACCTGAGCCACCAACCAGGACAGGGAGAATGAGGAGCAGGTCTGACCCTGCAAAAATGATGCACCAAGAGCCTCTTCCTGCAGGGATATGGGAGCAGGGCCATGGATAAATCCAGGCCTCAAATTCAGTTGCTTCCTTACTTAAAGTGATAAAAATTTATATATATGATGTAGGTAGTAATATTTTTATAGACATGGATTTAATCTTCTCTTCAACTTGTGCAGAGCCAGAGGAGGCTGTTTTTGCTTCTCTTTAAAGGGGATGAAAGAAAAGTTTGCTTTGTTTTCTTTCTCACGTGCTGTTTGTGCAAAACCTTCCCCTCCTACCCTTCCTGCAGCCCCAAACCTGTCCCTCGGCTGTGCCACAGCTCCACTTCCTCCTGCACAAACAAACAGCCTTGATAACATCAAAACCCCCAAAAAACACCCAGACACCCACGGGAGGGAGAGCTGACAAACACTTCCTAAAGCCCAGGCAATCCTGCAGCATTTTAAGGTTTCCTTGGAGTCATCCCGAGTCCTCCCCCTCGGGCAGGGTAAGTCCTGCATCCAAAATTCTGTAATTTCCCTGTGAACCTGATTTGATCCCAGGCCGAGCCCAGACCCCCACCCTGTGCAGGAATGAGGGGCTGGGACCATGCCCTGACCTTTCACACTCGTTTCTTAATTATTTTGGGGAAGAGCAGGCAGGATTATTGGGTCAGTAGTCTGAAATCTGCCCAGGGTTACACTGTTCTGCAGCTGCTTCCAGCTACCAGGGCTTTACCTGGCAGAAGATTCCATCTGTCCTCCAGAGGCTTTAAAAAAAAAACAACCCTTTTTCACTGGGATTTTGCCTCCCTTCCCTTTCCCACCCCCTGCACTTGCTGTCTTATGTTTAAATTTGGTTCTGGAGTTCTCTGGCTCCTTTGCACTTGCTCAGAGGGATCTCAGGATCCTTCCTGGCTGAGATGGTGCAGAACAGAACTGAGTCCTCCCCCTTGGCAGGGTAAATCCTGCATCCAAAGTTCTGTCATTTCCCTGTGAACCTGGTTTGATCCTGGCCCTGCACAGACATCCCAACAATCCCACTCTGTGGCTGAGAGCCTTGTCCAAAGGCTCCTGGAGCTCTGGCAGCCTTGGGGCTGTGATCATTTTCACCTTTTTCAGAGGAATCCTCTCCTGGAGAAGTGTTCCCATTGTGGTCATTCCTCCTAGGATGCTGAGGGTGCTGGGAAGGATGGCACTGGGAGCTGTGTCCATGAAAAACTAAATCAGTTTTGGGTTATTTAGAGCTGAGTTGGTACCCACTGAGAATCTCTGCTGGGTTTTTTTCCAGTGCCAGTCATTCCTTTGAGAAGGGAAGAACTGGGATTAGTGCAGAAATCCACGTGTCCATCTCAGTCTGCCTCCCCTCCTAAATCCACTCCCTCGCATCCCACAGCTTGTCGGGCATCGTGGGCAGGGTCTGGCAAGCCCTGTTCTCCCAACTCCAGGGAAAGCAAACAATGGGAAGCAAAGCAAACGTGCTCTAATGCTGCCACCTACCTACAGCAACTCCAACTGCTCCCCGAGGGGCTCTCTCTGGAATTCCATGTCATTTTTTAATACACTCTATGTAGGTCAAATTCAATTCCAAGATGATTGTCCAGTGCTGAATTGTAGGAATGGTTTTGGTGGGGCTGATCCTGCCCTGGGGCTTTGGGGTGATGGGTCTGTCTGTCCCATCCCTGGTCGCTGCCAGCTGCAAAAGACACCTCCTTCCTGCTGGAATTCCAGTGCTCTGGCATCCTCGAGGGGCTGTTCCTCCTCCTGGTGGCCCTTCCCTGAGGAAGTTTGCAACAGAAGGGTTGTGTAAGCAGGCAAGAAGTGAACAGGCAGTGCTGATTTGGGCTGCTCTGGCTTCTTCTAGGACCAAACCGCTCTTGCCTGATTAAATGGGATCTGAAAGGATCCAGAATCCAACGGGAAAACAAATTGCTGGTGTTCCTAAAGAAATGAAAAGTAGGCAGTGATAAAACTGCAGCATCATCCCTCGGAAGAATGAGCATAGTTTGGAAAGACAGCAGCTTGTTCCCATGGAATTGGAGCTGCAGGGGAGATTTTTCACACTCCTTGGGGAACAGGAGCGGAATGGGTCCATGGACATGGAAATAAAGGGGTTGCACCATGAGGAGCTGTGGGTTTGTGCTGGCACATGAGTGAGGAAGGATGTTCCTCGTGGATCAACCAAGGGTTTATTGACAGCTGGGAACGATTCCCTCCCCAGTTCCCTTCCTGTTTACACAGAGAAGTGACAGCTCCGGCGGCTGCGGGACACGGAAGCAGCCGAGCCACGTGCTGCTTGGAGAGTCTGCCCTTGGCTGAGCAGCTTTCCTTTCCTTTCCTTTCCCTTCCAGGTGTGGCAGATTCCCGAGAACGGGCTCACCCTGTCCCTGACAGAGCCCGTGGTAGTCCTAGAAGGCCATTCCAAGAGAGTCGGCATCGTGGCCTGGCATCCGACGGCGCGGAACGTGCTGCTCAGCGCGGGTACGGAGCACAGCAGTGGGGAACAGACACCTCCACCTGCTTCCCTTCCTCTCCAGCTTTTCCTTTTCCTTCTTCCCTCTCCCAGCTGCTCGGACCCCTGTGAATCACAAGACCTGTGGTAGTAGCTGGGAACACTGGGACACGTGGCTCACAGCCCCCTCTGTATCTCAGCCTTTTTTATCGTCAGTTTAAGGGATAAGCACCAAGGAATTGTCTAGAATTGGAGTATGAAAGTTGTTCCAGGCTTTATTTGATCTGCAGTAACAATTTACATCTGTATTCCCCACATCCCTATTCTCACATACTTTTAGAACGGGCCCAAGTGTTTCTCCTTTCCCTTGATCCCTGCAAAGTATCCCAGAGTCCAGCTGTTCCTCCCACAAGCTTTCATGGTCAGCATTTTCCAAATTGTCTCCGTAGCTGGTACAGTCCACGGAATGAGATTCTTTTGACCACTGAAAATCAGTCACATCATTATGGAAATAAATTGGATAATTCATTATCCATTGGCACCATCTGAGGCTTCCATGGGTTGGGTCCCAAGGAAAGAAGTGGGTCCTTTCAGCTGGATTGGTGGATGAGCTGAGTGTTTTCCATTGATAAAAATCCTTTCTGAGCTCCCAGTCTGGGTTTTCCCCAAAAAAACCTCTGGAGCTGCAGGGGGTTTATTCCTTGTTCCCCACCTCTGGCTTTGCCCCTGTGTACCCCAGTGCTGTGACCTGAGCTGTTATTTCCCATTTTAGGCTGTGATAACGCCATCATCATCTGGAATGTGGGAACAGGAGAAGCCCTCATCAACCTGGATGACATGCACGTGGATATGATCTACAACGTGAGCTGGAATCGCAACGGCAGCCTCATCTGCACAGCTTCCAAAGACAAAAAAGTCCGAGTTATAGACCCCAGGAAACAAGAAATTGTTGCTGTAAGTTTACTTTAATCATTAAAGAAACAACTGCATTCACTCCAGCAGGGAATGAGCAAGAAAATATGGAAGAAAGAATCTTCTTGCTCAGTTTGAACACCACGTTCAGCGGCTTTCTTCAGAAATTACAGGAGGAATAGTAGGGGTTGGTGGATTTGTCTGGGTTTATTGGGATTAGTGTTTGAACCGGGATTTTAGGGCTCAGTTTTAAACCTACAGGAGTGTAATTCCACATCTAATCCTTTTGTATAATTACAGTTCCAGAGTTGTGCATGCAAAGCAGAGCTTTAGTTGTAGCTTGCAAAGAGGTTTTCCTTCAGCCTTGCAAGAGGCCGATTGGCAAAGCTGGAATGAGCCAGGAATGTCCCCTTCTCCCGTGGTTCAGTGATTGGGTTCTTCCCTTAAGCAGCAGGGAAGGAGAGTTGGATGTCGCTCCTTGGATCTTTTCCTGCACGGAGGAGCAGCGTGTCCAGAGAGGAGCCACAACTCCAAGGGTATTTCTGTTCACTGCTAATCCTGCTCTGTTCCAGGAGAAAGAGAAAACCCACGAGGGAGCCCGGCCCATGCGAGCCATTTTCCTGGCAGACGGGAACATCTTCACCACCGGCTTCAGCCGCATGAGCGAGCGGCAGCTGGCCCTGTGGAACCCGGTACGATCCCAGACCAGATCCCTGTGCTCCTCACACCCATGGAGTCACCAACCCAGCCCTGCAGACATGGAATCATGGAATGGCTTGGGTTGGATGGGACATTAAAGCCAATGCCATTCCAACCCCCTGCTGTGGGCAGGGACACCTTCCAGTATCTCAGGTTGTTCCCAGCCCCGTCCATCCCGGCCTTGGGCACTTCCAGGGATGGAGCAGCCACAGCTTCTCTGGGCACCCTGTGCCAGGGCCTCACAACCCTCACAGGGAAGAATTTCTTCCTAATTTCTTCCTAATTCCTTCCTAATTCCTTCCTAAATTCATTGTTTATGAATGATTCCTCATTTATGAATGAATACTTGAGGTTATTCCCCCTCCATTTGCTGCTTGCTCCTGCTTCCATGATTGTGGCTGTGTGGTCACTCAGCGAAGGAACTGAGCAGGAGCAAGGATCAGCTGGAAGCTGTAGGTTGGAAGTGCCTGGGAAGATGCACAGGGAGCAGAGGGGCTGTGGGAAGGTCACTTCTCTCTGTGCGTTGTACACAGCAGGACAGCAACAATCCCAGGAGGGTTCAGGGTGCAAGGGACCACCTGGATTGTGTCCAGGTGGCTTTTGAGTGTCTCCAGGGAAGGAGGCTCCATCCCATCATCCATCACACATCCCATCCCGCTGACACTAACTCTCTGTGTCACATATTTCCCTTGACTCGGTGAATTTTCCTGGCTCCTGTTGTTATTTAATTTAGTGATTAAAATGCCCTTGGGGAATGAATCAGCTCGTGAACATTCCCAGCATTTGTTGTAACACACGGATGCTTCTGGGTGGTACAGACACCACTGGGAACTCACTGCCTACAGAGTGTTAATAATTTAGACCCTCTCTCTATGAACAGAAGCGTTTCAAATCTTTCTTAACATCCCTGGCATTTTTATTTCCAGAAAAACATGGAGGAGCCAATAGCCCTTCACGAGATGGACACCAGCAATGGGGTCCTGCTGCCCTTCTACGACCCAGACACCAACATCATTTACCTGTGTGGGAAGGTAGGGAGAGGCTTTGGAGGCACCTGGAGGGAGGGGTGCCTGTGGAATGTTCCCCAAAAAATCAGTGCTGCAGTGAAGGTGGGGCTGCAGAGAGACCAGGCTGCTCTGGAATGGGTTTGATCCTCACCCTGCAGAACCTGGGAAGGACCTGGATGTTTCCTTGAGGTGGATTAGGTAAAGCTGCTCCCAAAGCAACAAGTCTCACACCATTGCCAAAACATTTCTGGTGTTGACCTGGATGATTTTACACTGGTATGGGAGGAAGTTCCAGTTTGGTGTTGTCCTCCTTGTCCTTGGAGATGCTGGAGCGTGTGGCAACTCTCTCTGTAATTTTGTGGGGTTAAATAATAGAAAACTGGAATTAGGTGCTCCTTGCTAAAAGCAATTTGTAGGAGTTTGTTGCCCACATGTGATGGACTCCTACAAATAGGAGCCAAAGCCAAGATGAGCAAGGAATTACAAAAGAGGATCCATACAAGTATGTTCATGAATCCCATCTTTGTAGCAGCTGATGAGGAATATTTGGTTTCTATCTGTCACACCTCCTGCAGTTTCAGAGACAACAGTGTGGTGGAATTGCTTAAAATTAAGGATAAAGTGATTTATAGCCTTTCTGCCTGATTGTGGCATGAGGTTTTTCCAAAAGAGATGAGGAAGGGGCCACTCCCAGCCTGGAAGCACGAGCTCAATCCCTGTCCCACAGTGTTTGGAACACTGGACTTAGAGGAATTGTTCAATTGATGGATTGTGGAGGGGATCAGCCTTGCTTCCAAAACAGCTGTGAGCTGTCCATGACAGCACTCCTGAAAGGAAAGGCTGTTGGGAGCAGCAGTGTGGGCACAGGGAACACAGGTCCTGCAGCCTCTGGAGGGTCTCCTGGGGTTCCTTGCAGGGTGACAGCAGCATCCGCTACTTCGAGATCACGGATGAGTCCCCGTACGTTCACTACCTCAACACCTTCAGCAGCAAAGAGCCGCAGAGGGGCATGGGGTTCATGCCAAAGAGGGGCCTCGACGTCAACAAGTGTGAGATTGCCAGGTGAGCAGAGCTCATCCCAGGGCTGGGAGCAGGCTGGGAGCTGGGGCTGGGAATTTCAGGAGTGGTTAAAGCAGCAGAGCAGTGAGCACGGGGCAGCCGTGGTTCAGAAAGTCCCGGAAGGGCAGGAAACATCTCAGGGTATTGCTGCAGTGGCTGCAGGAGGGAATATCACTGCTGGTGGGGAAGGTGATCCATCTCTTCTCCCAGGAAACAAGGGATAGGACAAGGGGAAAGGTCCTTGGATATCAGGAACAGTTTCTTCATGGAGAGGGTGGTCAGGCATTGAAAGGGGCTGCCCAGGGCAGGGGTGGAGTCCCCATCCTAGAGGGATTTAACAGCCATGTGGATGTGGCACTTGGGGACATGGGTTATGGTGGCCTTGGCAGTGTTGGGGGAATGGTTGGATTTGATGGTCTCAGGGATTTATGTGGTTCCTTGGGGTTGCTCCTTTCCCATCTCCTCCATCTCCTTGATCCTCGCTCTCCTTTTCCACGGCAGGTTCTTCAAGCTCCACGAGAGGAAGTGTGAGCCCATCATCATGACGGTTCCCCGCAAGGTGAGCTCTGCCCTGGGGCCGGGCTTTGGAGCCAGCTCCTGCCTCCCAAAGCTCCTGACTGATCCATGTCTCCTGCCTTGCAGTCCGACCTCTTCCAGGACGACCTGTACCCGGACACAGCCGGCCCGGAAGCAGCTCTGGAAGCAGAGGAGTGGTTTGAGGGGAAGAACGCTGATCCTCTCCTCATCTCCTTGAAGCACGGGTACATTCCAGGCAAAAACAGGGATCTCAAGGTGGTCAAGAAGAACATACTGGACAACAAACCCGCCGGGAACAAGAAGAGTGATCTCATAAATGCTCCAAAGAAAGCAGCGGATGCCTCAAACCCTGTGAGTAAACTCCAGGAATTCTGGGGGTGATGGCCTCAGGTGGGAATGCCAGGATGGGGCCAGTGACAGGAGCTGAGGGAATGGCTGGAGCTGTGTCAGGGAAAGATTAGGTTGGGTATCAGGAAAAAGTTCTTCCCCCAGAGGCTGCTGGGGCACTGCCCAGGCTCCCCAGGGTTTGTCACAGCCCTGAGGCTGCCAGAGCTCCAGGAACATTTGGACAACACTCAGGCACAGGGTGGGATTGTTGGGGTGTCCTGGGCTGGGTCAAGAGTTGGAGTGGATGATCCCTGTGGGTCCCTTCCAACTTGGGATATTCCATGATTCTGTGATTCTAATGCTTCTGTAGATACAGAAGATTACTTGGAATTGCTTTTTCCAAATCACAGAACCATTAAGGTTGGAAAAGACTTTCAAGATCCCCACGTCCAACCCTAACCCAGCACCAGCACCTTGTTCACCACCAATCCCTGTCCTCAAACCGTGTCCTTTGGGACACAGAGGAAAGTATGGCTTAAAGAGCAGGTGGTGGTCCTGGATGGGCACACTGATGCTGCTCCATGCCCTGAGCATCCCAACTGCTCCAGAGTCTGTCACACCCTCATCCCTCCAACAAT
The DNA here is from genome assembly GCA_013400495.1 of Nicator chloris. Lineage (NCBI taxonomy): Eukaryota > Metazoa > Chordata > Aves > Passeriformes > Pycnonotidae > Nicator > Nicator chloris. Next base: position 655,980 of record WAAE01002002.1, read on the forward strand.
CCCACTGGGAGGAGCCCTTTCCTTGGAAAACCCCAGAGCTCTCCTCACTCATCCCTTCTTGTCTTCCAGCAAAACGACGCCAAATTGGACGAGATTTTGAAGGAGCTGAAATCCATCAAGGACACGATCTCCAACCAGGACGAGCGCATCTCCAAGCTGGAGCAGCAGATAGCCAAGATCGCGGACTGACGGGGCCGCCAGCCCAGGCACATCCCAGCTCCCAGTTCAGCCAGCAGCAGCCTGCAGCATTGCAGTACGAGCTTTCCTGTTCTCCTAAATCCACGTCGACAAGAGCCGATGATTTCAAGCCAAGCTTTTTAGTGAAAGATTTTTTTCGTTTCCCGATGTTCCAATGAATTTCTGTGACTGTGTCAAAAACAAGGCAAAAACGAGAAGTGCTACTTTTACAGGTTTTTTTGGGTTTTTTCCAGATGTTATTATGAATTCTCGAAAAACGAATCCATTCTTGACTTCCAGTGTCATGCCCAAATATCTTTTTCTAGATTTAGGGACCAACGCCACATTGTTCTTAACCATTTCTTTTTTTTAGAGTTGCCAAAAAATAGAAAAAAAAATCGCTTTTATTTTTCTTATTTGCCACTTTTGCAGTATTTGTGTTTCCATTCCAAGGGACAGGGGGTGTGGGGGGTGTTTACACTGTGCAGAGAACAAAGCTGAAGCTATTTTGTATAAATCCTCCATTTGGAACAATCAGGTGGGTTCCCTTCCCTTCTCTTCCCTGTGGAATCCCCTTGGAGATGGGATCAGCTGCCTTTCTCCCCAGCCCCATTGGCTGACAGAAAAAGACAAATATATCATTCTGAACGAGGGGATTTATTTCCTACTGAAGTTTTAAGCCAGCACCATGTTCCCAACTTCCTACAATCCCAAGGTTTGATTCCATGACCAAACTCATGTGTTTTACTTGCTCATTTTTATTTCCATTTCAAGGCAGAAGTGACTTCCATGCTGGAATGTTTTTATCCATGGAGCATGGAGTTCCAGGTGAGCTGTGGGATGCCAGCAGTCGTTGCTGTAAATCCTTGTTCCTGCTCCCCCAACACTCCTGAGCTCACGGATTTTAAGGAGCTTTTGGAATCCATCAGCCCCTCACACCACTGCTGATGATAGGAATTTTCTGTGCTTCCAAGGCAGCATTAGCAGTAGAAAGGTGATTTTTCCATGATAATTCTCCACCAACAAAATGCCTCTGTTGTTACTTTTTATCATTTGTTTTCTCCTGTCCATCATCCCCATTCCTGCCTCCTACCCTTCCATGCTGGAAAGCTTTGCAGGAAAGGATTTGTTCCTGGATCAGATGAGCGACCTCCAACCCCAACCCCCCCCCTGAACTCCCAGCCCTTCAGAGCAGAAGGGACTGGGAGGGTGGATTTGATCCCAGTTTGGAGAACTGGTTTCTCACATGGCTCCTTTGGGATCCTGCAGGGAGAGGCCCTGTGAGTGCTCTAGGCTGGCCAGAGAGTTCCTCCTGGAATTCCATGGCAGCTCAGCTCAGCAAAGCTCTGCTCAGGCAGAGCCTCCCCTGTGAAGGAGCTGTCAGGGATGGGGCAGGCTGGCTCCCTGCTCCCAGGCTGTGTCCTTGTGCTGGGAATGGGATCCAGGACACCCTGGAAAGCTGTGCCAAGCAGGATTGGTGCTTCCATTGCTGGCACAGCCCATCCCTGCAGTGCCAGGGAGTGCTGATAACCCATCCTGAATCCAAGGGTGGGCAGAGACCATCAGGTGTCCAAGAGCTCTGGATCCTTATCCCAGCTGGGCTCTGTCCCTGTGGCAGCTCCGTGTGGTCCCACCTGGAGCGCCCCGGCGGACACGAGTCCCTTCATCCAGGCTGAAGTGATTGATTTTTTTATTTTCCATTAGTTTAGCTAGGAATTCTCCGATTTTCCATTTTTTCCCAGTGTTAGCATGTTCAGAACTTCCAGGTTAAGGATTCCCTGTTGTGGAGGGACGTGTGTGCGGAGGCAGAATCGGCCGGGGAAGGTAGCTGGAGAGGCACGAGGACAGGATGGAGGAGACAAGAGGATGTGGTGGGATTGCAGAGCAGGAAAGCTTCAGAAAAGTGGGATTTCTGTGTTTTAGGGACAAGTGGCATCCCCTGCCCTGTGCCCGTGGATCCACAATCCGGCCGCTCTGGGTTCTTTGGCTGTTTGGTGACGTTTCTGTATTGCAGTAAATGCCTGAGATGTGTATTTTTATGGATTTTTTTTTTTTTCTTTTGGAACCCAAACCCGAAGGTCGTTCTCCCCACAGTGGTGATTTCTGTGTTGATTTGTACGTGTGACTTCAGGGTTGTGTGCTCGGGGACCTCGGGTTTGTTCCTAACATTGGAGGGAAATCAGTTTTGGGAGCCGCTGGATTGAGGTGCCCCGGGGTGGGGTGTGGGAGATTTTAGTTCCTAGCCTGTATTTTATTTAAATGAACTGATGCCTCGCCAGGCTCAACCGGAGTCAGTGCCTGAAGCTTTTTTGTAGCCGTGATATCCCGGGAGAGAACCAGCCCAGTCCGGAAAGACGCGCTCTTATAGAGCGACCAGAGTATCTGTCCAAATATTTGCTTCCATTTTCAAAAGATAAAAGTCATTGATTATAAACTGCCTCTGCTTGGCTTTTCCTTTGGCTCTCGGCATCCACCCCTGGCATTCCAGGTCTGATTGACAACCGGGATATGGAATGATGGACACTTGAGTGGGGGGCTGTGGCCGAGGGGGTCCTCGGGGACCTTCTGCTCTTGTTCCAGGAGAGCCAGGGCCCATTCCTGGGGTCACACATGGAATCCTCGCTGGTGATTCCCAGTGATGAACCCAGGAGCATGGCTGGATGTGGGATATGATGGCACAGATAGGCTCGGGGGATCTTGGGATGGATGGGGGTGATGTGTTCCCAGGAAGGAACAGCCCTGCTTGGGAATTACCCTGGATCTGGGGGAGCTCATTTTGCTCTTCCCCAGGTAAAATTTGTTTCCAGGCTGCAGGAGTCAGAAGGACTCAGAGCATGGGCTGGAAACAGCATCACTTACTCCACCCAGGTTTGAGCTTTCTCAGGGCTGTGGCGTTTCAGGGGATGTTGCACAACCTCCGGAACACCCCGACCCCGGCACCACCGCAAAGCCAGGAAGGGATGCTCCCAGAAAGTCAACAGTCCCTGGGCACCATGGATCCATCCCAGGGGTGCTCATCCCACAGGCCTGAGCCCCATTCCCTCTTCCAGCCCCCTGGCCAGGTGTTTCGGAGCAGGGACGGGCTGAGGTTTCGGAGGGCGGGGGGTTGTTGACACCCCGAGCCCGTTCCTGCGGATGTGCTTCTTGCAGCACCTTCCTGGGCTGCGGCTGCGCCTCCCGCCCGCGAGCCTGCGGTTGGGGCGGGGGGTTTCCTGTCGTGCCAATGCCACGAGGCCGGGACAACACCCCGGACAACACCCAGCAGCCCCCGGAGAGCCCCTCCGAGCATCCTGGGGACGGTGCAGAGAAGGCGCCCGGCACAGGGGCTGTGCAAAACATCAAGTCAGGCCCTCAGCCTCCTCCTCCTCCTCTTCGTGTGCTAAGGCGTTTCCCGGTGTTGAGGTATCTCAGGGCACCCTGGCCCCTTCCCTGGCCATGCCCACACCGTGCCCGGGGCGGTGGCAGCCCTGGCACCAGGTTCGCCGTCACTTCTGCTTTCGGGGCGACGCGAGCCCCGGCGCGCAGCTGCTCCGCGGGGCCGCCGGTGGGGCCGAGCCGGGGGCTCCCACCAGGGCAGGAAGCCCCTCTTTGGGGTGCGGCCCACACCCTGCCACCCTCCCCGGTGGGTGCCCGCATCCCCCAGCCCTCGGTGGCCCCACTCTCGGCGTGACGTCCTTCCCCCGGCGAGCTCTGGAAACCGCAGCGGCTTTTCCGCGCTGCCTCCCTTCCCCACCCGGCCGGAGGTGCAGGCGGGGGGTGGCCGACGACGCCCCGCGGGTGCCGGTGCCAGGGCTGCCCTCACCCCCCCGTGCCCAGGCCCTCGCCGGTGAGTCCTGCAGTTGGGATCCCGCCGCGTTCATCAGCACAGGTGAGCCCTGGTGGGAAGGTGCTGGATCGGGGCTCGGCCCCAGGGATGCTCTGGGTGCAAAGGGGGTGCTCAGGGCCCTGTGGGTGCCACGCTCCGTGCTGGTCCCTGGGGGCTTGGGGAGGTGGGTGGGTGCTTTGGAGATGTGGAAGCCTCCTGGGGATGCTCAGAGCATTGAGCCGTGTCTGGATGGATCCTCGGGGACCTCGGTGGCTTCCGCCCACCGGGGCTGCCGAAGGCGGGAGGGGATTGGTGGTGGAACAGGGGGATTTGGGTTGACCTTGGGATGGATTTGCCTCTCCTGCTCCAGCACAGAGGCACGGGCTCACGGTGGCCTCAGCCCTGGTGCCCTGTGCCAGCCCGGCGGGCAGAGGGCAGAGGGGGAGGATGGGCACCCCGGCGGGGAGGGGGGGATCTGTCAAAAAGTGGGTGACATCCCAGTGGTTTCATTTCCACACGGAGATTCATCCCGCAACTGCCCCGTCCCGCAGCAGCCGCCTCCATCGCGGCTGATTTCCCATTTCCAGACACTCAACTTCCTTATAAAAACTCGCTCCTGGAGCAGAGCCACCGGCGCTGAGCTCCCGCAGGTGGGGGCTGTGGCAGGAAGAGGCTGCTGGGTGCATCCTCCATCGCCCCAAACCCGAGGGCCCCTCTCCAGAGGGGGAGGAGGATCTGTGGTTGGATCCTGGGGCAGTTCGATGCTCAGCATTCTCCCGCGGGGAGCAGGACCTTGATGTCATCTGTCCTTTCTGTCCCCTGCAGGTCCCATGGCGCTGGGCTGGGCCGTGCTGGTGCTGCTGGTGCTGAGCCCCCTGTGGGCGTGTGGGGCTGAGCTGCTGGAGCCGGGGCTGCCCCAGGGCGGGCAGTGGGTCTGGGAGGCGGCCAAGCCCCTGCCCCTCTCCCGTGGGAAGAGGGCTAACAGTGGGCAGGAGCCCAGTGCCACCACAATGATCAGCAGTGACAAGAGCCATGGTGGCTCTGTGCCGCCACCAGCACCCAGCATCAAGGCCAGGCTGCTCCATGTGCCAACCACAGCCGATCCCATGGATGATTCCCCTCAGCCTGAGCTGCTCCTGAGCTCTGCAGCACCAGTGCCCAGCACCAACACCAGCCTGCTCCGGGTGCTTGCAGTGTCCACCACACCCAAGCCTATGGACGAGACAGATTCCCTTAAACCCGACTTACTGGAGGACTCTGTGGCACCAGCCACCACCAGCCTGCTCCGTGTGCCTGTAGTGTCCACCACAGCTGATCCCATGGATGAGACAGATCCCCCCGGTCCCGACCTGCTCCTGAGGTCTGCCCCAGCACCAGCACCCAGCACCAAGGCCAGCCGGGCACTGGTGGTGCCAAGCACAGCTGATCCGATGGATGAGACCGATTCCCCTGCTCCTGATCTGCTGCCAGGCTCAGAGCCTGGCACACCATCAGCAGCCCAAAAGAGCATCACCACCCCCAGCAGGCTCATGTCACCCATCGAGGAGGGCACAGTGACCAATGGCCTGGACAGCAGCTCCTCCACGGAGCCACACTCAGCAGCCCCCGCAGCCTTTGTCCTCACCACCACGGGCTACAAGAAACCCAAGAAATCCGGAGGTCCCCCTGCACCGACCCTCCCGGCCCCTTGGGACACGACGCCGGGGGGCACCGCGCTGCCCTGGGAGTCCAGCGGCGTGGTGAGCAAGTGCCTGCTGGCCATCCTGCTGCTGGGGCTGGTGGCCGCCACCTTCCTGGTGTGCACGGGTGTGCTGGGGACGCTGCTGTGGAGGCGGGCGCGGATGGGGCAGCGCCGGTTCAGCCGCACCGAGATGGTTTGTATCTCCTCGCTCCTGCCCGACGCCGAGGCGGCCGCCGGCCCCCGGCCCGTCCCGGCCCGGCGGCACAAGCTGCTGCTGCCCGACGGCAGCTCCGAGCCCGATGGAGACAACCTGACTCTCAGCAGCTTCCTGCCGGAGCACTCCTGAGCCCCAAGGATGGCTCCCGCAGCCCGCAGCGCTGCGGGGCCGCGTGCCCTGTCCCCGGTGGAGCCGCGGGCAGGGGACCCCCTGTCCCCCGGTGTTTTAGCTTGGACCACCGTGACGGAGCTGCCAGCTCAGCCCTAGGCCCATCCCATTAAAGAGTTACCCGGACGTGGTGGTCTCTTCCTGGCAGGGATGGCACCCGCCAGCCCCCTCCCGCCCGGCCGCCTGCCCACATCCTGCTGCCAAAATTTCGCTTCTCCATCCTCCTCCTCAAGCCCCTGGGGGAGCAGAAACGAAACCCGCGGCCACCCCTCGCCGGGCAGGGACCGGACCCCGGGACCTCCTCCCCGCGTCGGCTCGGCCTCATGGGAGCTGGAAGGGCGGGGGGGGACGGGGCGGAAACGCCGGGGGACAGGGACGGCGACGGGGACAGGACGGGTGCGCTCGTGGCACAACGTGTTCCTGCCTGCGGTCGCTGCAGCGAGGCGGGGACGCCTCCGGAGCCGCCGCTGCCTGTCAGGTGCTCGGCCCCGGGGGCGAACGGTGGCCGCAGGGTCTCGGCACCGTCCGGCAGCGCTGGCCCCGGCTGGGACTGGGAATAGGAGGGATGGGGAGAGCAAATCCATGAGAGGCCAGCGAAGGTCCCACCATTTCACCCGCTCAGGCAGGTGTCAGTCACTCAGGACACCAACTGATCCCTTCCTTGGGGGAGCAGAAATAGCCCAGGACTGGCCCTGTCCTGGCAGGCTCAGTCTCCCGATTTTTCCATTTTGCTTCACCCAGGCTCCCCATCCCCATCCCTGCTGTGACCAGGTTCAATGTCCCCATCTCTCCATCCTCACCCCTGCCCTGCCAGATCCAGCATTCCCCTTCCCACATCCCCATTCCTACATCCCCATATGCTCCGGCTGTCGTCCCCAGGCTTGCAGCCTCCTCGAAGGGCACTCTGGGCTGTCTGTCCGGGGGAATTGCCAGCGTGGTCGTTCACCTGCATGCCGGCCCTGCTGCCTGTTTACATTCACACTGTGCTTGGGATATTTTCCATCTGGATCCTGGCAGCTGCACAGCCCGCTCCGGCTGTGAATGTAAATGTTTATGGGTGAGTCAGCCGGGCCAGGGGACCCGCAGCTGGTGGCCGTGGCCGGTCCCCACGCAGGACACACTGGCCGTGGCCTCCTTGCTGACGCTACCCTGCTGTGTCCCACTGTGTCCCCACGCCAGTGCCCTGCCAGCCAAAGCAGCCACGGGGGCAGAGGGATGCTCCCATCCTCTGGCTTCACCCCACAGCAGCTCATCCGCCCTCTGCCCCTGGTGAGGATGAGGCTGCTGTGTCCCGAGGAATTGCATCGGTGCAGATCTGAGGGATTGCTCCCGCTCCCCCAGCCCTGTGCCGGCCGCTCTCCAGCGGGAGCCCAGCGAGGAGAAACGTTCCTCCAGCGCGGGAGCGGGAGCCGGCTGCCGGGAGCCGGGAATCGCCCTATTTGGCGCAGTCAGCGGGTCCTGTCTGGCTGCCATCGCCCACCTCACGGCACAGGAATTCACGGAAAGCCTGCGCGGTGTCACAGCAGGATCCTCAGGGATCCCGCCGGACAGCGGGACGGCGGAGTGCGGTGGGGTGGCACCGGGCTGTGGTGGGTGACAGGGGGCCGGAGGAGGCACAGGGCTGTGGTGGGTGACAGGAGGCCGGGGGTCGGGGATGGCACAATCCCACGCACGACATGCACATGGAGCTCCACATGCCTCGTGCAGCGCTCCAGGACGGGTCCCCTCCGGGTATTTTGCTGGCACAGCAAAGCGCAGCCCAGGGAAGCAAATTACAAGCAGAGCAAGGCTGAAATGCCTCAAATTGCCGGTTCCCCGGGTGGGCTGTGCCGCCGAGCCCAGCCCTGCGCCGCCACGCGTTCCTGCTGCCCCAAATTACACAGCGGGGCCGGGCGGTCCCGGCCCTGCCCAGCTCCGAGGGGCCGGGCCCGCGCCCGCTGCAGGCAAAAACGGCATCGTAATGGCCGGTGGGAGCTGGCACCGGGAACTGGGACAGGGATCCCGGCTGCGAGGGTGGGGACGCTGGGCAGGGAGGGATGGGGATCTTGGGCGAGGGGAAATGGAAATACTGGGCAGGGATGGATGAGGACTGTGAGCAACGAAGTGTGGGAACCGTGGGCAGGGTGGGATGAAGATCCTGGACAAGGAGGGATGGAGACTCTGGGCAAAGCAGGACAGTGATCCTGGCTAGGGTGGGATGGGGTTCTTGATTGAGTGGCAATGGGGACTCTGGACGATGTGGGATGCAGACCCTGGGCAGGGTGGAATGGAGATCCTGGACAAGGAGACTGACCCCAACAGCAGCATTACTGGGTGCATGGGGGGAAGCTCAGCCCCATCCCCACCTGGGCTGCAGGAGCAGGGCTGGATGCTGCTGGAGCTCCTCCAGGCCTCCCCTCGCCTTTCCCCCTTCCCCTCTAAGATTTCATCACTGAGCACTTAAGGCCGGGAAAAGCCGCCCCAGCAGCTGCTGGGAGCCGGCGGGGCAGCCAGACGGACGGAGCCTTTATTTCGGGGAGCCGCGACGCCGGCGACGACGCCGGAGAAACCCCAGCGGCGCCAGCTCCCCTCCGGCCGAGGGGACAGAATCCCTCCCCCCACCCCGCGGGGGTCACGGTCCCCGAGCGCTGGCCATGGCTTTTTGGGGGGTCTGGCAGGTCCCCAGAGAGGAAAATAGCAAGAGGATGAGGTCACGCAGCGGCTGCGGCCTCTTGAGCAACTTCAGGTCAGGCCGAGGGGACCAGGGCAGGGGGAGACAGAGCCTGGGGGGGGGCTCAAGAGATGCCCCCAGACCCCCAAAGTGGAGACCAGGGGAGCTGAGCAGCTGCTGTGTTTGTCTGGGGAACCAGGGGGACTCCTGCCTGTGTCCCTGCCTGCACCCCAGGGCAGAGATGCCCAGACCAGAGCATTTCCAGGCTTGGATTTTTAGGAAATGTTCTCCTGAAATTAAGGGGATGGTCCCAAGCCATGTTTGCCCCACTGCCTCAATAATGCCAGGGCACTGAGCCCACATCCCTCACTGTCCCCCTTGGACCCTTGAATGGGCTTTAACCCCAGCTTCGTGGATAAAAACAACACTAAAAACAACCCCCTGTGTGACCCCCATTCCCACTTGCACCCCAAAATATGGCCCCTTCCAGGGCTGATGATGGGGAGCACCCTGGCTCCTTTGCTGACGGGATAAGCCAGGAAACACCCCCAGCCCCAGCTGGAGTTCATCTGGGAGGGGGCTGGGGGCTGCCTGCCTCTCCCTGGCCTCCCACACCCCCTCCCCATCCCGGCCGTAATGAGAACAAGCTGGTCCCGGGCTGCGACGCAGGAGGAGGAGGAGAAGGAGGAGGAGGAGAAGAGGGAGAAGGAGGAGGCTCCATCCCAGCAGGCTGCAGAAAGGGGCTCGAGGTGTGTGGGACAGATCCCGTCTTCCCGGCTTCTTCCCGCCGGCTGTGGGCAAGGTGAGGATCCCACTGGATGTGCCAAGCTGCTCCCCAATTTTTGGGTTGCTCTGCAGCAGGGCACAGGCTGCCCCACAGCCGGGGGTGCTGTGGTGAGGGCTGGGCATGGCCCCACGGCGGGACACGGGATGGAGTCGGACACATGGCTGCATTCCCAGGCAGGAATCGGAGCGTGCTGTGTCTGGACAACACCAGAATCCTGAATTTCTGGACTGGCTGGGAAGCGGAGCTGGGAATGAGCTGTGGGTCTGGGGGTGGGTGAGGACGGAGCTGGAATGGGGTTGGGATAGGGGTGGAGGGCTGGCCATGCCCGTGGTGCCAGGCCCTGCTCTCGGCACTGCTTTGGGCTTTGCTCAGCCCCTCCACGGTCGTGGCTGCTCCTCAGCTCCCATGGCTGCCGGGGAATTGATGCCGTCCCCATCCCAGGACCCCTTTCCCGCCGAGGGGCCCCTGTCTGGGGTGAAGAGGAGGATGAAGGGGCTCCTCTCAGCCCCTCAAACCCTTCATTCACCCGGTGCTGGTCAGTGCTGTGACCCCACAGCCGCAGGAGTGCGGAGTGTTGGGGGTCGGGGGCACCTCCCACCTCCACTGACTTTTTTTGCTCTGGATTAATGGAAACCAGATTGTGCAGCCGGGAAAGAGCCTGGAAGCCAAATCCTGCTGCTGGAGTCCCTCTCGGTCTGTAGAACTGCTGCCTTGGGTTTGTTTGGGGGAAAATGGAATGTGAGTTGGGATTTGGGGAGCCTGAGGAAAGAGAATTGTCGTGGGGGGTCCCTGCTGATGGACGTGGGGAGCTGTTTCCTGAGACCTCCCCGTGGAGCCGTGTGGAGGGGAAGAGCCCTGGGAACGGCTCGATGGCGTTACGTGGCGTGGCACACGTTGATGTCCCTCGGGAATGTCTCGCGACGTGGTGGAGACGGTCATGTCCCTCTCCCAAATCCCGTGGGGTGCTGGGGCTCGCCCTGGTCATTGCTCCGCGGTGGGAAGTGCACGTCCTGTGTCCTCCAGCACACTGTGGGCTGTGGAATGGGGCAGATCCAACTCCATCCGGGTGAGGAGCACAGCACAGGGTTGGAGCCAGCCTTGCCCCCTTCACCAGGGACACTCAGGCAGCCGGGACCCCCATTCCCTGCACCTCAGCTCTGGGGCTGCCCCTTTGTCCCACACCCCATCCCGGCTCCACTCAACCACCATGGTGGCACCAGGGTGAAATCCTGCCCCAACCTATTTTTAGCTGTGCTCCAGCTGGGAATTAACAGTCCAGGATGGGCGGCTGGGAAATGCCTCTTGCTCCCGGCCCACCCCTTTGTAGCGTTGCCTGTGTCAAAGTTTCCACTGCAAACCTCCATTTTTTCAGGAATTCTCTAATCAGCCAAATGACTGTTGTCTGGAGCCGGGTGCTGGCAGCAGCCCTGGTCCCCTGGCCTTGAGCAATCCCACCCAGCTGGCTTCCAGCTGCACCCTTGGAAAACAAACAGAGCCCCTCACTCTGTCAGGGCGAGAAAACCGGAGCTGCCTTTTTACTTCCGCAAGGAAATTCAGGCGGGTGAGGGCTGGCTTGGGGAGCTCGCTCTGTTGGGTTAACACATCCCCTCCCCTCTGCATCCAACAGGTCTCCTGCACGAATCCTGGGAATGGGCTCAGCCGTGGGCATGTGGTTACTGCTCTTGGCGCTGCTGGTGGCGGCCCCGGCACAGGCGGCAGCGCCCCTGCAGCGCCCGGTGCTGCCGGACACCACGGGCAGCGGGGACGGGGACGAGGCATCAGCCACGCTGCCCGCTCAGCCCGTGACCCCCCGGATCAGCCCCACGCTGGGGGACACGCCGGGGACCACGGTGACCAACAGCTCGGCGCCGGGCGTGCTGGACGGGCTGGTGGACTTCTTCAAGGAGTACCTGCTGCTGGTGGTGGTGGTGGGCTCGCTGTCCTTCGTCCTCCTCTTCATCATCTGCGCCGCCGTCATCGTCCGGCAGAAGCACAAGGCCTCTGCCTACTATCCCTCCTCTTTTCCGAAGAAGAAATACGTGGATGAGCGGGACAAGTCCGGGGGAGCGCGGGCGTTCAGCGAGGTGCCCGAGAAAGCCCCCGAGGCTGGCGCGGAGGAGCCGCTGGACGGCAGCCGGCAGCTCCAGGCGGACATCCTGGCTGCTGCCCAGAACCTCAAATCCCCCCCCAAGGCGCCGCTGGCCAACGGGGCCCGGGGCGAGCAGAATTCCCCTCAGGAGGAGGAAAAGGAGGAGGAGGAAGGAAAGAAGTTGAAGGATGAGCAACCCAAGCCCCCTGCCCAAAATCCAGGCGGGGAGGAAACGGCGAGCACAGGAAGCAAGGAGACCCCTGATGCATCCCAGGATGGCTCCCAGGCTCCCTCTGGAATCTGAGGCAGGGACACAGTCCCGGGCACGCCTGAGGAGCTGCTGGCTTGGGACACACGATGGACATGGTGGATCAGGCTCTGTATGTACGTGGTGGCCCAAGAAAGCCCCGATGAAGATCCCATTTCTCCCCAGTCCCCCTGACCCTCATGCTGATGGGATGTTCATGGAGGGGATTTGCCAGCTGGTGGTTTTACCCAGCACTGGAACGCCGTCAGCCCCAGCTCCTGCTGCCCAAGGGGCTTCTCCCACCCCAGGCACTGGGTGGGTGTATCCCCCCAGCTCCAGCTCTGCCCCCACTGTGCCACCAGCTTCCTCCCAAATGTTATTTTAATCATCAGCAGCAGCCTGATCTGCGCCGGGCTCCTGGCTGGGAGCTGTGTCCCTCTGGGAAGAGGGATGGGACCAGGGCTGGAGGTCTGCAGGACATGGGTCAGCTTTGTCCATGGCTGCCCAAGGGAAAGAGGGATGAGGATTCAGGGACAAGGACCCTCCTTTCCTTCTTTCACCCCATAGCCCAGCTGGATTTTTGCCTCACTTCCTGAACCCCTTCAGCTAGAAATAAACATTTCCTCCGCACAGCTCCTCTCCCTTTTGTGTGTCTCTGCAGCTGTGGGGTGACCAGGGGACAGTCCCTGTGTCCCTATGCTCCTCCAGGGGCACTGGAGCCTTGGGCAGGGCGCTATCAGTGCCCATATCAGCACATCACGTGCCCTTCCAGGAAACCTTTATCTTGTACCCACAGCTGTGGGGCAGAGGGGGGGCTGTGGGGGACTCAGCCACGGCACTGGGGTGCAGCTGTTGCAGTGGGGACAGCAAGGAAACCTGGAAGGTGAGAGAGGCTGTTCTGCCTCAAAAGCAGCACATTCCCTACGTCCCTGTATCCCTGTAACCTCCTGTATCCCTGTGTTTTATCCCATTATGTCCCTGCCTCAGGAGGACCTTCCCTTGGGACGAGTGTGCCACCACAAAGAGCTGATTTTTTCTCAAAGCAGATTTGAGTGTGTGATATTTTTTTTTTTAACCTAGGAAATAGCAGGATTATTCCATGAGGGAGAGGCATGTTCCTCACTGCTGGAGGGTGCCAGCTGAGGAACCACAAGAGGGACCTCGTGAGTGACAAACTCTCAGCAACGTGTGACCTCTGTGTTAAAAATTACAAACATTGTGCCCAGATGGAGCAGAATGAGACAATTATTTTTTTAAATGTGGTTTTAAATTTTTAACAACACCCTCAGTATGAAAAATGGGAAGTGAAGTGTCTTGTGGGGGATTAGAAGGTAAATAACTGAAGTTGGCCAATGTATTGTCTGCTTGGTTTGGAAATACTCCACTGGAAAAGAGGAACTCTGGGAGCTCCTGCTCTGCATTCCAGCTCTGGTATTTCCCACCGGGGTTCCAGTCTGAGGGTGTATTTTAGTGAATCTTGGAGTGGTTTGGACTGGAAGTGATCTTCTTCAAAAATTAAGCAGTGACAGGATGGGAGCAGAAACCACCAGTGTTTCCTGGCCACTTTTCCCTTTGGCACCTGCAAAGGGTCCGAGAACTCCACAAGCAGGAATTTGCCCCTGGATTACGAAACCAACCCTGACGCAGCCGGAGCCAAGGGCAGCCCCACAGCTCTCACACACACATCCAAACCAGGGCAACAATTCCCACTAAATTCCATAACATGTTAGGCAAAACTAGACATCTTCCCAAAATAAAAATAAAAGTGCAGCCCTTCCAGTACCGGACAGCGGGGTTTTGTCTCCGGAGCGGAGTCTTCCCGCGGCGTTCCCGAGGGAACAGGAGCCCCCATCCACGTGAGCACTACGGAGTGGCTGGACACCACAGGGACACGTTGTGCGTAACTTGTGCGTATCTTACAGCTTGAGTAGTGCACAGGGTCCTACTACAGCTCGGGAATTGCACTGCAGAGTGAGGAGGGGAAGCTGTGCAGGCAGTTCAGGCATTGTCGGCTTTTTTGTCGGATTCTTTGTTTGGATCCTGCTTCAGTTTGTAATCAGCCAAGGCAGCCTTGATGGCGTCTTCAGCCAGCACTGCAAAGCAAAGAAAAAAAAAAATTTAAGGATAATTCAAGAGCTTTTAGGACAAAAGATGAGGTAACAAAAGCAGGCAGAGCAGTGAGCTAACAAGACCAGCAGCACAGACTGATCTTAGGAGTAGAATCTGAATGGAATTCCTGAAATACTGAATTCCTATAGTGCTCAGTTTGTGTAATATAACTTCAGATAACAATACAATTCAGAATCTGATCATTTATTATCAGTCTGCTGAGCCACAGGCTCTAAAATATTGAAGTGATCTGAAAATTCTTGAATTAACACTGAAATCTGAACAAGTTTTCTCTTAAGGACAATGTCATGCAGAAACTGTTACAAAACAGCATCCAGAAGCATCTGTGCTATTCCCAGAGTATCTGGGATCCAGGGTTTTTACTTACTGGAGCAGTGCAGTTTGACAGGAGGAAGGCAGAGTTCCTTGGCAATATCTGTGTTCTTGATTTTCAGCGCTTCGTCAACCTGAAACACAGGCAGAGGTGGTCACAGGCCCTGATGTTTGTGTTTGCTAAGAAGGTTTAATGCTCCAGAGGCAGCAGAATTCACAGGGCAGATCATCTCAGCTGCCTAGGGCAGTGAGGGATGTGGGAATTAAGGAATGTCTGACTGACATATCAGTGTCATAGACTGTCCCCACTTGGGCTGCTCCAAGTCTGTTCGTCCTCTATCACAACACTGAGGCACATTTACTGCTGGCAGAAATGATCTAAAGACTCTCTATAAGTAAAATTTCTGCCATCAGCCTGGTTTTGCTCATTGCATTAAGACACAAAGTAATTTCCTGGTGGAATTGTTCAAAAACACATGGATGTGGCACCTGGGGACACAGTCAGTGGTGGAGCTGCCAGTGCTGGGGGAACGGTTTGACTTAATGTTCTTAGAGGGCTTTTCTAACCTTAATGATTCTCTGATGTTTGTTAGATGTTGCAGTTACTGCCCTACGACTGAAACCCTGACAGTGCTGGCAGTAGCTTCTACAGCACAAAGTAGTGCAGGGACTCCCTGGAGAGCCCTTCCTAGGTGATCCCTACAGAGAACACAGGCACATGGGAAGCTCTGAAGCTTTTCCGGAGCTCCCTCACCGTTTTCCCTTTGACCCACTCCGTGGCCAGCGAGCTGGAGGCGATGGCTGAGCCGCAGCCAAAGGTTTTGAAGCGGGCGTCCACGATCTTGCCGTTCTCGTCCACTTCCACCTGCGGGAGCATTTTGGGGATACTTTAGCGCCCGGTTCAGCTCAGCCAGGTCCCCCCAGCAAGGCCCCCGGGGAGCGGGACTGGCTCTGCCCCGGGCACAGGGCACGGGCCGGGCGGGCACGAGGGAAGCCCGTGCTGTCCCCTGAGGGGACACGGGCAGGTCTGACCGTCGCAACAGCCCCATGTGACCCCACCCAGGTGCCAGCGGGTCCCCAAGGTCACCTGCAGCTTCATGACATCGCCGCAGGCCGGGGCGCCCACCAGGCCGGTGCCCACGTTCTTGGCATTGCGGTCGAGGGAGCCGACGTTGCGCGGGTTCTCGTAGTGATCGACCACCTGCCAAGACACAGCGTCAGCGAGTGCTATACCGCGCCCTCCCGTCCCTCCCCGTGTCCCGCTCGCCCGTTACCTTCTTGTGGTAGCCCAGCCCGGCCGGGGCCGGACCGGGCCGGGGCCGCAGCAGCGCCGCCCCCGCCGCCCTCAGAGCCGCCATCTTAACTGAGGGGAGGGGCGATGGCCGACTCCCTTTTATAACCTCGGGCTGGTTGGCCGCGCCACAGCCACGCCCCAACCACGCCCCTTCGCCTCCGGAGCCCGCGTCTGGCCCCGGTCATTCGTTCGCCGCGTGGCACGAGCGCTGAAGGTCGTCTGTGGGAGGGGCCTCGCGCTGTGGCTAAAACGATCAGTAAATAAATAAATTATGGAAACGACCTTTCAATCGCGCCAGGGTTTTTATCGCGACAGCCGGCGCCTGTGCGGCATGCGGCGCCACTCTCAATATGGCGGGCGAGCGGCGCCGCGCACGCCACGGACCCTCTCGGAGGCCCCCTGATGGGCGCACGGCGGGGTGCCCGCGGTGCTGCCTGCGCCACGGACCAGAAGACAAAGGGTCGCGCGGCGGCCGCACTCGGCGCAGCGCGGCCCCGGTGCGCGGGTGGGCTCGGAGCGGGGCGGGCCGAGGATCCCGGTTCTTCCCGCCCGGTTCGGCCGGTGGCGGGGTGGGGCAGTGGGACGGGCGGCGCGGGGGCAGCCACGGTGGCCGGCGGAGCGCGGCGGCCGGCGAGCGGAGCTGCATAAGATGGCGGCGGCGGGAGCTGAGGCGGCGGCCGAGGAGGAGAAGCGGCTGCCGGAGGGAGACCCTGAGTCGGGCGGGGATTCGGACGATGAGGGCGACTCGGACTCGTCTGGGGACGGCGAGGATGAGGAGAAGGAGAATGAGGCCGAGATCCAGCGGCTGGAGGAGCAGGTGGGCCCGGCGGGGCAGCGGGTGTGGCGGGAACGGAGGATAATCCTTGTCTGCCACGGCAGATTTGGTGCTGGGAACTGTCAGGATGTGAATTTCTATGGTGCTTGTGAATTTCTTCCAACTCGGGATATTCCGTGACTTTATGCCATGAATGTTTGGAGTCTGAGATGGAAATTGACCAGCTTGAGATTCTTTGAGAGGGAAATAAGAGGGAAATCTTAGTAGGCAGTTTGTGTTCATTGAGAAATCTGAACCGGCTGCCCGCGGTTTTTTATTGCCTTTAAAGAAATTAAAACAGAGTTCTCTCTCTGACCGGTGGCGGGACCCGAGGAAAGGGCCGGAGCCGTGTCAGGAGTTAGGTTAAATCAGAGGAAACTCTATGTTGTCTTGGCTCTGTGATCGCACGATAAGAATTGCGCGATTTGTTTCCTGGCTTCCTCGCGTCCATCACTCAACACGGCTTTTAAAAGCGATTTTATTTTTGTTTTTTTAAGCTATCCATCAATGCTTTTGACTACAACTGTCACTTGGATTTGATCAAGCTGCTCCGGCAGGAGGGAGAGCTGGTGAAGCTCCGCAGAGCTCGGCAGAAGATGAGCGAGCTCTTCCCCCTCACTGAAGGTACGGAGCATCCTCTGCTCTCCACAGGTGAAGCATCCCCCGTGCAAGATGCTTCAGTAGTGAAATAACATTTTTCAGCACCCTCAGTCAGGGAATGTGATCCAGAGCTCAGCAAACTCCTGCTAAAAATGGCATTTCACAGACAGGCAGCGAAGACAATTCCCTGTTGGTGGAAATTGTGGATGCTTGAAGTGGGGATTTCTCTTTTTACTCATAGCTCAGAGGCAAGGGAAATACTGCAGAGGCTGCTCTGCCAGTGTGGGGTTTTATTCTTGGGAAGGAATAGTGAGGCCTTGGCACAGAGTGCCAAGCTGTGGCTGCCCCTGGATCCCTGGAAATGTCCAAGGCCAGGTTGGACAGGGCTTGGAGCAACATGGGATGGTGGAAGGTGTCCCTGCCCATGGCAGGAAGTGGAATAGGATGATTTTCAAAGTCCTGAGAAATTCCAGCTTCTCCCTTTAGTAAAAAGGTGCTTGTTTAGCACCAATTTAAAAAGTCTTCACCCAGCTTATTTGAAATTAGTTAGGAGTTGTGGAGGTTAAAATTCCTCTCTTTGCCTTGCTCCCTCTCCTTGGTCTAAGTCTGTTGCTAAAAACTCACAAAGTGGGCATAGCTTATTATTTCTGAATATTTGACATGCTCTAATTTTTTTCTTTCAGAAATTTGGCTGGACTGGTTGAAGGATGAGATAAAAATGGCTTCAGACATCTCTGAGAGAGAGAAGGTTTATGAGCTGTTTGAAAGAGCTGTCAAAGATTACATTTGTAAGTCATTCAAAAATGCTCTAAAATGGCTTTTGTTGCATCCAGATTTGGCATTTTTGTGGGTTTGTTTTGTTTTGTTTTTTTTTTTAATTTTTTTTTTGTAGGAGAGTCTCGTCCTTTGGTTATAATGCAGAAATTGGGTCAAAATTTCAAATTAATTTCTAAAATCTGTGGATGACATGATGCAAGGGAAGGATGTGGTGTCTGGTGTCTCCATTCCTCAGGAACTGCTGTAGCTTAAAATTTTAGGGGTAAATCACTGAGTGAGTTCTTTGGGAATTGGGGTAAAGAGCCGGAAAAACGAAGCCTGAGGAAGTGGAGGGAATATGGAGGTAAATCCCCTTCAAAAGCTGTGTACAAAATGTCACATCAGTGACATTACCTGGTGTTGGTGATCCCTCAGGAAGAAGGAATGGAGGTGAAGAAGCAAGGAATTATCCTCTGGATCTGCTGGATTGCATTTGGGGTTTGGAAGCATTTCTGGAAACCTGGGCAGTCCCAACCTCGGGGTTCCTGACTGGAATTTGGTGTTGGTGGGAATGGTGCCAGGCAGCCAACGCTGTTCTCCCACTTCCCCTTCACCTTCAGGATTCAGTTTTTTCAGGAGTTGCTGATCTGGGAAGTTCAGGAGTCTGGAAAGAGGAGGAGGAGCTGCTTTAATCTGAATTATTCCAGAGTGTGGCAGCACTGTGGTCCCAGCTCAGGAAACGGGAATTTGCTGTTGTGGCATCTTGGTGCACCCCTGCTGTAGTTTGTGTGGCAGAGGTGACAGGCAGGGCCAATCCCTGTCAGCAAAACCACAGGAGTGACACCATTCAGAAGGAAACTGTGGCTGCTGCTGCTGAGCCAACAGCATAAATACAATTCCCAAATATTTAAACTTTTCTGGACAAAAAAGAACATCGCTACGTGTTTTTATACGTGGCACGTGTGGCATTTGGGGAAGCAGAGGTGCATTTTCTTGTTACTATTTTTGAAAAGATCAAATCAGCTGTTTCTCCTAACCTTGTTTAGGTCCTGAAATTTGGCTGGAATATGCCCAGTATTCCATTGGAGGCATTGGTCAGGAAGGAGGCATTGAGAAGGTCCGGTCCATCTTCGAGCGGGCTCTGACGGCCGTGGGGCTGCATGTGACCAAGGGCACAGCCCTGTGGGAAGCCTACAGGGAATTTGAGAATGCCATCCTGGAAACAGCACAGGTAAGCCTGTTCCCCTGGGCTTCCATCCCAAAAAAGCTGTGGTGCAGCTCCTGGATTCACCTGGAGCTCTTTTCCCTGTCATGTCTCAGTTGTTTCTTCCCAGTTGTAAAAACCAAGCTTGTGCTCCAGGAAAACCATTCTGTGGATTTGGCTGGTAAAGTAATGGATTCAAGTAATTGTTTCAGTAAATCCTAAAATTGTGTCAAATCCAGGAGCAAAGTTTGGCTCTGCTGCTGACTGAGGTGCCAAGAACAGCTTTAAAATGAAATGTTCCATTATTAAATAATGTTCTGTAGCTGTTTCTGCACAGAGTCAATCCAGTTTAAATTTCTAGACTGTTCAGCTTTTAACTCATTCATTATTTCACAATTTGTGGATGAGGGTCTTTTATCCACAGATTTTTGAATGGGGATATTTCATCCCTGGAATGTACAGTGTGATGTCTGCAAAAGTGACCTTTCCAAGATGGACAGAATGGGAGTATTTCCTTATTTTTGATAATTTGTTCCCAAGAGTTGGAAGTTACAAGATGTCCCTGCTCATGGTGGCAGAGGGAATTATTTGATCTTTAAAGGTCCTTTTTAACCCCTAACAAAGGAGTAACAGGAGGATGTTCTTTCATTCCCAAATACAATTAAAGCTGGAAGTTTCAGATCCTCTCCCCACACCCCAGGGATTTACTGAAACCCTTTTTGGCAGCGTGGTGGGATTGTGAAATGGCACAGTCACCTGCTACTTCCTTGTTCTCAGGTGATCATTTCCCTGTGCTTGTGTCAGCTTTCAGTCAGGAATGCTCTTCCCATTCATCCACCTTCCAAGGGGAGCAATTCCCAAGTTTTAGCTTTCCCAGCAGCGACTGAAATGCAGGTTGGCCCTGTGTGCCCATCAAGGATCATATATTCACTTGGATCTCGGCTCCCTCAGCTCATAAACAATTCCCTCTCATGTCCATCAGCTGGGGCTGGAGGGAATGGATTGAATTTCCCTGTTTTGTTTTTTTTTTTGCTTGCAGCCAGCCCCTGGCAGCATTCCATCCCCGGAGCAGCAGCAGGTGCTGTGCAGCCAGCTCGAGAAGATCCACACGCTCTTCCGGCGCCAGCTGGGGATCCCACTGCTGGGTAAGGGCTGGAATGCTGGGACAGAGGGCCTGGAGCAGCTGGGTGATGCTCCAGGCATCAGGATTCTCCTGGCACAGCCACACCAAGTGCAGCTGGAGGTCTTGTGCTCTCTTGGATGAGGCACAGATCCCTCTGGATCAGGAATGTTCCGAGTTGTTGGAACTTGGGTCGCCTGGTTGAGAGTTTGAGGATGTTTAAAGTGCAAGCAAGGAGCACAAAATGTGACTTAGAAATGAGGAGTTCAGCTCTGATTGCTGCATAAAACCCTTGGTAGGGAATATATGGCAGCTGGATTGTTGGATTGGCAGAAGGAATTCTGCCTTCTCTAGCTCCTTGAGTCCCTTTTCTTGCTTGTGGGAGAAAGTTAAGCACAGTTCTTTTGACTTCATTTCCATTTGGAAAGAATTTGGGTTCTCTTTTCTCTAAAGCCTTGGGGAAAATTTTGCCACTTTAGTTTTCTAATTCCAAATGAGCAGCTTTAATACCATTTGCCCTGAGTTTGTTATAGGACACTGTGTGAGATGAAATGTCTGAATCCTTTAAGAATGCAGCAGTGTGACAGTAAGGACCAAAAGAGGATAAAAATTTAAATATTTATTCTAAATAAATTAAAAATACTATAGAAATAAAACCAGGAATTTGTCTTAGAACCAAACATAGGTTGAAATCTGAATTTTTAGTTTCATGAGTGCATTATTGATGGGATTTCATGTTTTGTTAGACATGGAGGCTTCATATGCTGAATATGAGGAGTGGTCAGAAGAGCCCATTCCAGAAACAACAATTAAGAACTACAAAAAAGCTCTACAGCAGCTGGAGAATTGTAAACCCTACGAGGAGGCACTGGTAATGCTGGCACTTACACCTTCCTTCAAAACTAAGAGGGAATTGCTTTGGGTTGATTTATTTTTTTTTCCTATTTAGTATTTTTCTAGTCCTCAGCTGGGGGACTTTGTCAGCAATGGAAATACTGACCATTATATGCTGGGAATACTGGAAATTATTAAATCCATTGAGTGTGCCAGGCTACACTGAGGTGCACACGAGGACTCTGGGTGTGTTTTCCAGCATTGGGTGAAGGGGAATAAACCCAGGATATGACTGATTTCAGACTCATTCAGAGGTGTATGAAAATCAGTAGTTGCTGATATAGAGGCAAATTTCTTGTGTGAAATCTTGCACAAGAGCTGCTCTGAGGAACAGCTGAACTGTTGGAGTGTTGCTTTGTTGAAGAGTTTGATGTTGTGTCTCCCTGGTTGTTTTCCAGCTGGGTGCTGAAACCCCAAAGCTGGCAGAATACCAAGCTTACATTGATTTTGAAATGAAAGCAGGTGACCCAGCTCGGATTCAGTTGATCTATGAGAGAGCTTTGGCTGAGAACTGCCTTGTCCCAGACCTCTGGGCACGCTACAACCAGTATTTGGTAAGGAAATGAACCCATGGATGTTTGCAGATTTGTTTTCCTGCCTTTGCTTTTGTTTGCTTCTTTTTAATCTCAGTTGCTGATAAACAGCCAGTAAGTTCTACCTCAATCCTGTCCTTTAGTCTGTAAATCTTCAGAGACTGATTTTCACCTCACCTTTGGTTTCCTCCTGCTTTCAGGGACGTGTTTATTGCTCTTGTGAGCATTTCTCACTTTGCTCTGCTCTAGCTGTGTTTTCTCTGCAGAATTACAGGGTGTGGGCACTGAAGCAAACCCAGATGTTCAGCCCCTGTTTCCAGGGAGGTTTATTAGTGCAGTTTGAAGCTGATGCTGAGCTCCAGAGACAGGACAGAAGGTGGCTGGATTAAGGGATCAGGGTGACTCCCTGCAGGAGCTTATCCAGGCTCAGTTTTTCCATCATCTCTTTCTCTTCCCAGCTGGACACAGCAGGTTGCAGGTGGAACAACACCTCCACAAATAGGCTGGGTGTGCTCCCTTGTATCTTTGACATTTTAGGAACAGTTGGGAATGCACTCAGTGCCTTTATTACATTTATTTCTTTGGCAGAAAACACCTCACTGGCCTGGTAGTCCTGAGCACATTCTTCTCACTGGAAGGTGTTCACTGGGTTTTTAGGAATACAGAATTTAAAATACCCATCTGAGCTTTTTAAATATAAAATGGAAGTACTGGCTTTTAGGTGTTGGCTCTTTATAAGCTGGGGTTTGGCTCAGGTGGTCTGTCTGGCTGACAGGAACTTCACTTTTCTTGTGTGATTCTTTCAGGACAGGCAGCTGAAGGTGAAGGAATTGGTTTTATCCGCTCACGATCGCGCTGTCAGGAACTGCCCCTGGACTGTTGGGCTGTGGATTAGGTACCTGCTGGCCATGGAGAGGCACAAGGTTGAGCACAGCACCATCTCTGGTAAGGAAAGAACCAGCAAATGCAGTTCAGAGCTGCTCTCTGCACTCCAAACAGCTTTGGACAAATGGGCCTTGCAGGACCTGTTCTCGTCCTGCTGCTGCCAC
Source organism: Nicator chloris (assembly GCA_013400495.1). Lineage (NCBI taxonomy): Eukaryota > Metazoa > Chordata > Aves > Passeriformes > Pycnonotidae > Nicator > Nicator chloris. Next base: position 678,507 of record WAAE01002002.1, read on the forward strand.
GGGCAGCAGGTGCTGCAAGGGCAAAGCTGCACCCTGAGCAAGCAATGAACAGCTTGGAATGAACATTCCTGAGTTCAGCTGCATTTCAGTTCGCTTCCTAAACCAATTTATCTTGTAGGATTTCTTTTCCTGTCTTCCTAGAAACCAGTGTAGAAATTTCTTGTGTAAATATTTCTTTGTGCTATGACTGCAACTTGCTGATTTTGACAGTATATGTAAAGTAAGTGTTCTTTCCCCCATTTTTCTTTCAGAAATGTTTGAAAAAGCTCTGAATGCAGGTTTTATTCAAGCAACAGACTATGTAGAGATCTGGCAGGCCTACCTGGATTACCTGAGGAGAAGGGTGGATTTTACACAAGGTCTGTATGGCAAATACAGAATAAATTTCTAAACTATTTTCTTTGTACTTCTTGGATATTATTTTTTTTAAGAAAATTGACAGCATTTTTATCTTTCACAAAAATTTTATGACCAGTTAAAGTCTATAAAAAATAGAAATTTGGTTGGCTTGCTATTGTAAAAATTTCCTGCCTTATATTTTTGATACCTGAATTTTTTTATGATTCATGTAGTAAGTTCTTCTAATAATAAAATCATAAATTTAAGCAATAATAACAACAACAAGAAGTAAGAAATTTAATTTCCCCCTGCTACCCAATAAAATCATTGTGGGTGTTAAGGAGAAAGTTTTATTGGGTGAGAAATGCAAATTAAATTATTATTTTAAGGCTGTTCTTTCTTTTTTTCCTTGCAGACTCCAGTAAGGAGCTGGAGGAGCTGCGCTCAGCATTTGCACGGGCTGTGGAGTACTTGAAACAAGAAGTAGAAGAAAGTAAGTGAAATCATCCCCAAGTATTGTTTTCACCTCTTCAAAATAATTTTTATAAGACCAGTTCTCCTCACAATATTTGTCTTCAAGAATCTTGAACGTTTCAGAAAGCTGCAGATAAAGATTTCATCTCTGTGTGGGACCTGTTTAATAAACACTTTGTTTCCAAGAGCCAAGTGCAACAAACTGTCCTTGTTTTTTCTTCCTAGGGTTCAGTGAAAGTGGAGATCCATCCTGCACCATCATGCAGAACTGGGCAAGAGTTGAGGTGATGTTTCTCTCTGCTGTATTTAAATTGCTGAACCTGATAAAATGGATTTAAAATAAAACGGTTTAACATTCCTGCCATGGAATGCAGTCCTTTCCCAATCCATTTCCCCTCTTCCCCCACTCCTCTTCCTGAACACAAACCAGGTTCTCAGTCTGAAAAGTTATTAGGTACATTCATCAACCACAAAAGGAAAAAATAAGAAACAACTCTCTAACTTCTTTTATAATGACCAAAATCAAATGTATGTGGGAGCCAGAACCAAGACTAATGGGAGAGGTGGGCAGGGAAGGATTATTCCGTAGTAGGATTGTGTCAGGTGTTTATTTTGATCACTGTAAGGCTCACATGTATATTCCTGGGTCTGTCTGCAGCATCTCTGGGCGTTTTTTTTGTTTGGGGTTAATGATGTTGAACAAATAATCTTGAAGGATATTTTGGATGCTCCGTTGCAGGCGCGCTTGTGTAACAACATGCAGAAAGCCAGAGAGCTCTGGGACAACATCATGACTAAAGGAAATGCCAAATATGCCAACATGTGGCTGGAATATTACAACCTGGAAAGGTAAGAGCTTGGTTAATTCACTTTTTAGTTTCCTCATCCATGGGAGAAAACAGTTTAGAACGAGTGTGTTTTGTTTGGGTTTACAAAACACCTTCAACGTCCTTGGGGTGGCTCTGCCGTGGCTTCCAGAAGTGTTGCAGCTTCTGGAAGCAAGGAGTGGGAATATTTGCATGGCTGGAATTGTGTGTGGTTTGTGCCCTCAGTGTCCTGTCCCCTCCTGCAGGGCCCACGGGGACACCCAGCACTGCAGGAAGGCCCTGCACCGAGCAGTGCAGTGCACCAGCGACTACCCCGAGCACGTCTGCGAGGTGCTGCTCACCCTGGAGAGGATAGAAGGTACCTGAGCACTGGCAGGGGCTGTCTAAGTGACAAAAGGTCACTGAGTGACAGGCAGGAGGTGATTAATTAATGGAAAGTAACTAAATGACTGGCAGAAGGTAATTAATTACTGTACCTCTTAGCCTGGTTAGGCAGAGGTGACAAGCAGGCTTTTGATCCTGTATTTTGTGCTCCATTGAAGTCTCACTTCCTTTTCACTGCTGTCAAATCCACAGACAGCTCTTTTCTTCTTTGCTTTTCTGAAATCACTGGATTTTTCCATGCCTTTTTAGAGTTTTGCATTATTAATGAGAGGTTTCTGCTCTGCTTGGCTCTTGGGTTTTTTTTTTACCTTGCAGGCCTGTTGTTATAATTAGAATTTTCATGTGTAATGTTAAATATGAACAGCAAGTGCCATGAACTCAGTGACTCTTATTTTTCCAGAATTGTATCTTTGAATTATGAGAAAGCTAAATAAAAGGTTTTTAAGAATTTAATTTTATCCTTTAGGAACACTGGAAGACTGGGATGCAGCTGTTCAGAAAACTGAGAACAGATTGGCTCGAGTGAATGAACAAAGAGCAAAGGTCAGAACTTTCTGTGAGCTACCAAAGCATTTTATACACCTAAATTAAGTCCATGCTTCTCTGAATGTCACATTTTTAATGTGGCTTCCCCTCAGATAAGCCTGAAATGCCTTCAAGCCCTAGCACTATTGATTTTTACTTTAAAAGTATGATTAACAACCTCTTACTGCTTTATATTTTTCTCCTTTTGCCCCTTGGATGGCCACAAGAGTGATATGCCCTCCAGGAAAGCTGTGAGAGCAAAGAATTGGGATGTGCTTTAAATGATGGCCCCTTTAGTGGTGGGGTTAGGAGAAAACCCTCTGGCCTCCAGTGCTCTGGAAAATGCTCTGCAATCTGCAGCCAGTAGGGAAAAAAAAAACCGAATCTTCTGTGTTTTAGGCTGCTGAGAAAGAAGCTGCTCTGGCAAAGCAGGAGGAGGAGAGAGCTGAGCAGAGAAAGCAGGCGAGGGCAGAGAAGAAAGCTTCCAAAAAAGCCAAAAAAACCAGGATTGGGGACAAGCGCAAAGCAGATGAGGATGACGAGGGTGAATGGGGACAAGAAGAAGGTAAAAATAAAATTAAATTAAAACTGCAGAGCTCTGGCAACAGGGTTATTGGTTGTCTTGTGGTAGAAGGAGCCGAGGAATTGCCAGCGCTGCTGTCTTTCCAGGGCTGCTTTCTCCTGGGAAGTCTTCAGTGTGGGAGTGAAATGCAAACAAGGCTAAATGGTTTTATACCAAGAGAAAAACAGGTTTATAAGAAATTCCTGAGTTTTCTTCGGGTGTCTTATATTGGATATTCTGATTTCTTTTTATTTTTCTTCCTTAATTTTCCTTTAAAGTAATTTTTCTGACTCATCCTGTGATGCTGAGCCATGTGTCTAAATTGGGTTATTCAGGATTGTAGCAGCCTCTTGGAAGGTGGGAACAGAAGACTTTAATAGGTTGTTGCCCCTGGGAGTTTTGTGAGCTTTTAGATTATTTTTTTTTAAAGACCCATTAGACAAAGAAAAAAGAACATGAATCAGGAACTGTCAGTTGTGACTGGCTGAAAAAAGGAACAAATATTCCAGTTGCTTTCATCTAAAGCTGTCTTTGTGGAATAATCTGTTGTTATTTGTTCTTTAAAACCTGAGGGAGGTTTTGATTTGGTGTCTTTCAGACCTGTCATTGTATTTGTGTTTCCATGTGCCATTTCCAAACTCCACAGTGGGAATGGAGGGCAGAGGAGTTTCAATGGGGAAGGAAATGGGGTAATTTTTTTCTAACAAGGCTTTCAATTCCATCCATCAGAGCTGCCCAGCAAGAGGCACAGGGGAGAGGGTGATGGAGTGCTCCCTGAGGAGGACATGGAAGTGGAGGCCGGGCTCTCTGGGAGAAGTGAAAAGCCGGATGGCCCAGCGATCCCAAAGGAAAAGGCATCCACCAGCCGCAAGGACATCCCCAAAGTTTTCCACGACAGCAGCAAGGATAAAGTCACTGTGTTTGTCAGCAACCTCTCCTACACCATGGCAGAGCCCGAAGCCAAGCTGAGGGAGCTCTTTGGGAGCTGTGGGGAGGTGGTGGAGATCCGAGCAGTGTTCAACAACAAGGGCACCTTCCGGGGATATTGCTACGTGCAGTTCAGGGAGGAGGAGGCTGCTCGGCAGGCCCTGGCCTTGGATCGCACGGCTGTGGAGGGCAGGCCCATGTTTGTGTCTCCTTGCGTTGACAAGAACAAGAATCCTGACTTTAAGGTAAAGTTTTGTTGGTTTCTCTTGGACAGTGGATCTGGGGAAGGGAGTTTGTGTGGAATCCAGGGTGCTCAAATTCAATCAATTCATGTTGTACGTCTTTAAACTCTTTTTTTGGGACTTTTTGCATCTTCTATTACTTTGCCAGACACCAGGATTGACACCATTTACTCAAGATTTGCAGAAATCTGCTGATCTGAGCAGTTTAATGGTGTGACCTACCCAGGTTCAACCTCTGATGAGCTTTCTTGGTCAGCATTTGTTACCCAGTCCCCTGGCTGGGGATGCTCTGTACCAGAGCTCAGTTGTGTAATCAGGGGATTTCTGCATTCTGGAGTTCCTGCACAGAAAATATTAACATTTCCATAATGACAGCTGAGCAAGAAGGCAATATTATAAATACATGAGTATAGGAATTGGGCTCTGATCCTGTGGCATCCCTTCCAGCTCAGGATATTCTGAGATTCTCAGTGTCTGTCCTTATTGGGAAGGGGTTTAGTAGCATTTAGTTGCAAGTCCTTGGTGTTTATATTTAAATATCTTCCAAAACACTACTCATGGCTTTGAGGCAGTCTTGGATCCCACAAACAGGAATTACTTTTGGGGTGTAGGATTGAAATCCTTGCAATTTTTGGCTGGTTTGTGAACCAACATCCTTTTTGTTCCTCCAGGTGTTCAGGTACAGCACTACCCTGGAGAAACATAAGCTCTTTATATCTGGTTTGCCATTTTCCTGCACTAAGGAAGAGCTGGAGGAGGTGTGTAAAGCCCATGGGAATGTGAAGGACATTCGACTGGTCACCAACAGAGCTGGAAAACCCAAGGTAGGCATCCTTAACACACTCCTGGTTTTAAGGAATCCTTCAGAAAGAAGCTTGTCATGGAGTCTGGAGACAAAAAAGTTGGGTTCATTAAGTTGCCAGTGTGGTTTTGTATTAATACTTGTGGAAGAGCTTGGATTTATACAGACCAGTGTGCCTTTGTGCAGAAAACCAAAAGGAATTTTTGCAAAATACTTCTTAAAGTGCACAAGAAAAATGGGATGGAGGTGGAAATGTTTACAGCATTTCCAGTATAGTTAAAACAGGCAAGTCTGTAAAGGATTGATTTTTGTTGTTTTTTAAATAACTGGCTAAATGGGGTTTACCTGATGCAACCAATTCCCATCCTCCTTTCCTCCATTTCCTGAGGCTTTTGTTCCTACCATCTGCTGCAGGAAGGGATTTGGCAGTGAGAAATGATCCCACTCTCTGACAGGGCTCATTATTTCCATCCCTGAACAAATGACTCCTTGTTGAACAAGGGATTCTGAACCAGTTGCTGCCCTGCCAAAACTCTGTCTGACACCTGGGCTGTGTCTGTGTGGTGGGTCCTGTCCTGGGACATCCTGGGAATGGTGGACATGGATTTAAATTGAATTTTCTTGCCCTTTGCACCACCTGAGGTGCAGTTCCTGTTGTGTGCACACCTTGCAGTGAGCACTCTTGGGACCCCCAAGTCTTGTTCTGAGCTTACTTTGAGCTGGGATTTGTGTGTAAGCCACAAATAAATGTATTTTGGGAAAGTTATGTAAAACCTGATGCCTCTCCTGTGAAACTGGATAATCCAAAAAATGCAGCTTAAGGCTTTGAATGTCATTTAAAAGAGTGACAGCAGGGAGAGGTGATGCCCTTCTCTGTCTGAGCCTGCTGTGGCACTTCATTATATTTACTTTAATAGCATTTTTGGGGTGGTTCTTTCCTTTTTTAATACCTTTTCCACATGAGGGCATCAGGAGTGAGAGACAAGAAACAGAGGTTGTAAGGAGAATGATGACAGGGAGTGCTGAACATTGCGACTGAGTCTCCTTCACTTATAAATTCCTCATCATCTGTTACAGAAGCACTAAAACCTAATGTAGGGTTCTTTCTTTTCTTAATTTAGGGCCTGGCTTATGTGGAATACGAGAATGAAGCCCAGGCCTCGCAGGCTGTGCTGAAGATGGACGGGCTGACAGTGAAGGACCACGTCATCAAGGTGATGATCAGCAACCCCCCGCTCCGGAAGCTTCCGGACCGGCCCGAGCCCGGCAAGGCTGCCCTGGCACCACGGCAGATTTATGGAGCGTGAGTCAGGGAGGGGCTGAGGGAGGGGTGCCTGGCACTGCCTGGAAAGGAAATGCTGCATTTCTCTGTATGCTGAAGTTTAAGAATCTTAGCTGGAATCTGGTGGCTTAGAAAAAGGAAGGAGAGGGATTTTTTTATATGGGCGAGGGGGAATGGCTTCCCACTGCCAGAGGGCAGGGTTGGATGGGATATTGGGAAGGAATCCTTCCTTGTGAGGGTGAGGAAGCCCTGGCACAGGGTGCCCAGAGAAGCTGTGGCTGCCACATCCCTGGAAGTGTCCAAGGCCAGGTTGGATGAGGGTTGGAGCAACCTGGGATGGTGGAAGTTGTCCCTGCCCGTGGCAGGGGGAGGAACTGGGTGATCTTCAAGGCCCCTTCCAACCCAAATCAGTGTAGGATTCTGTGAATCTGAAAGAGAATTTAAAAGGTGCTGAACCACAAAAAAAAAAGGATTGTTGGATTGATGAGGGAAAGCAGATTCTTCTTTATCAACAGAAAGAGCTCTGTAGTGATGAGAGGATCAGGCATTGGCCATCCCCTTGGATCTGATGTTGGCATTGATCCCTAATAACCTCCATGTGCTCAGCCATTTTCCTAGTGAGCATTAAGGCTGCTCCTTCATCTTTTAGTATTCCTGTATTGGATGGGAGCTCCTGTGGATAAACAGAGCTTCAGTCCTGGGGACTGTGGGCCAGTTGTTGTCTGCCAGAACTCAGGGGTGCTTCAAAGACACCCATGGAAACCTTTATCCCTGAAACAAATTACAGGAATAATATTGAAATGTGCATTCCTCACAGCAAACAAGCTTTTATTGTTCCCCCAAGCTAAAAGAGTGTGCTTAAATGAGAATTTTTTCCCTTCCAGACGAGGGAAAGGAAGGACACAGCTCTCCATGATGCCCCGGGCGCTGCAGCGTCAGAGCAACCCCGTGGCTAAGGCTGAGAATGGGATGGTCCAGAACTCACCAGCAGCGTCCTCTGACCCCCCTGCAGAGCCTAAAAAGATGTCCAATGCTGATTTTGCCAAGATGCTCCTGAGAAAGTGAGCAAGGAATGTGCACTCAGCGGGTCTGGTCCAATGTGAAATGCCTTTCTGGAAGCCATGTTGTGTCCTTAAGCTTTGCAAGGAGAGAACGCCCGTCCCAATCCCGTGTAAATACTGGACTGCTGCATTCCTCGGGATCAGTGGAGGATGGCACAAATCCAGGTGGTGGGTTTTTTGTTTGTTTGTTTGTTTTTTTTCCTCTAAGAGCAAAGAGTTACACTTTTGTTCTGGTGAAATGGCGTTAATGCGATCCCTCATATTGAGGGTAATGAGGGGGGAAACCTTTCCTGCACAGCTCGGATGCCACATGGAGTTTTTGGAGTACTTTCCAACGATTTTTCTCTTTCATTGACGAATGAGATGCCATGGGAGGACCTCAGCAAGCTCCACTGGTCAGCTCAGATTGGGATTGCAGACATTCTCTCTGCCAACAGCCCCATTCTCCACCCCAACCCACGCACGCAGGGACTGTCATCTCCTTCCATGCAGAATCCAACAGCAGATGCTCCAACTTCACCACAATGGCCTCTTTTAGTATTGGGAGAGTTTCTATACGTATGTGTGTATATGTAGATACACAGATATACATATATATGTATCCAGATCCTGTTCTGTTCCTGTTGACCTGTTTTTTATATGGTGTATTTGTAAAGGACATTGAGATGATTCTTTTTAAGTGTCAGGAGCTGATCCTTAGGTGGTAATTTTTGTTTCCCATGAAGCTGGACGTGCTGTTGCTGAGGACCAGGTTTTTTGGTTGTTTTTGGTTGTTTTTCCTAGCTAGCTCATGTCTTTTTGCAGGCGGTTTCTGTATGGTTTTGTACAACTGTGAAGTGCAAGCTGACGTTTCTTGGTTTATTAAACTCAAGTTCTCAAAGGTTTTCTATAAATACCGTTGCTTTTGTTTAAATGTGGGTGTTGGAACTGCACTTCTCTGGCAGCTGGGTGTTAGTGATGTACCTCACCTCCCAGGTGTGCTCAGTGTCCCTCAGGCCTTGAAGCAGCTCATTCCATCTGCTCTGAATATCCTGAAATCACTTCAGTCATCACCTCAGACTTTCCAACGGTGATGTGATCTTGGATAGAAACATTCCTGCTTTGTCAGCTACCCTGGAAGTCACCACCCAGAGGGGAGGATGTGAGGGGGGACCCCAGTGCTGAGTTCACTTGGACCACATGAACAGTGCTGCAAATAAACACTCTTTTCTGTGCTGATTTCACTTGGCTTTACTTTGAAATGATGACTCTGCTCATGTTGTCACGTGGCTGAGGGAACCAGGATCTCTCCCATGCCTTTTTCTCCTCTACCACCACTTAGTTCACTGCAGCCAAGTGTGCTCTGAGAACAGCCTCTTCCAAACCAAGACTTTCATATTAAAATAGTTTATTAATCTGTTACTAAAATAACATTTCTTCCCCCCCTACAGAGCTCTAAAGTGCATTATTTATACTACAAAAATAACATGCTTTTTAAGGACAGGACACCTTCCCTCCTGTATTGTCTGCTTTCCCTGGCAGCAGTGCTCAGAGAACTCCCAGTCTCATCGTGGTTTCTGCTTCTCTAAACCATGTCCCAAACTCCCTGTCAGGTAAGACAGAGTTAAAAGGGAAGAAAGCTAAGCCTGGGACAGCCTGGCAGCTTTTGTCAAGGGGTTAAATGCTCTAAACTGGGATTTTAAATGGAAGTTTTGTGAGCTTGGAGGTGGTGGGGTCAATGATGCTGTTACACACCTGGCAGGTTTGGGGCAGGGAGATCTGTGGGTGCATTTACCTTGAAAACCAAGGAAAAAGTGATTCTTTGAACTGCTCAGCAGCTCCAGGCACTGCACTGCCCCTGCAGCACAGAGAGGCCTCGAGTGATTCTTGACACATTTATCAGAGTAATTACATGACCAGGGATTAATTGGGAAAGTTCCCTTACCTTGACTAATGAAACTGAAGTTTATGGCAAACTTCCTGTACACATTCTTCCCAAACTGGCACAACTGGTGTCTCCTGGCTCTGCCTGATGACCTTCTCTGCCTACAGTTCTGCAGACAAGTTCCTTCCAACCCCTCCACTGAAATGTCTAAGGACAGTTGTGCTTTCCCAGGGCTCCTGTTGGCTGAGGTGCTTTCTGAGTCCTTCTCCATCAAGTAAGTCAGAGCTTTCCTCCTCTTGTTCCACTCCTGTGACCTGTAATCCCACACCAAACACTTCCCACTTGTACAAAACTCACCCCAGGAAAGGCAGCTGAAAGTAAACATGCAAAGTGCCACAGAAACAGAAATGGGAGGGGAGGGGAGAGATGCCTTTGGGCTGGATTTCAGCCTCCTTCCTGCTCAGTACCTGTGTGGCTGACACCAGAGTGTGATGGACACAGCTGGGACAGTGCTGTTCCTTCAGGGAAGGAAGTGTTTTGGAGCTACAGGGAAGAGGCAACACAAAACCAACTCAGTTTAGACTTTGCTGAGGTCAGGCAGTAGAGCTGACTGCCTGGGTGAAGGGTTGTGATTGAAGCAGCTCCTCAAAGCTTAATTTGAAGGAGAAATTCAATTTTAGTTCATCTTTCTGAGCCCTCTGACATCTCTCCCACCCTCCATCCAGTGCACAACCACCATCCCCAGTTCCGTTTGGCATCGTGTATATAAATAAATTATATTACTCAAATGTAAGACACTTTAAATAAACGAAATGCTCCAGTGACACCGCCTGTCCAGTCATTTCGCAGCAGGAACACCGAGTGGCTTGGAGTTCTGCTCTCCCATGGCTTCACCAGCTCCCGAGTTGCCCCAAAACCCTCAAGTCTTGACGGGGATGGTTTGTTTGCTGCCCGCCTCGGGCAGGCCCACGGAGTACTCGGTGGTGGCGATGAGCAGCATGTCCAGCGTGGTCTCGGTGCACTTGGCGATGAAGCGGATGAAGGGCCGCACGTCGCCCTCGTTGGCCACCTCCAGGGCGTGGTAATACTCTGCCCGCTGCTCCTTGCGGATGGTGATGGGCGGGTACCCCGCCTGCATCAGGATCAGGTTCATCAGCAGCCGCGAGGTGCGGCCGTTGCCGTCCACGAAGGGGTGGATGTAAACCAGCTTGTAGTGCGCCAGCGCCGCGAACTCCACGGGGTGCAGGCTCATGGCGTCCTCCGAGTTCATCCACTGCACGAACTCCTCCATCTGCTTCTCCACGTCCTGCGGGTGGGGCGGGATGTGGTGGCCCACGAAGACCTGCGTGGCGCGGAACCGCCCGGCCTCCACGGGGTCGGCGTAGCCCAGCACGCGCCGGTGGATGTCCAGGATGTCCCTGCTGGTGACGGAGCCGATGCGCGACACCAGCGTGGTGTTGACGAACTTGAGGGCGGCGTGCATCCCGATCACCTCGTTCTGCTCCGCCAGGCTCTTCCCGGGAACGGCGTACCTGGTCTCGATGATGTGCCGGATCTCGGACAGCGTCAGCGTGTTCCCCTCGATGGCCACCGTGTGGTAGATGTGGTGGTAGTAGGATTCCTCCATCACCCGGCGCAGGGCGGAATTCCCTTTGGGAATGGCCATCACCTTCTTGACTTTGCTGTCGATGATGCTGAAATACCTCTGGTCGATCTCCTCCACCAAGGGCAGCGTCCGGCCCCGGTTGCTCAGAGCTTTCTCGTTGTGGGGGGAGATGGTCAGAGCTTTGGAGTACAGATAGTCTGCCTGGAGGATGTCTTTTTCCTCCTCAGAAAAGATCCCAAACTCGTTCAGGGCATCCACGTAATCTGGGTCCATTTTGAGGGCGTACAGGAAGAGTTTGTGGGCCTTCTCCCGCTTCCCTTGGCGCTTCATCTCCAGGGCTTGATTCAGAGCTGCTCTGGCTTCCAACTTCACCTCTGGAATGAAATGGTAACAGATAAAGGGCGGTGAGTTTTACTGGAAACCTCTGGAAATCTGGATTACATGATCCCTTCCAACTCAGAATATTCTATGACTGTCACTGTTCACTGATATAGAAATAAACAAAACCAGTCTCTGAGAACTGGAACAGAATTTGTGTTCCAGCTTTTTTCAGGTTACAATCCCAGAGGTTTACGCCATGTTTCCAGAGCCATTCCTGGCAGGAAGTGTGGGGAGGCAGGACCTGTGGGCAGCAGGCTCAAGGTGGCCACAGGTGGCCACCAAACTGCTTCATCTGGGAGGAAACAGCATTTAAACAGTGTTCTCTTGGCATTCTTTTAGGTGAAACTATAATGTTAACATTATTATGTTGGCTTCCAACAGCACTTCTGTTTTTCCACTGAACTATCCAACGTTTTCCCAGCAATAAGAGCTTTAATGCAAACAAAGATACAGTGCTGGAATCATAATAATTCCATTTAGTGTTTTCCAGATTAACGTCCTGGCTGGTACAGGCCACAGCCACAGCCTGACATTGCCTGAAAGGCTGTTCTGTGCCAGCCAGGATTTTGGGATTAACGCTGTGTAGGCCAGATTTTTGTGCATTAAACCACCTCTCTGTGTTCCAGTTACCTCCACAGAAGTTACCAGTACTGAAAACATGAGGAAAAGCTTTGGAGAGACGCAGCAATGCCAGCACAGGGCCCTGGAATGCAGTCAAGGAGCTGGTGAGGGCCTGCCTGACCTCAGGAGCATCTACAGCCAGTGTTAATTGCAGTTTGTTACCATCAGGGGTACAGGACATGGTCAGGAAGGGAGTGAAGATCTCTGGGATGGTGTTGGGGTTGGAAGGGCCCTCTGGAAACCACCCACTCCAAGCCCCTGCCGTATTACGGTCACCTGGAGCAGGAAAGTGACCAGGTGGGTTTGGAATCTCCACACATGAGACTCCACAACTCCCTGGGCAGGTGTCCCAGTGCTCTGCCACCCTCATGGGAAGAGGTTCCTCCTCATGTTGAGGTTTTAGTTCATTGCTCCTTGTCACTGGGCACCACTGAACAGAGCCTGGCACCACCCTCTGATACCCCTTGGAGATGTTTGTATGGATTGATGAGATTCTCTCTTAGCCTTCCCTTCTCCAGACTGACCAGGCCCAGCTCCCATAGTCTCTCCTCATCAAAGAGATACTCCAGACCCCAAATCATCCCTGTGGCCTCTGCTGGACCCTCTCCAGCAGCTCCTTGACCTGAGGAACTCAGCTGTGCCCTCCCAGGACCCTCTCACCTGGGGAGGCTTTTCCCTTCAGCACCAGCAGCTCCAGCCCCTTGGAAGTCACGCTCAGCTCTGTGCTCTGTCCTGTGAGCCTGGTGGTTCCCGAGAAGCCCAGTTTACTCTTCAGGAAGGACAGGCCCTTGAGCACAGTGTGGCACTGGTTGTCCACGGCAGCCAGCGGCAGCAGCAGCATCACCAGGGAGCTCAGGAGCAGCACGAGCACGGCCGCCCACCGGACACGGAGCCACAGGGACACCCATTGGAGCTCGGGATCAGTCGCCATCGCCACGAGATTCATCCTGCTTCCAGCACGGGCACCTGGAGCATCTCCTTCGCCACTGCTCCCACCTGGGAACACACAGCTTGAGCCAGAGCTCCGTGTCCTGGGGTAAGAGTGGGTTTGACTGCACGGGCTCCGGGTTTGTCACAGCTATTGGGGGCTGTCCCGGGCATTGCCTTCCCTGCCACCCCCAAGCACCGTATGGGATCTGCTGTGCATTACCGTGACAGCAGCAGCAGGAGGAGCCATGGATGCCCAGGAGCAGCGTGGGCACCAGGCTCTGCCAGCCGGTTCTGGGGGGATCGCGGAGCTGCCCGTCTCCTCCCCAACCTCCTCCACGCTTCTGACTCCCTCCTCAAGCCAGAGGTTCCTGGCCCGCTCTGGAATCCCTCCCCATCCTCTGCTTATCCTTCAGCCACCGCTCCCTTCCCAGGGCTCCTTCCTCGAGTCTGAACCCCGATCGGAATCCCCGCCAGCACCCCGGGTGCCCCCGGCTCCTCTCTGCCCGGTACCCCCGGAGCACTCCAGGCCTCCCCTCAGATCCCCTCTGCCCAAGATCTCCGGTTTTGTCGTGGCCCCTGGCCGGGGTTCCCCGCGTCCTGCCTGCCCTGTCCCCCCGCTGCTGCCCCGGGGTCCCCCCGGGTCACCCCCCCCTCACCTTTGCCGCCTCCCGGAGCCGCCCGCTGCCGGCTCCCGCAGCCCCGCCCTCGGGCCCCGCCCCCGCGCGCTGCCATTGGCTGAGCCGCTCCCCAGCTCCTCTCCCATTGGCTATCGTAGCGGACGTGTCTCTCGCGCTCCTCCCCTCCGCTTCCTGCATCGGCTTCCGAGTAGCGCCGCACCCCTGGAGCGGGAGAGGCTCGTGGAGGGTGAGCACTGGCGAGCACGGACGTCAATCATATGGAGCGCAGCGAATGAAAAGGGAGGCTGGGGAGTGGGCGGGCGCAGTTGCCATATAAGGGCATGGCGTTCTGTTGCTAGGCGATGGGAGCGCGGCAGGCGCCGTTCGGGGCTCGCAGAGGGTTTAATTCCATCGCATTTAATTTATGGCCATTTCCATGGAAAATCACCTCTTTCTCTTGATATAGAGTTCCCGTCGCCTTCTGGAGAAACGCTTTTTATTTTTGGCCTTGGTGTTCCACACTTGTGCCTGCCTCTCTGCTGGAGGCCAGGAATAGGGAGAGTTGGGAAAAATGTTGAGGGAAAAGAGAATGTTTCAAGGAATTGCAGGTCATGCCCTCAGAATCCGTATCTAGCAAGGTGATAAGGTGGTTTTCTACCAGATGCAGATTGACACCAGGAGGGGAAAATAACCTGGTTTGTCAGAAATGAATTCAGGGTATTTAAACTGTATTTCAGAGGAAGCTCAGGAGAGACCTCCACACCCGTGCCCAGCATCCCAATCCACGCTGGCTTCATGCTGCCCCCACTCCATCCTGCTTCCTCTGCAAATGGAGTTTTCCAGAGGCAAGCCCCCTTTTCAGGCTTGTTTTCAGTAGGAAAAGCAGGATCCACTCTCTCGGAGCTGCTGTTCCCTCAGACGTTCATTGATTTTACTGTGATTGACAAAAGCAGCTGGATGAGCTCGGATCAGCCATCATCCCTAACCCAGCCTGATGGGATCAGCTCCGGGATCTCCCCAGCACACAGAGCCCCAGGCCATCCCTGCAGCTCCAAACTGTCCTCCAGCCAGCAGGAGCTGCCAGAGCCTGGTAATGCCTACAGAGAACTTTGGGGGATAATCAGCACCGGGAGGATGAGCAAATCCCTCTTCTCTCCAAGAGGAAGCTTTGACACAAATGTGTTTTCCTCAGTTCCAGGGATCTGGCACCTAAAGCTAATTCTGGGATAATTATGGAGCGGGGTGAGTTTTCCTTTTAAAAATGGTGAGAAACACACTTAGAATCTATTCCCTAATTAAATCTACTCCAGCAGAGTGGGCCAACAGGGATAGGCAGGAATGCCTGGTGTCTCATCCCAGCCTCGACGCCTCTTGGTACCCTTGGAATGGTCCAAGCTGGGGTAGAAGCCAATGGTGCTACATCATTCCTCGGGACACTGCAGGTCCTTGGCATTCCCACAGCTCTTCCTCAGCATGGATCCAGGCCAGCTCAAGGATTTCCATGTATGTCTCTGTCAGGAACAGCAAAGGGAGGTCCCAAAGGTGGGAAGGAGAAGAGCTGTGGAATGCTGGAGCTGCAGCCTGGGTACATCAAGAACTCCCAGGATGACCAGTCCCAGGAGGACTGGGAGTTCTTGACGTAGTTGGACACGGCTGTGCCAAAGAGATTCCATCTGGAGCCTTAGGAGAATTTGCACTTGGAGCAGCGTTCCAGAGGGATCCTGGAAGCTTTAGCGTGAATTGCTCTCTGTCCCAGGCCGAATCCGATGGATTTGGGAGCAGCCGGGTCACTGCAGCCGGCAGATGGCACTGACTCATCTCGCTGCTCCATGGAAACTTCCCAGCCTGCTGCATTCCCTCTCCAGGACATTCCCACCTTCTGCCTTTGGAGGCACTGATCCTGGAAAAGATATTTGGAGGTTGAGTAAGGCCCTGGCTTCCTTCTGGAACTGCTTGTGCTGGGATGGAATTCCCTTGTCTGCACGGTCGGAGATTCCTGGGATCCTGGGTGGTGTAACAGCAGCTGAGGCACGGAGCTTGTGCTTCCCAAAGCTTGCACAGTGAGGCTGATCCTTGGGATAATCTTCCCTGGCATAAATTTGGAAGATGTGATCAGGCAGATCCATCAGTGTTGTTCCTTTCAGGCCAGGTTGGAGCGACCTGGGATAAGGAAGGTGCCCTGCCCGTGGCAGGGAATGAGATGATCTGGAAGGTCCCTTCCCACCCAAACCGTAATTCCATGATGTTTCCCAGGCACCAGAGAGCAGTGGGATCAGGGTGGACACCTCTCCTGCCACAGCCACACGTAGAGGGGACGTCACCCCGTGTGATGCACCCTTGAACAGCTACAATTCCAACCATTTGCCGTCTCCAGGGCTCCAAAGTAGGACAAGGAGGGCTAAAACGGGCAGGAGGGTGGGAGTGCTGTGGGAGCAGATTACAAAAGGAGCTATTTTTCCTTTAAGCTTCTCAGCTCGCCCCCTGCTTAGGTCCTGACAGCTGTCAGAGCTCAGCAGGTGTCCCGGGGAGATTTGGGAGGGCACGGAAGCAGCTTGGCACGCTCGGGGGTGGCACTGCTTGTGGATTCCCTGCTGCTGCCAGTGCCACCAGCAAGGTGGGCAGTGGTGGCCCCAAGCTTTTCTGGGCTCAAAGCTGCTCTGCTGGTCTTGGATGGCCTCAAGCTCCTCCCTGCTTAGATTTCACTTCAAACCCCACCTGTTTAGGCGTGGGAATGACTGGATCCTCCTGGGTTTTTTTTCCTTGATGAGGCTCAGCTCCAGGCTGGAGCCAGCAGGAATTCCTCATGGGCAGCAGTCCCTGTCCTGGGGGACCAGGACATCCTGTGGGATGTGCTGGGTGCAGGGTGAGGCCATGTGGGAGTGCTCTGGGGACAGCCCTGTGCCATGCAGGGACATTTTTCCTTACAGGTGGCAGGAGAGGGGGACGATGCTCGGTCGCCATGGCAACGGCAGTGCAGGGATGCTGGGGACACAGCTGTGTCCTGGCAGAGGTGCTGGGGAGCTGCTGGACGTCTCCTGTCCTGATCCTGGCCTGAATTCCAACATTTCAGGCAGTGTGAGCTACCTGGGAGGGGCTCTGCTCAACCAGGATGCCCTGAGCAGGATTTGAGAACAGGAATATTCCTGAAATTCAAGGGCTATTTAAGCTCCTAAATCCTGGGAAGGGAAACAGGAGCTCTGGAGCAGAGGCCTCAGAAACCACCTGCCACTTCCACTGTGCTTCTCCATAGATCTAAGTTTCCAAAGGCTCCCAGAGCCTGGGATATGCAAATGACTCTTGATATGTGCTGATTGTGACAAATGGGAACCAAAGCAGGTGGATGATCCTTTAGGAATCATAAAGCCCCTCTGTGGTTGGTGACATTGAGGAGATCTGGCCTTGGAATTCTGCACCACTCTTTCCTCTGCATGTACAGTCGGGAACAGGACAGGAGTTGGAAAAGATGGATTTGCAAATGGAAGAAATGGATTTGCAAACCTGTGCTGTTCAGAGCTCAGAGAGCCCCCTTGGAAATATGGAGACAGAGCCTGTGTCATTCCCAGCTTTCCAGGGTGCTCTGTTCATGTTCCTGTGTGGTGCTGGATGAAATGGATCCTCTGAAATTCCTCTAAATTAAAACCTCCCTCTCCCCCTGCCAGCAGGGAACAGCTCCAGTTTGAGGAACTCCATGTTTATCAGGTGCCTCCAGCACTCTGCAAAAACTTGGAGATGGGGAATATTTCCCTTTTTAAGGCTGGACTTAATTCCTTTGGAGCTGGAATGTTCAATTCCTCCAGCTGGGCTTTGCTTTCGACAGGGAGAGGCTGAGCTGGGTGCCAATCTCCCTGAGCACTGGGAGGGGGCAGTGCCAGTCTCCCTGTCCCTTCCCAAAAGGAATGCCACTGGCAGCTCCCTGCTTGTGTTTGACAGCTGAACCAGAGCAGTGGGAGTTTGGAAATAAACCCAGCACAGGGGGGAAACCCCAGGATCTAAAGCAAGAAAGAGAAATCTCATTTTCTCCTGGAATTTCAGAGGCCTGAGCAACAAACAAACAATTATTTCCCTGTGCCTTTGCTGGGTAGATCCATAATTCCTGAGACACAGGGGAGCTGGTGGATGACTGGGATTATGGCATGGATGAATCAGGAGAGACCTGCAGGGGCTCCAAAGGTGCCTCCATCCCTGCTCCTGGGAGCCTTGGAAGTGCAGGGCTGAGGTCTGGCAAGGCAGGAAGGAGCAAAGCTGGGAAGGGAAGTGAGGAATGGAAGGAGAAGCCATTCCATGTTGTGCTTCCTTGGTGTGAAACCTGTTGGGATATAAGAACTGGAATTTTGGCTGGGTTTTGGGCAAGGCAGTGCTGCTAAAGAGGAATCAAAAGGAATTGGTGTTTCTTTCCAACATATCTTGGATTTCTCCCTAATCCCATGGCAGAGGAAATCAAATCCTGTTCTCCTGTTGAGAAGGAGGATTCCCTTTCCTTCACCTCTCACAGTCATTTTACAAAGTGGAGATAAACCACGTGGTTCCAGGAGGCTGCTGGGGGTGGGAAGGGGCTCATTCCCAGGGAATGGCTCCAGCTCCTGCCTCCAGCAGCCTGTGGCAATTTTAATTTCCGTGGAAAACCAGCCCAAGCCTTCCCAACTCAGCTGGCATTTTTCTGGTATCTCACTGATGTTCAAATCAATTCTCTGCCTAATTAGCTCGTAAATATTATTCCAAGGGGGTTTTTTCCCCCCTCTTTTTTGGTGTGTTAGGCTGTGGAAGGAGAAAAGCATCGGGAAAACCACGAGGGAAAAGGATCTGCTTCTCTCTCCTCCACTTCCAGCACAACCTGCTGCTGCAATGGGATAAAGATACAGCTCTGGAATTGCCTTTTCTTGTGGGGAGGGGAGAGAGACTCTTGGAGGTGTTGAAGTTGAGATTTCTCTGAAGGATTGGAGCACCAAATGTGTTGGGAATCACGGCAGAGGGTGGGAACGCATCCCTTGTTTCAGCAGGGAGGCTGTGGATGCACAGGGCAGCAATAGGAGATGCATCAGCCTTGGGAAAAGTGTTTGAAGGTCACATTCCAGCAGGAATTGGGGAGGTGTCCCAGCATCAGCTGAGTTCCCTGTGCCTGGCATTCCTGGAGAATGGATCCAGAGCCAGAGCACAAACCATTGGTGTTCTCCTGGAAAAGGCAGCCAAATAAGGGCAGCCTTGACAGGAACATTATTTTTTTGGCCAAGTGTTTGTGGAAAATCCATCAGGAACTTGCTTTTCACTGTGATTTTTTTATTGCAGCTTTGGGGTCTGAGTGAGCTGTGCCCTCTCTCCAGGACCAGCCTGGGTGGGATAAGATCCAGGGAAAGCTGGAAACTTGGCAAACTCCTGTGGTGGAAAGTGAACCTGGGGTTGCTTTTTAAAGGCTGAGTGTAAACACATCCCAGGAACTGCCAGTCCATGGAAAACAGAGATAAGGGAGTCTCTGGGTGCCTCTCCTGGTTTCCCATATTTATTTGATAACTGGTGAATGCAGCAGACACCAGTGGCTAAAAATAAATGAGGGAGCTGCTCCATGGGATCTGGGACAGTCTGGTTTGGAGGGGAATGGCCCTTAGTGCAAGCTTGGGAATCCACATTCCGACCTGGAGCATTGGAGTGGGATTTGCAGCAGGATCTTATCCCAGGTCAGTGTGCGTGTGTCCCACCACACTGCTCTTACTGGTGTTACTGGTCCTGCTCTCGCTGGGGGTGACTCCAGCATTCCTTTTGGGATCCCTGCCCTGGGATTGCTGCCATCCCTCTTCCCGTGGCATCGTTTGGAGCAGCTCATGGAGCCCACCCAGCCTCAGCACCATCCTGGCACTGGTTTGTACTGGAAGCACTGGGAGGGGGCTGCTGGGGGCGGCTGTGGCCATCTGGGATGGGGGAAAGGGCTGATCCATGAGCCTGGATGTACCTGGAGGATTCATTTTCCCTGCGGGAGTGAGCCGGGTGTTGGAAACACCCAGGAATTCTTGGATCTACCGGGATGAGCTCTGGATCCTCCACCCACAGCACTGATTCCCACCCAACACAGATCCCTGGACAGGGCCAGAAGCTTTCTTCCCATTTTTTATCAATTCCTTTCTCTCTTTCCATCCTGGAGCATCTCTGGGCTCCGTTGAGCAGCACCTCAGCCGCAGGATCTCATGCTTTTTCTTGGCAAGGGATGTAAATTTTCCCAAGGGGAAGGGGAATGCGCTGCTGCTATAAATCCCAGGAATGCCAGGAGCCATGCCAAGAGCTCTCCCATGGCAAATCCACTTCCAGAGCTGCTCCCAGTCTGAGCCCAAGGGTCCTGAAGGAGGAGCTGCACTTTGGATTCAGGGATGTGCCAACATCTAATGCAGGAAGAGCCTCCAGGCTTCCCTTAATTAACAAATTAGCTCATCAAGAGGCTCTCTAATTTGTCGAATATGAAGCTGCCCTATTAATTAAACGAGAGGACAGATTTTAATTTGCCAGAGAGCACATTTAATTGATAAATGACTCGTTTAAATCCTTCACGGTGGAATTTTCCAGGAGCAACGATGGGAGACGAGCACCCGAGGTCCTGCGAGCAAGGAGCGCCCGCTCCTGGGATGCCGTGCTGTGCTCAGGGATTTGGGATCTCCAATATCCCATCACCTCTCCCTTAATTGACCCATCCACTAATTGGGCCTGCTTCTATCCAACCTCTCATTCCTCTTCCCCTAAATCCCATTAGCTCCCTGTTTTCCACAGGGAAAGGGTTTTGCAGGAGCTCCTCACCAGCGGTGCTGGGGATTTGCCGGGTTGGGAAGATGCCAGGGTGAGGGATAGCCCGGTGCATCCACATTCCAGGTGGGATATCCAGGGAAAAGCTTTAGCTTTCCCTTGGGAATTACAGCTCCTTGAAGGCAGCTCCTGCTGGCGTTGGAAGCAGCCGGAATTCCGTGGCCAGAATTAATTCCTGCACTTGCAGGCCAGGGATAAATCAGAGGTGTCCTGACATTCCAATGATCTCCACACAGGATTAAGTCCTTGGACATCCTCTCCCCAGCCAGATGTGCCGGGGAAGCCACATCCAGACAGGGTACCCCAAATTCCTCTTTCCCAACCTGTTTTTTTTCCCCAAAAAGGCTTAAGGGAGAATGGGTGAATTATGTGAAGTCCTACCCAACTTTTCAGTTTAACCCTATTGATTTATAAGGTATTCCCAATGTCTGAATCCTTCTGGGGGCAGCTGGCTGTGAGTTCCATTCTCCATCAGCCAGGAACAGTGTTTGGGACTTTCTGCATCTGCTCCAGGCCATGGATAACAGGGATTCCCTCTGCACTGTTTAGGGAATAAAAATCAGGAATTCATTAGCATTACATGTCTTTACATGAGGCAAGGATTGGAGGAAAATGGGAAATGCTGGAGCTGCCAATCTCTGCTGGAGGCTCCATCCTCACCCATGCCAGGGATTTCCCCACTCTGTCATGGAATTAATTTATCATAAATTAATCTCTGACAATAAACCTGGAGGTTTCCCACCTGGCAGACGCCTCTGTGGGTGAACATTAATTGTGGCACAGCTTTAAACGGGGACAAAAGTGGCAGGAGGGAGGGACTGTGCCAGTCCCAGATGGGAGCCATGAATCACCTCTGGAATTTATGGAGATTTTATGTGTCCAGGCAAGATTGAGATCTTCCAAAGGATAACAACCCCTCTTGGAGGGAAAATGAAGAGAGAGTTTTCCTTCTGTAAAGTCAGAGCTGGGTTTTCCCTTAATGTTGGGCTCTTACATGGAGAGAGTCACTCATGGGGCTGGATAAGAGGAATGCTGGGCTCCTTCCAGCAGGAATTGGGAGCTGGAATGTCCCCACAGTGTCACCAGCATGATCAGGAACCGCTGCATCCATCACTCCTGGATAAACTCCAGTGATCTCCAGCTGGTCATGAGGAACGTGTTGTGTGCCAGCCCTGGCCCTGGAGTGGATCCTGATCCAGCCCTGGCACATCCCAGGATCCCACCCACAGGTGAGCTGTGCTCCTGGGAACAAAACTGAGGTTGTTGTTTCCCCCTGTAATTAAAAATCCATGATTTTATCTTGCTGGTGCTCTGGGAATGCCAAGATCCAGCTGCTTGTGGCCATCCTGTCCCACTCCCGGCTTTTCCCAAATCCCTCACGGGCAGGAATGCTCCTACCTCTCCCTGCTGTGCAGTTTTATGGATCCCCCAATCCCACCCAGGTTAAATCAGGCTGTGAGGAACCTTAATTGAATCCTTAGGTTAAAGCCTTTCCATCCGACCTGGAGCATTAATCCCATAAAACGTGACACGGAATGTTCCCGTGGCTCCATGGCACAGCTTTCCCTCCCTTTGGGCCCGGCTGTTTTTGCTTTCCGAGGTAAATTCTGGATCTGGCTTCCATCAACAGCACCCTCTGGATAGATCCCTCCCTTTCTGGATCTATTTAAACAATTCTTAGATAACAGCTGGATTTTGGGACTGGGCTCCTATGTGGGAAAGGGTTGTATCCAACAGGGGGCTGAGCTCTGGATTTGGGATCAACGATCCAGATCCATCCAAGGAAGATGCTGTGGGGGACCCCAGTGAGGGCACAGGTACCCCCACATCTCCCTGGCACCACCGAGCAACTCCCTCATTCCAGAAATAATCCCAGCCTGGCAAAGGCTCAGGAATAAAATGTGTTTTGCTGTTATTTTTACAAATTCCAGGGCAATTGGAGCCCCGGGAACCTGCTCCCCAGCCAAAAAAAACCCCGAAAAAGGCATGGATTGCTCAGAGCTGACAAAAATGCTGAACCTTCCCGCAAGGAGCTGCTTCCCAGCCCAGAGCTGGGCAGTCCCTGTGCCCATCCCAGTGATGGGAAGCAGGATGGAGCCATTGGCAAAGTCAATTTCAAAAATACGTGTCCCTGCAAAGCTCTGCTCCATGGAATGGTGAGGTCCCAAATGTTGATTGCAAGGAAAACTGGGTTTATTAATTATTATTTAATATTAAATTAAATAATTAAATAAATTGTTATTTATTTATTAATCATCAATAAAGCAGGATTCCTTTTTGTATGTTTGGGAATTTGAAGGAATCTATTGTTATTAAGTCCTTGTTATTAAGACAAATCCAGGTTGTGCCTTAAAGAATTGGGAGTTTCCTGAGGGGTTTTATCAGCCAGATCCCACTGATTTTTGCTGGGAGATTTCAGGAATTCTCCTCTCTATCCATGTTTGATATCTTCACTCAGCACATCAGCAGCAGGAAAAGCACATCCAGAGGATTTTAGGATGATGCTGAAGGAGTTCAGGGTGGACGATGAGCCTGAATTCTGCTCCAGCAGTTCCCAGCAAAAGGAACTGAAACCCGTCAGCATCTCCCCTTTTCCAGTGGGATGAGCAGCATCCAAACCTGGAGCCCTGTAGGCATTTTGTTTAATGGAATTTGTTATTCCAAGGCCAGGCTGGACGGGGATTGGAACAACCTGGTCTGTGGAAGGTGACCCTGTCCATGGCAGCTAATGGAATGGGATGAAGGTTTTTCCAAACCCAACCATTCCTGGATTTGATGCCACCTCTGCTCGTAAATCCCTGGACAGGTGACATCCCCTCTGTCACCTGCTGAGGGGCTCCAAGACAAGAACAAAGTGTCCACGCCTGGCAATTCCTCATCCCTGCTCCAAGAGCTGTCAGTGGCCTTTGACAGCTCCGGCAGGAATTGGAAATCATGGATAAATCTCCCGATGTGGCACTTCCATCACTCCTGGAGGGAGCTGTCACTGCAGGATGGGGATGGGTGATGCCAAGGATGGGAAAATCCATGGAACAGGGCCCAGCTGTGCCCTGGGACTGTTCCCATCAATTCTCCTCTGCCAAGGGTGGGCTTGGGAGCCAAGAACTCGGAATTCTCCCCTGGCCCGTGGGTGTTTATCGCTCGGATCCAACCCCTGGCACAGCTCTGAGGGAAGCACGTGGGAAAATGGGGGAAATGATGCCAGATTGGAGGCAAACAGAGGCTCTGCGAGGGTGTTTGGGGGCTGAACCATGTGGAGATCCCTGACCTGCCCATCCCAGGGGTGGGATGCAGCGGGATATGGTGCCAGCCTTAGGAGCACAGCGAGGTTTGGCCACCCTGTCCCAGCCCCGCTGCGTTTCTGGGGCTATTTATAAGCTCGAGTTGCACAAGGTTGCACTGGGGTTTTTTTTCCCGTGGTTGTATCAAATCAGCGAAAAAAGGGAACGGGAGCCGTCTCTTGAACATCCTGTCTGTGGCTTCTTTATTTGTGCAGGGAGTTTGCATTTGGATCGGGAGGCAGTGACGGGATCCGGAGCTCGAGACCACAGCGGGTGTGGAGCCAGGAGCCAGGGATGAGCTCCCTGTGGGAAAGGCAGGACAGAGTTATCCATGTGCATAAACCCAGCTCTAAAACCCGGGATTTGGAGCTGCGATATGCAGTGGGAGCCTCCTCTGTTTTGTCCTCGTAGCTGAGCCCCGCTCCTTTTCCACCCATTCCCGTTTATCCCCACGGCTCTGCCCAGGGCGAGGGAAAGTGCTGCTGGATGCCGGAGAAAGCTCCCCCGGAGAGGGAAAACTTCCTCCAATTTCTTCCCCATTGACAGCGACATCTGTTTCGGGATGAGTCAGGCGGGTTCCCAGCGCCTGTGTGGGAGGGAAGAAGGGCGAGAGCCGGAGGGATTGGACCTGCCGGGCCCCGGCCGCGCATCCCGGCTCCATCCGCGCAAGTTTGTCCCCCTGAACGGCTCGGCGGGGAGCTGCTCCAGGGCGTTTAATCAGCCCAAATCAATTTAGAGCTTTAATTGCTTTGCTCGGTGTGGGTGGCACTCGGCGCTTGCCAAGGACATGACAACTGCCAAAGGCTGCGCTGGCTGCGGCGCCTGGAATTGCTGTTCCCGACGGCTGCTCCTGCACGGATCCTGCTCCGTCACCAGCCCTGGGAACAGGGATTTGTCCTTCCGCAGGCGCTGCTGCCGGCAGGGCGTTGCTGAGCAGGCGATGCCGAGTGCCCCGGAGGGAAACCCCAACGCACAAACGCTGGGATGGGAAATCATATCCGAAGTCAGCGTGTTTTCCCTTCATCTCGCTGAACACAGGGATCAGCGTGAGAGCAGGATCCTGCATCCTGCCTGGACACGGGGAAGCTGCAGGTGCCTTGGAGAGGAGGCAGTGCCAAGGGGTGGGTTGGTTCTGTGGGGCTGCAGAGCTCGGCCTTGCTGGGAACACTGGGATCGTGCTGGCTCTTGGCTCTGCACCCCTCGGAGCTGCTGGGATTTTGGTCATTGCTCCAGCGCCAGTTCCCGAGGTCAGCCCTTGGCAAGGCCACGTGCAGGAGCATCCATGGCAGAGCATTCCCAGCTCCAGCAGGCCCTGGGGTGGTTTTGGGAAGCCTGCATGTCCCAGCTGGTGCCACCCAGAGCTGCCTGGGCTGAGCCTCTCTTGGTGGCACTGTTTGATTCCCGACACACAAAAGGAAATCCCAGCAGTTTGGGATTGTTTTTCTCCCTTGCTGGCTGGATTCAGGATGTTTTTTGCCCTGTCTTTACAGCCGAGGGTAATTAATTAACCTTATATTATCTCCTGTGATAAATGAACTTCCTCTCTAGCTGGGGAGAGGGTTGGAATTTCTTGTGGCGAACCCAGGGCAGTGTTGCTTGAGGTGGTGCTGGGGTGTCCCAGTCGGGCAAATGCTGCTCCTCTTCCATGCTGGAGGAGGGTCAAGGGGCATCACTGCCAAATTTCCTTGTGTTTCCTTGTGCTGCCTTTGCTCCCAACCCCTGCACTGGCTCTTATCCCGCTGGGATGGATGCTGGGACTGGGATGGCTGAGGCCTCGGAGTGCGGGAGCTGCGTGGGGAGGGAAGGAATTTTCCCGGTGCCACATCAAGCCTGGGGTTATCCAAACCTCTTGCTCTGTGTGGGTGGGGGCTCAGTGCTGCCAAACTGGGGGGCTGCCCAGTTTGTCCCCCTGAACCCCATTCCTGCATCCAGCCTTTCCCATCCCTCCTATCCAAAAGACCTAGGCGCCTCTCCCAGCCCCTCTGTGGCCCCCAAAGAATTTTTCTTGCAGGTGTTAAAGGGGCTGGGGGTGACAGAGCTGCCACCACAGAGCCTCTGTGGGCTGGGGGGGCTGCCTGGAAGCAGCTGCAGCATCCTGGTGGTAATGAAATCCATCGGGAAAAGCAGCCCCTGAGCAGCAGGAACGGCCGTTTGGGAGCCAGATTTGCCTGGAGGGAAGTGACTCAACGTCTTGGAAGGAGTTGGGGGCGGTGAGGGGACCAGAGGACAGCGGTTGACCCAGGGTGGGGACAGCACAGCGAGGGGGGCTGGCAGCCACCTGCCTCCCCTTGGGCTCCCGGCTGGAGCAGCATCCCTGTGGAGCTCTCTGTGCTCCGTTATCCCTCCGTGGGATGGTGTGCTGCTGGCCGGGGGGCGGCACAGGAAAGGAGGCCCCTTGGGAAACAGCTTGTTGCTTCCTCACGCTGGGTTGTGATCCAGGCCAGCGTTCCCAGCTCCCGGCGTCACACCCTCTCCCAGCTGTTGCTCGCCCAGCATCGCGCTGCCAAGAAAACCTTGGTGATGGATGGAATTCCCTCCCCGCTCGCTTAAAACCGGCGGGGAGCAGCACCGTGCCTGTGCCTGGTCCCGGCGCGCCGGGATCCGCCTGGGAATGGGATCCCGCGGGTACCCAGGGCACCCCGAGCTCGTCCTACCCAACACGGAGCAGTGGGACAGCGTTGGCACCGCACGAGGTATTGGGAAAGGTCACTGCGAGGCTTGGTGGGGGATACTGGGAGCACTGGGAGGTGTTACTGCGGGAGCAGATGGGACAGGATGTGGTGGCAGAGCGAGGGGGCAGATCCAGCCTGTGCCACTCCCCAGCCGGGCCCATTTTTCTCACTGTTTTTATAATTTTGGGCTGCGTTTCCCACTGTCCCGGGGCACCGCTCCTCTGCACCCTGCTGGGGACCTGCCACAGGTGCCACAAGTGTGGAATATCCCGGAGCTCCCACCCCATCCCGAGGGTCCTGTGAGCCCCTGGGAGAGAGGGACACCAGGGGGCCGGTCATGAGCCTCCCTGCCTGGTTCCACAGGGGGATTGGCACATCCCTGCCCGGTTCACACGTCAGGGCTTTTTGGGGCTTCTCCTTTCCCCGTAGCAGCCCCACGAGCCGGCACATCAGCACTTTTCCAGCCCTGATTCAGCTCAGGGATGTTGCGACACAGAGTTGTGCAAAGCTGGCAGCGGCTCCGATTCCTCTTTTTCGGCTCTCACGGGAGCTCGTCCGCGTGGGACAGGGTCAATGTCCCCACCTGACGGGACATGGTGGCCTTGAGCTCCCATCCACCTGCCAGCAATCCCTGCTGGCATCACACCCCCTGTCCCCTGGGTGGTGGTTTTCCAGCTCGGAGGAAACTGGGATTTATCCCTTGTGCGTTGCTGAAGCCGAGGGCTGGAAAACTCGTGGATCTTGATGGAGAGCAGGTGGGGGCTCTGGTGGAAGGTGATGCTCTGTCACAGCACGGTGCAGCTTTTGCTCCAGGTGTTTTGCATCTCCCTCTGGATGAGCTATCCTGGTTCAGGGCAGGGATTTGTGTCCAGGGATTTGTGTCCATCCAGGCTCAGCTTGTGCCGGATCACCGGCTGCACCGTGGATGCCACTGGCAGTTTCCAGCTCCTGGCAGGCACAGGGGTGAGGTCAGGATGGCCCTTGGCTGGTGACCCTCTCTTTGGGGTGCCACTACAAACCAGGACAGGCTGATTTCCTCACTGGGAATGCGTTGCTGGATAAACAGCTGGGAACGGGCAGGACCTGATGAGCAGCTTCCCTTCTTCCCTGCACCCCAGGAATGGCTTTGGGTTACCCCTCTCCTGTGTGTGCGAGGCCAGGAGCACCCCAGGAGCAGGGCATGGATTCAGGGGGCCTGGGGAACAGGGATGAGAGGCTGCCAGGGTGGAGGAGCCCAAGGGGGCCCTTTGACTGTGCCCACAGTGAGGGATACCCAAACCCTTCCCAAAGGCTCCCAGGAGATTCCCAAGCCACTGTGGGCAGCACAGGAGCCGTGGTGGACAGGGCACATCACTGCTGCCACATCCCCTTCTGTGTCCGGCTGAACTCCGCAAATTCAACATCCTCCCCCCAGAGCTTCCCCCTTCCCCTTCCAGCTCTGCTGAGGCCAGCAGCTGGTTTATTCCACAGGCTGCATTTATTTTCCTCATCCTCCCATCCCATGTGCGTCTCCTCGGGATGAGAAACCTCGGCAACATCCGTGTCAGCTCCAGCTGGATGCCAAAGCCACAAGCCCAGGGTCGTTCCCATGCCAGCCCCTAATGGGGCTGTAGGAGAATCAGAGATGTCTAATCCAGCTTCTAAATGCTGAAAGATCCTTGGGGATTTATCCACCTCAGGTAAACACTTCTGGATTTATATATATTTGTTAATTTATTTTTTTTAGGAGGGGTTTGGGAGGAAAGGTTTGCTGGAGATTTGCAACCAGTTGAGGCTTTTTGTGCCCCTGTTGTTCTACAGTGGGTTTGGGACCTCTGGGATCCCCGCTGTCCTTCACCCCAAACCCCCTCATTTTCCCTAAAATCCCGACCTCTTTTGGAGCTGGGCTTTGCAGCCTCTGGGGTGGGAAAACAGGGCGGAAAGGAGAGGAGCTGGCAGTGAATTTGGGGGGGTTGATGCCCTGACAGTGTGGCAGTGTCCCTTCACTGGGGACAGAGAGAACAGGGTGGCTTTTCTTTGCCGTGCTGATCAGCATTCAGCTGGGGACGCAGAGCACAGCTGGGAGGATGCTCCTGCGGATCCGGGGTGACTTCCTCACTCAAGGGGGGGCTGAGTCTGCTGTCCCCAGCCATGCCACATCCCCTGCAGGGTCACGTCCCTCCTGCAGCCCTCTTTCTGTTTTCGTGGGTTTCTTTCCCTTTGTACGCCCCAAATCCGGAGTGGTGTCCCCAAGGTTTTGTCCCCGGGGAGCCCTGACAAAGCCCAAGCCATGGTTAGGGACAGCATCACTGAACTGCTGGGATGTAGCAGGGAGGATATTCTGAAAAAGGGAGGTTTTTTTGTCTTTTTATTGCCTGAGAAGTGCCAGGAGAAAACCTTGGATTACTAGAAAAGAAGAGAGCAGAGAAAAGATAACTTTTATTATCTTGGAAGCCGAGTCATTTTAAGCAGCTCAGAAGTACAAACTGCCCTTTTTAAAGGAAATCTTTGCCTGTGTAGGTACAAACACCCAAAATTCTCCCTTTTAATCCTCAAACCTTCCCAAGAGCAGAACGGATGGAGCAAAAGGCCAGGATTTTACGAACGGGGTGGCTCTTTCAACACTTTGTGCCAGGGAAGGCTGGGTTCCTCTGCTGGAGTTTCACCCTGGGAGGGGCCTTTCATGACCCAAATTTCGAGTTTGAACTCCACTTTCTAGCAGAATTGGGGCTCTTTACCCACTGGGGTGACCCCACACGGTGGCCAGGAGGAACCTTGGGATCCATCCCATCCTATCCCGACCCGTCCCGCTCGGCCCGGCTGGCTCTGCCCAGATAAACACTGACTCATGTTTTTCTGTCCCACCCTGGGCACAGCAGCTTTTTTAAGGCTGCCTTTTCCAGCTATTCCCTTTTCCCTGTGCCGTTCACACGGGCGGGGTGCGCAGCCTCCACCGGGATGCAGGGAGAGGCTGGAGATGCCGGAGGCTGCCGGCTCTGGGGGTCCCGGATCCGTGATGGAGAAGCAGGATGTGTCTGAGTGGATGCAGGTAGGGATTCAGCTTCCCACTGCCCTTGGAGCAGAGCTCTGTGCCTCAGTTTCCCCTGTGGCTGTGCTTCCTCCCTTTGCCCTGGGGGTCTCCAGCTGCTGGAGGAGGTTTGGGAGAACTTCCAGCCGGGATCCTGGCTGGCAGGAGCTCGTTCTCAGCCTGCTGCTGCTGCTCCCATGGCATTCCACATCTCTGTCCCTTTCCCAGCCCGCTGGAGAGGGACAGAGGGGTCAGGGATGGTGGCAGGGCTGGAATCACGGCCAGGAGCAGCTTTTGGGCAGGCTGGAGCTTGGGGTTTGGAGGTCTAAATTCCCTCTTGATGGGCTGGTGGTCGATTTACACCGAGGAATGGGGCTTCATCCTGGGATATCCCCGTGGCATCGGTTGCCATGGCAATCACCGGCTAAAATAAAGGGGAATTGGGGCTGGGTACCCAGAGCTGCTTTCCCATTTGGTGCCTTGCTCCCTGAGATTCCTGGGAGCTGGATCCCTGCAAGGATGTCCCTCCTGTGTAACCCTGGGCTGGAAATACGTGGGTGGCAAAGGGATTGATGGGGTGGCCTCAGGGCCTTGGGATGGGGTTTGCATCCACCTTCCCCAGGGCATGAGGTGCCATGGAATTCTTAGGGAATTCCTCTTGGGACTCAAGCTCAGCCAGAGCTATGAACCCCCACAAAACTGGGACCAGCACCTGCCACATGTCCCCAGGGACATCCCTGCCCTCCAGGGACATCCAGGACTGTGGCAGGGCTCGGTGGGGTCTGGTGCCAGCAGGTCCAGAGGGACGTGGAGATCCTGTTTTACCCCGAGCCCTTCCCACAGCTGAGCTCCCAACATCTGCCGGCAATTCCCCTCTCCCGGGAAGTTGTGCCGGAGCTGCGGGGGCGCTGCCCGCGCCTCCCACGCCCGGAGGAAGCGGGTTGGGCTTTGGGGTGCGCTGGGAGCTCGGAAACCGCCGATGGAAGGAGCGGGGCGAAGTGGTCCGGGGAGGGAAAGGCAGAGCAGCTGCCGGGGAGGAGGCGGCAGCAGGGCGGGCACGGACCCGGCTTTCCCCAGGGGATTTGTTTGTCCTGTCCGGGCTGTCCCGTGCCGGGGACAAGCATTTTCTAGGGGGGACAAGCACCAACCCAAGGGCTCCCCCAGTTTCCCCAGTGCTGCAGACCCAGCCCTGGCAGGTCCCAGCTCGGATCAATTTCATGATGTGGATCAAAGCCTGATGCACTTTGACAGCTCAGGCAGGATCTGATGTGCTCAAAAGCTGCTCTGCTGATTTGATTTAATTTGATTTGATTTGATTTGATTAGGTTCTATCAGTTCTCCTCAACCTGTCCCGGTGCCTCCGGTAAAAGCCTGGCCGGCGGGCGCTGGGCAGGCAGGAGGCGGTGCTGGCAGCCTGCCCATCCCTATAAATTCCTGGAGCAGGGCTCTGGCACCGCCCTGCCCGCTGGGATCCTCTGCCAAGGGGCCGAGCATCCATCCCCTGCCCTCCCCGTGTCCCTGGGGCGCGGATCCCGCCGCGTTTCCCCGGTCACATCCGTCCCCCTCCCGTCTGCCTTGGCCAGGGCAGAGTTTTTTCGCCCAGAAAAGCTGGATTTGAACATTTTCTGCTGTTCTCTCGGTTTCCTGTTGCCCTCCCAAGAACAACATCCCTGACCTCATCCTCCCCCGGTATGTGCCGGGATGCTGCCGGTGCGCGAGCCGCCCGTCGGGAATCCCACCCGGCCTTCCCTGGGTACCAAGACAAACACAGCTGCGGGAATGACGGAGAAAAGGCTATTTTGGGTAAATCCTCTGCTCGTTTTTGTTGAGGTAGGAGGACAAAGATGAATAGATTGAAGGGAGATCAGTGGTTTTGGCTCGAGCAGGGAATTTTCAGCCCGGAGAGGAGCAATGAAACACTCTTAGTATTATGTGGCTTTTTTTTTTTTTTTTCCTTCCCTCCCAGACTTTGGAGTTCTTTTGCTGTGAGAAATGAGGAGGTTTCATGCAGCTGCCCCTGAGACTTTCCATTTTTGGGAGAATTTTGGAGAGGCAGGTGGGAGTTTGCTGGATGATTTTCCGGCAGGTCTGGGCTCCTGGTGCCCATCCTGCCCATCTGGAATGTTGATGGTGGGATTGGCAGCTGCCTGCTGCTCCTGTGGAGTTTGGGATTGCTCCTCATGAGCCCTGGAAACAAACCCATCCTCTGCCAAATCCCACAGGGAAGCAGAGTCCTGGTGTTCCCGTTGCTCTCTGCCATCCTCATCCCAGCTGGGAACAGACACCCATCCCTGCCCCACCTGGCAGAGCAAGATTACCAGAGAATTCAAACAAATAATCCAACAAAATGAGCTCCGGAATGAGCTGAAAGTCATTAGGCCCAGCAATTAAAAATTATAATAAAGGGATATTTTAATATCCCTTTAATATTTTAATAATTAAAAACATGGAAGAGGACACAGCAGGAAGAGGAGTGGGAATTTCTCCTGTCCCTCTGGGCCAGGGGCTGATTGTGGGGTCAGAGTGATCCCATAGGGGTGAGAGGTGCAGTTCCAGCCCTGGGGGTCTCACTTACCCCATGGATGACACCAGGGTGGAAATGGTGGCTGTGGAGCAAGTCCAGGGAGCCTTGGGGTTCTCTGGATGATGGGAGGTGGGGGTGGGATGGGATGGGATGGGATGGGATGGGATGGGATGGGATGGGATGGGATGGGATGGGATGGGATATGATGCAATGGGGTGTGGTGGGACGGGAGGCAATGAAGTGGGATGGGATATGAGGCAATGGGGTGGGGTGGACATGGGGTTCTGGGCTCCCCCACCTTTCTGGGGCTCTGCCTTTGGGAAGGGAATGACCTGAAAATCCCCGTTCCATAAAGCAACGACTCATTAATCAACATTAACATCGCTGGGAGAGTCAGTTCTGCTGAATCTGTTCCTTCCACCGGATCATCGACTTTAATTCATCTCTTTGACCATCCAGGTTTTCCTGGGACAAGCTTTGCACTCAAACCTCATTTGTTCTGACCGCTTATCGTCCCTTGGAGCTCGGCCAGGGGGAGGCGACAGGGTGGGATTTCACCCCCGGCCGGGGACTCTGCAGCAGCAATGGCAGGAAGGAACAGCAGGAAAAGCCCAGGGAGAAACAATAGCTTCCAACACAAACACCATGGGAATTTCAAAGCAGGGCTGGCGGGAGGGTGACGCTCGGGGACGTTTGGGGTGAAATGCCTCAGAACAGGGAGGGTCCCTGGGCATCCCCACGTCCCTCCTGTGAGGACACGTCCGGGTGGGATGCTCTGTGCTTCTCGGTCAGGCTTTGGAGGATTTTGGTTTTAAACCCCCTGACTCACGTTCACAGGGGAAGAGGTTGAACCTCCTCAATCCAGGCTCTGGAGAACCCGGAGTCTGAACAATGGCAAATGATGCAGTTGGTTTACCACAATTAACATATTTAAATGTGCAGGGCACCAACCGAATCAGGGAAATAACCCTGTGGGAATCCAGGGTATCAAACAGATCACGCAGATAATGCACGCCTCATTTACACCTTGAATTACTTGTTATTTAATTATTAGTAACCTGTGGTCGATTGTTTGGCTCTTTGTGTGCACCTGAGGGTGCTGCTCATGTTGGGTGCTTGTACAGAGAGTACAGGATGGGATTTCTGTCCTGGGTTATCCCAAAAGATGCTGGGATCATGGCAGGACCCTGCCTTCCCCAGACTGGAGGCGAGGAGGGTCCCCAGGCCAGCACAGCCCCCGCGAGGGAGGCTGCACTGGGTTAATTGTTACCACACCCTGAATGGGTTTCCTCCCTTAACCTCACATCCGGGGGTGAGTGGCCTTTCTTTGATCCTGGCTTTAATGTTACAGCTCATGCCTTAGGCCGGTGTGGAGGGAGCTGCCGTCGTGCCCTGGAACACTGAACTGTCACCTGTCCCCCGTCCCGACAGAGAGGAGAGAGGTGAGAGGGTGCCTGGTGTCAGTGGGGTGTGTGGGGAGCCTCCCTTTGGATTTTCAGTCCAATTCAGTACAAAAAAAAAAAAAAAAAAGAGAGGAGCCATAATATGTTGCAGATTGGAAGGTCAGAGCTGTTGATGAGCTGTTAATGAGCATTATCCCAGTTTTTCCCCTGGAAGTAGGCGGGTAATCAGCGTTTTTTGCAGGATGAGGCTGCAGCCACGTCCTGGTGGAGCTGAGTGACTGAATCACGTCCTGATGTCTCATGGATGGGGGTGGAAATCAGGGAGGATCTGCGGGACCATCTTGTTTGGGACCAATGGGGTTCTCGTGGGATCCCCCATTCCTGTGCGTTTGTCCCTTCGTTCCCTGTCCCCAATTCCCACACGTGTTGGGGGTCGTTGTCCCTCCCGCTCTCCTCACTGCCGTTAACACCAAGTGTTTGCTCAGCAGGGAAAAATCACTGGCTGCAGACCCCAGCATCCCAGATCCCTGGGATCACTGGATAAATGGCTCTCCCCAACCTGTCCGATTACTTGGACAGCCTCAGTAACTACAGCGACTACTCCGACTACACCTATGAGGACACCGGCAGCGTGTGGGCAGACCCGGCCCACGACCCCAAGGACATCACCAGGATCCTGTCCGTCATCATCTACAGCGTGTCCTGCGTGCTGGGCATCCTGGGCAACGGCCTCGTCATCGCCATCATCACCCTGAAGATGAAGAAGTCGGTCAACGCCGTCTGGTTCCTCAACCTGGCCGTGGCCGACTTCCTCTTCAACATCTTCCTGCCCATCAACATCGCCTACACGGCCATGAGCTACCACTGGATCTTCGGCACGGTCATGTGCAAGCTGAACTCCTTCCTCCTCATCCTCAACATGTACACGAGCGTGCTGCTGCTCACCACCATCAGCTTCGACCGCTACGTGTCCGTGGTGTTCCCGGTGTGGTCCCAGAACCACCGCTCCACCAACCTGGCCTACGGGGTTTGTGTCATCATCTGGACCGTGGGCATTGTCATGAGCTGCCCCTCGCTCGTCTTCCGGGACACGGCGCAGACCCGCAACTCCGTGATTTGTTTCAGCAACTTCTCCCTCTCCAGGAATAAATCCTACGAAGGGCTGGCTCTGATGAGGCACCGCACAGTGAACATCACCAGGTTCCTGGCCGGGTACATCCTCCCCATCACCATCATCACCTTCTGCTACGTCGCCATCGTCTTCAACCTGCGCCGGAACCGCCTGGCCAAGTCCAAGAAGCCCTTCAAGATCATTGTCACCATCATTGTCACCTTCTTCCTCTGCTGGAGTCCCTACCACCTGCTGAACCTGCTGGAGACGGTGCCCGACACAGTCCCCTGGTCTGTGTTTGAGATCTTCATCCCGCTCACCACGGCTCTGGCAGCCTCCAACAGCTGCATGAACCCCGTCCTCTACGTCTTCATGGGCCAGGACTTCAAGAAGTTCAAGGTGACCCTCCTCTCCAGGCTGGTGAACGCCCTCAGCGAGGAGACAGGGCACTCCAGCATCGTGCACAGGAGCTTCTCCAAGATCTCCTCCATGACTGAGAAAGAGACAACAGTTGTCTAAACTCAGCCTGCAGGAGGGACAGAGTCTCCTGGTGTGGCCCTGGTGTGGGTCAAGCGTTGTCCAGTGCTGTCCTACAGCCTGTTTTGGACTGGTGGTGCTGCCTGGGGGCTGGCAGGGCATGGAGACCCCCAAGGTACGGAGAAGACACAACCACCCTTGATCTTGTGGGATTGCAAAAATCCTTGTGCCAAACTAAGAAAATGTTTTTGGGCCATTCCCATCCAGCCTTTGCATTGCCTGACCCAGGAAGGGCTTTCCTGGTGTTTCCAGAGGCACCGTGGTGGGGTGCAGGTTATCAGGAAGGCATCTCCCGTGCTATGGGTAATCCCAACCATGGCCAAATTGGTGACACTCCTCTGTCCCATGTCTGTGTGTGGCTCCTCATGGTAAATTCCTGAGGTATTTTGGTACCAGAACAAGACGTTTGTGACTTTTTTGGGAAGTGTCCTTACGAGGGGTTGGGATATCCCACCTCAAAGAACTGGGAAGTCTCAAATGCCTTCCAAGTGATCCAGGCCCAGGGCCACCTTCCAGTGTGGGGATTGGGCTCACGCACGGGGTCACCAGCATGAAAAACTGGGAGAAGAAAGAGGGAAAGGTCAATTTGAAATGTCTTTTTAACCCTCCCTTTGAGGGGCACATTCCACACGGTACATCCCGCAGAGCAGTTGGATGTTTGGGACCAGGAACAGGTCCATGAGCTGGGAATGAGCTCCTGGGGAGATCCTGCTGCCCCCTCCTGTATCCAGGGGAGACTGGCTCTGTTGCCAGCTGCTCCCTGCTGGGACCAGGCGGTTTTATGGGATGATTTTGTCTCTCCCATCTTGAGAGACTCTGGGAATCTCGTGGGAGACTCTGCTGCCACACACCGATCTCTGCAGTGAAGGATGGCCCGAGCCACCACCTCGATCCAATTTCACGCCCAATTAATTTTGGAGCTCCTTTTCTCCATTAGGGTCCCTTCACAACGACCCCAGTGTCACCCTCATTGATGTGTCACTCCCAGGACAGCGAGGAATCGCTGGAGCTGGAATTAGGCAGCCCCCAGCGGCCCTGGGGACATTCCAGGAGGTCCCTCGGGGAGCTTTGTGCAGAGTTTTGATGCGTTGGCAGTTGAGAGTCTGCTCCCAGGTGCCCACAAAAGCTGGATTATTTATTTATAGCTTTCCCTGGAAATCAGAAAATGGAAAATAAAATGGAGAGGCAGCTCCTAGGAAAAGCCAGGGATCTCTTTCCAGGCAGCAGATTGCACCAGGCACAGGTAGAAGTAAAGCCCCGGTAACTGAGCCACAGGAACGTCGCGGATCCGAGCGGACGCTGCAGTGGGAGCAGCAGAATTTCAGGATTTCAGATGGATTATCCGGCGTTCTCTCCGCCCCGGCACTGCCTCGCTGCTCCACCTTGATCTGCTTCACCTCCTTCGTGTGATGGGACACTCAGAACCTGGATTGTCTCCGTATCTCCTGGGGCTGGGATCCACCCGCATCCCTAGGGAGCACGGGCACCTCCCTGCGCCACACCACGTCCCATGGGCAAGCCCAGGGCTACTCCCAGCCCCGACCCACAGAGATTTTTTCCCCCAAAACCTATGCTGGAGGCTGCAGGGCCTCTCTGGTGATGGGAGGAGGCTCCTCTTGCTCATTTTCCTTGATATTTAATTAATACTGTGGGAAGGTTGCCGGGATCCTATTAGGAGTGGGATAGGACAGATGGGATGAATGGGACAGATGGACAGACAGGGCGGTGACAGGGACACGCAGAACTTGCAGAGGATCTGTTTAGGGAACAGTGGGAATGGGATGTACCCAGAGCCAGCAGCCTCTGGGGCGTTTTGGGCTCAGGGTTTGGACAAGCCCTGGGTGTGAGAACAGTGGGATGAAGCCTCAAGGACTGGATGCCATCCCACTGCCCCTCAGGTTGGCACTGGGATGTTCAGAATGGATTCAGGATGCTCCTCACTCATTCTGGTGTCTGTTTTTTTCCAATTCCATCTGTTACTACTCCAAACAGCTTTCCCAAAAAAAAAAAAAATAGCAGTGCCTTGGTACTTACCCTGGGGTTAAATCATTACTGTAATTGCAGCTTGGGAATCCCAAGCTTCCCAGATATTTGAGTCCATGTTTGTAGCTCTTTGCTTATTTAATAAAACCTCTGTTTTCCAGACAAATACCTCAGTGTGTGGAGCGGGAAGGATCCCAGGGTTTTTCACGGAGCAGCTGCCTCCCTGTGTGTATTCTGGATCCCTGGTGTCGAATTTGGAACTGTGGAAAGGGCTCAGGAGCAGAGGGATGGGGTTTGAGGTGGGATCTGAGCCTCTTGGGTGGGCTTTGGGAGATCTCCCATGGATGATCCAAGTGCTCCACCCCGACATCCATCCAGACACCAGTGCTGCTGTTCTGTCCCCTCTTGCTCCTGATTCTCCTCATCCTGGCAGGGCTTGGGACGAGGATGGGGAAGAGAAGGGAAAAATCCACGGAGTTTTTCCTGCTGGACCCTGTTGGCTTTGAATTAACATCCCCAAGGAATATCAGTGATTTCTGTTCCCGTGTCACCCACTGAGACAGGCAGCAAACAGCTCACCCAGGCAGCATTGAAAATGCACATTTTTGTATGTCTATAAAATGGCAGCAGGGGAAAAAAAACACTCCTCAGAAAACTTCAGCCCCCTCAGCCAGGTTTTTCTTCCCTTTTTGGCAGAGAGGCGAAGAAATGCAGCTCAGCATTGCCCCAATTCCTCTGATATTCCTGAAATACTGCAGGAGTTGCAGCTCTGGATTCTCCTGGGGTGCTGAGGATGCATCCTGTCAGCATTCCTTGGGTTTTTTGCAGGGCTGGATATTTTGTTCATGGAGGGGAGGGGTCTGCACTCCCCCAGAGCGTTGGGAAGCTCCAATATATTAAATCAGGGATTCTTGGATGTGTCCTGGTGACCCCGATCCCATCCCTGCACTGCTCAGCTGGAGACATCCTTAGCTATTAATTAACAAAGTCGTCTTGATTAACGGCAGCAGGAGGTTAATGGCCACGGGCAGCTCCAGGGGAATGTGCACAAACTGGAATTAGCATCCAGGGAAAGGGCTGGGTGGGAGCTGCAGCTCCAGGGCTGGCGGTGCCTGG
Organism: Nicator chloris; assembly: GCA_013400495.1. Classification (NCBI taxonomy): domain Eukaryota; kingdom Metazoa; phylum Chordata; class Aves; order Passeriformes; family Pycnonotidae; genus Nicator; species Nicator chloris. Next base: position 716,365 of record WAAE01002002.1, read on the forward strand.
ATCTGCTGCCCCTTTTGGGGCAGAAATCAGTGAAATTGGCATGCAGCTGGATTTAGCACCCCAGAGCCAAGGGATGAGTAGGATGTAGAGCCACCACCATCCCCATGGAATCTGGAATTAGGGCGGTCATGGGGATCAGGATTTTGGGGTAGGTCAGGGCTTGTGGTAAAGAAGAACAGCAAGTTTTGGACCTGGGGCACAAACCCTCCATCCCAGGACCCCCATCCTCAGCCTTGGAGCACCAACTTTTGTCCAGGACCCTTATCCCAAACCCTGGGACCCCAACCTTCATCCCAGGACCCCCATCCACATCCCTGTGATTCTGTCAGCCCAGCATTCCCAGTCCTCACCTCCCAAATCCTGCTCCCAACCATCCCACCTCTCCCTATCCCAGTTCCCCATTGTGCTGGGGGATTCAGCACCCCCACACCCCAGGGATGTTGTTGCAGCCCACTGGGAGCTGTGGCAGGACTGGTCCTCACCCAGCACATCCCAAACCTGCCCTCTTCCTGCTGCTGCTTCCCTGGATTTACCCCCCCACACACACACCCCAAACCCAAGGCTGGGTCTCATTTCCTGGGAGAAATTCCTCTGGAACACAACAAACGCCGTTCCTGTGGAATGTGTTGCCATCCTTAACGACAGCTCTTTTTCACTCGGCTGTCACAGTCCTAAAATAAAGCCGTGTTTTCCCTCTCCCGTAAATCACTGCCTTTATTCCAAGTTGGAATGAAACTTAAAATTAAGAAAGAAAGAAAAAAAAAAAAAGGATTAAACGTGTTCCCCTCTCCCTTCGCCCGGAGCCAGGCAGGTCGGAGCCAGGTTTAAATTATCCCTGCTGTGTTCAGGCATGTTGTCAGCTGTAAATTTTAGGGGAAACAGCCAAGCTGATACATAAACCTGCTGGTTTTGTCAGGGGTGGAGATGGCTGCTCTCAGATTTATGGCCCAGCTCCCCATCCTGGGGTTTTTGTGGAAGTGCTGCTGCTGAGGGGGGTGATTTCCCTTTTTTTAAACACAGCTGGAACTTCACGGGATTTAATTTGGGAAGAAGGGGAACTACTTCTCCCTGAGCCCCCCCAGCATCGTTTGCATCACTGGGGGCATTGCCCAGAATCCCCTGAATTCACCCCAAAGGAGCATCCACTCCCTTTGCCAGGAAGGGATGGCGGACCCGAGCCCCACTTGGCATCACCTCCAGCATCGCAGCGCCCAGGGAGCACAAACCCCACCCGGAATTGGGGGAAATGCGGGAGCTTTTGGTGCAGACGCCGTTGCCACGGCAACAGCTGAGAAACCCATCCAGCCCTGGAGGGAGGAATGCTGCGGCAGGACCGGGAGGCAGGAAAACGCTCCCAGGGATGCGAGATTGCCAAAAATAGATGATTTTTGCTGCAGGAATCCAGGGAGGAGGGGGGTGGTCACGATCCCCCCAGCCCCACACCGGGGCAGGGCGAACTGTGCCCACCCAGGGATGCTCAGGCTGAGTCAAGCGGAAAGATTCCCAGCTTTTTCATGGAAAGGCTGAGTGCTGCCTCCCCCAGGCACCACGGGGGCCGCCGAGCAGGCTATGAAATGTCAAGAGCTTTTCCCAGGAAAACGGTGCGGGAAGGGCGGTCGGCTCCTTTTTCCCAGGAAGAACAGGAATTTTATCCTTGCGTGCCGGTTCCACGTGGTTAAAATACAGCCCAGCGTTTAATAAATAAGTAAAAAATCAGAGTTGGAAGCTGCAGCTCGGGCTGTGCGTGCGGGGCCAGCGGCTCCTGCGTCACTGGGATGAGGAGAAGAGGGATCCCATAATCCAGAGGTGCAGCCAGATGTGCAGCACGCTCTGACATGGTCATAATATCTTCCAACTGCTCCATTTCAGCGCAAATTAAATTTAAAAATAGGCAATTGTGGTGGAATAAAAGCAAGGGAAAATTAAAAAGAAAAAAAGAGGTGAATTGATATCGCTGGAGGCTGGGGAGATTCCCATGGTTTTTTTTGTGGGAAGGGGTTTGTGGAGGTGCAGATGTGGGGTCCCCTCCCCATCCTCCCCTCCCTCCTCCCAAGCTGCAGCCCAGGCTCCGAGCGCCGCACGCGATGTCATCCCTTAATTGTTTTATCTCGGCGATTAATTGGCTTTGGGGGGTTAATTACTTCCGAGGGGCGGGAGGGAGCGCTGCCCCTTTGGCGGCCGGAGCCTGTCAGAACAAATCAAGGCTGATGCCAGGCTTCATCCCTGCTAAAAAAGAAAAAAAAAAGGGAATTTCACCACCTCCAGATTAGAAATAAGGGATAAATTGCACCCAGCTCTCGCTGTGGTGCCGAGGAAGGTCAGGAATAAATCCTGCAGTGAATCTCCGCCTTCCTACCACACATCCCATTAAATCTGTCTGTAAGGACACTCTCCAAGTATTAAAGCTCCCGAAAAGGAGCCGCTTTGGTTGCGTTGTCAATACAGAAATGACATGAATGGGATTTAAATACCCATTAATGGGTTTAAATGCAGAAATGAATTAATGAGATTAAAGGGGACAGGAGCTGCTCTCCCTTCGCTCCCACGTCCCTGGTCTGGGGTGGGTGGGGGGTGCTCAGGTGGCCCCACAAACACACGGGGAGGCAGAGCAGCAACAAAAGCTCTCTTTTAATTGCTGGGTTGTCCTGAGGGTTTGTTCTGACTGACAGACAACCCCGGGGCTGCCATGAGCAAAGGAGCGGGGGCTCAGCTCCATTCCCACTGCCACGAATCCCAAAAACCTCCAGCTGTTTGGCAAGGGAAGAGTTAAAATCAGGGCAGCTGCTCCCTCTGAATGTAATCCCCCACCTCCATCAAAAAAAAACAACCAAGGAGCAGGAGCCCCCCAGCCCAGCTCTGCTCCAAACACACCTTAGAAAAATAGACTTTTATTGAAATTCTCCTTTTTTCTCCAGGGAGTTTTCTTCTCTCTTGGAACAGAGACCAAGCGGGGTCTCTGGATTCAACCTGTGCCTGCATTTCCATCAGGATCAAGAGTTAAAAGCCAACTGGTGAATCTCTAACTCTAGAAAAGGCTGCGTACAATATATGGCTTTTGCACCTACATCCAAGGGGGTCTTGAGGGCTGGGAGCTTTTTGGGAGCTCGTTTGGGGCAAAGCCAGGATGGGGAGGGTGGCGTGGGATGAGGGGACAGCCAGGGACCACATGCAGCTGTGCACAAAGCCAGCCCGGAAATCGGCACGTTCCCGGTGTGTGTGGGATCCTTTGGTTTGCCTTTGGGACACCCCAAAGCTCAGCACCAGGGTTTGCTCCCCACAGGGGTTGGGTGCAGCTGGGTTGCAGTGTGGACCAGTCTCCCGGTCCCCCAAACTGCTCCTGGCCCCCCCCAAAATGCTCCTGGGGGGCCGTTCTGGCTCGTGGGCTCTGAAATGGGGCCTGGATGAGCTCGGGGGTCCCTCCAGCTCCTCCGTGCAGGGAAAACATCCCCCTCTGGAGCAGCATCCACAGGGAAGGGGAGCTTCCACCTGTAGCCACATTGGTGGGGGCCATGGGCCCCCCCAAGGGCTGGAGCAGCAACTTTGCCTGGTGCTGTGGCTGGGGAATTCCAGGGAATTCTCAGGGAGACACGGGATGGCTCAAGGGGCCACAGCCACCGCGTCTGGGGACGTTGCACAGCGCGGCCTTGCAAATCCCAGAACCTCGGGCAGGATCCACGGGAGCATCGCCCACACGGTGCCACGCCCTTGGTCCATCCTCCCGTGGGAAGGCTGAAGATTCCATCCCAGGACAAGCGGAATCCTTCCAGGGCTGGGATTTTGGGGACACCCACCCCAGGGAGCTCCGGGTGCATCAGGCACGGCCTGAGGGGACACAAACATCCCATTGCACTTCCCAGGACAGTGGGGCAGCCAGGAGAGCAGGGACCCCGGGGCGAGGAAGGCACCCGTGTCCCCAGGTTGGCCAAAAAAGCTCAGCGATGGCTGGGGACCCGCGGCGGCTCATGCAGGGAGTGACCAACAGCTACAGCAGCACACGGAGGGTTAAAAGAGGAGCCACCCACTGGGTGGAATTAGCCAGAAGCCGGGAGGACCCGAGCCACCCCTGGCCACGCAGGGCGCGGTCCCCCCCCGCCGCCGTCACCATCATCTGGGGTAATAATCCTCGGGGACCCCCGAGAGGTTGCGGAGCTTCAGCGCCGCGTCCACGGTGCGGATGTAGCCGCTGATGGCCTTCCTCATCTCGGCCGTGTAGGGGTCGTACTCCAGCTTCCTCAGGCCCGAGCGCTTGAAGTTGCCGTCCTTCTGTCCCTCCACGCACAGCAGCCTGTCCTCGCAGGCCGTGACGCCCAGCAGCGCCACCATCCTCTGCAGCTGCACGAACAGGTCGCGTTTGAGGTCCTCGAAGTGCACCACCAGCACCTTCTTCCCGTAGCGCAGCCAGTCCAGCGTGTGGGTGGCCCACCACGGCGCGTAGTTGGCCACAAACTCCGGCCACTCTGGGGAGAAATTAGAAAGGAGCGGAGGATGTGGGTGGATGTCCTCTGTGTCCTCTCCCGTCCCTGCTGGGACCTCTCAATTAACCTGCCGGGTAATTGATCCTGCCGTTCAAGCCAGGTGGTGAAAGGGGTGGTGAAACACCAATAATCGGCAGTGCCATGTGAAACCTCCAGGCTTCTCCCTCTTCCTCGCGGCCCTCCCCGCAAAACCAAGGCCTGATTAACAGCTGGACTGGGCTTAATTCCCTGAGGAATCGTTAAGCACAGGATGTGTTCCATTAAACAGATCCAGGACAATTCACCTTGTGTAATCACAGCACATAAAACTTTGCTTTGGAGCCTCTCCAGGGACGTCGTAAAATTAATGCCACGGAACCAAGCAGGGGTTTGGCCTCTGCAGGGCTGGGAATGGGCTGGGGGAAATGGGAAAACACCCTCTCAGCACTGGGGGTGAGGCTGGAGAGAGGGCCTGGGGATTTTTTCCCCAAATTCACCCCAAAATTAGTTCTTGGGAGAATAAAATTGTTTGGAGAGCTGGGCTGCAGGGAAGGCGGGGAATGGGACCCTCATGCTCCGTGTTCAGGGGCCTCTCCATCTGGGAATGGGCTCACCAACCATGCAATGGAAAATCTCCACCTTTCCCAGCAATGGTTAATTAACTTGACAATTAATCCATCAGCTAATTGCTCCACACATCCTCTGGAAAGAATTTGGTGATGTATTTTGAAGTACATCCAGGCAAGACTGTGCTGGCATGGAGGGAATTGTCCCCTCTGGATCTCCCTCCCATTGGAGACACAAGGCCTGGGACAGGCTGGGGAGGGGATATTTCCACAGATGGATGGGGAAAAAAAATCACCCAGGAGTCTCCTATGCCACCACAGTGGGGACAGTGCCAGCCCAGGGACACAAGGCTGAGGAAGCGGGGGAGAGCAGGGTTGGGCTGTCCCCAGCGCTGTGAGCACATGGAGATAACGAAATCCAGGCACATCCCAGCCACGGCAGCCAAAGCTCCCCTTAAATAAACTCAGAATTAAGGGTAGCAGATGTTCAATCAAGCTAAACATTTTAACTCCTTCCAATGAAGTCAATCCCACAACAGCAATTTGGAAATTGCTGTAATTAAGCAGCCTCCAGCACACGCCTGTGGGGAAGGTGGTGGCTCGGGAGCAGCCGGACACACGGACATAACACCGGGATACCTTAGGGACGGGCTGGGGGCTGCCACCACTCCCTGTGGTCACACTGGGGACAGGAGATGCCCGTCCTTGCCTGGACCAGCCAGGGCAAGGCGGTCCTGCTGTCCTGTCCCATCCTTTCCCATCTTGTCACATCCCATCCCACCCAACCAAGGTCATTCAAGATCGCATCAAGAGACGGCCCCAAAGTGATGGCACAGCCCAAGATTCCCCCACGGACACCCAGCTCCAGCTCTGCAGGGCTTTCCCAACCAATTCCCAGCTCCAGCAGCCGGGCTGGAGCTCTCCCAGCGGATTCCCTGCCCTACCTTTGCCCTTCCAGTGGGCATGGGCGGCGAAGCCGATGTGCCCCCCGTATTTACGGTTGAACTCGGCCATCAGGGCCTTGTAGGGGTTGCGGATGAGCAGGATGGCCGAGTCGAAGGACTCGATCTCCTTCTGCCCACTCTCGTGGGTCTTGATGCAAATGGTCCTCCCGCTCCTCCAGTGATCCCGCTCGCCCTTGAATCCTGCCCGGACAGAGCTGGGATTAGTGGGAGTAGCAGGGAGCCGGGAAAGGGGCTCAGCCTGGGGAAAAGGAGGCTCGGGCGAGACCTTCTGGCTCTGCACAATTCCCGGACAGGAGGGGGCAGCTGGGGGGGAGTCGAGCTCTGCTCCCAGGCAGAAGCAGATAAGGTTAAAGGAAATGGCCTCAAGTTGTGCCAGGGAGGTTTAGTTGGGATATAAGGGAAAATATCTCCACCCAAAAGGTGATCAGTCCCCGGCACAGCTGCCCAAGGCAGTGATGGAGTTCCCATCCCTGGAGGGATTTAAAAGCCGTGTGGATGTGGCTCTTGGGGACATGGTGGCCTTGGCAGCGCTGGGACAACAGTGGGATTCGGTCTCAGAGAGCTTTTCCAACCTGAACAATCCCATGGTTCCATGAAAGGGAACATCACAGGGATATCAGGTTGCAAAATCCAGTTGGACGATGAAAGCAGCTGGGGCGTGAAGGAGGATTTGCATCCCTCTCCCAGATGGAAATAATTTATTTTCCCACGTTATGAGTCTCATAAAATTCATGAGTGGGTGGCTCACAGGCACAGGGGCCCCTCAGGGTGACATCTCCCTGGCCACACTCGGCTCTTGTGCTGGTTTTGAGGGGTCAAGGGCAGATTTTATGGCTTTAACCTCCCTGAGCACAATTGGAATTCTCCCAGCAATAAATAAAGAAAGGGAAATCCTTGTGCCTGCGGGGCAGCAGGTCAGCCCAAGCTGGGGGTGATGCCATGGGGGGTCCACAGAGGGGACACTGCACTGAGCGTGGGGCTGAGCCAGCACCAATCCCAGCCCCTGGAATGCAGCTGGAGTGGGGGATAAGCTGGAAGGAGCTGTATTCCATCAATTAGAGAGGTGTAATTGGCTCTCGGAGGTGGATAAATCTGCCGGTTGCCTGGATACCTCCGGGCCCCTCCGGCAGGGAATGAACACGGAACCCACGCTGGGGTGGCTCAGCAAAACCCAGCCAAGGCTTTTCCCACTGCTGCTCCCTTCCCTGGGATGCTGCTGCACCCTGGGGGCTGGGACAGTGCTCCCTCACTGAGCACCTCCCTCTCTGCAAGGCTGAGGAATTTGGAAGGAAATGGGGATTTAGGGAATGCCTTGGATACAGAGCCCACCAACCACATGGCACAGATGCAGATCTCAACTCCACCGCAGCTGGGGAGGAACAGAGAATTTCCTCTCAAAGCCACAAAAAGTGAAGGAATGACAGGAGAAACCTTCAAGGTCTCCAGATAAAACTGTTGTGAGTGGTTCTAAACTGGGGCAACTGGGATTGGCGTGGGTGATTAGAACCAGAATCCCAAAATGCTTTGAGTTGGAGGGGATCTTAAAGCTCATCTCATTCCAACCCCCTTGGAAAGGGTCACCTTCCACTATCCCAGGTTGCTCCAAGCCCTGTCCAACCTGGCCTTGGACACTCCTAGGGATGGAGCAGCCACAGCTTCTCTGAGCAACCCCTTCCAGGACCTCCCCACCTTCGCGGGGAGGAATTCCCTCACCAGGACACTCCAGGCCAAACCACCCCATGGAGCAGCACCGCTCACACCCAGCTCTGCTCCGCCCTTCCTGCAGCCCCTGGGATGTCACCAGGGCTGTCCCCAGCTGGGGTGGGACCCCAGGAGCACCCTCCTCTCACCTTTGTTGTAGAGGGAGCCATCGAAGTAGTAGCTGCCGGTGTAGAAGCCGGTGGCCAACTCGATCAGGTGCCGGGCCCAGGTGTTCCCAGCTCCAGGAAAGCTGGCCAGGGCCACCAACTGCTTGGCACGGCTGGGCAGGAACCTCCTGTCCATGCAGCGGTTGTCTGCAGGGAGAGAGACATCAGGAATGTGTCATGGAAAGCTGCTTTTCCCACAAGGATATCTTAGGAAAAGCTGCTGCTCCCAGGAAAATGCTGGGGAAGGGGCGAGGAGGTGGCTGGGCAGGGAAAGGGGTCCTGCCTAAGGCTTAGAGGGACAGCCCAAAGGGTCCTGGACACCTCAAAGTGCCCTAAACACCCAAAAAGTCCTAAGAGGATTTTCCCAGAGAGTTCTCTGTCATTCCCAGCTGTATTCTTAGAGAAGAGTGACTTACAGGGATTCCTGTGCCAAGCAGGGCTCCTGCTTTTTTTATGGATCAATGAACAGCGTTTCAGGCATGGCCTCAAACATGAAGAGATCGTGACAAGACTGACCCAAAACCACACAAATTTGGGTCCTCACTTGCTCCCTTCAGCCCTTTCCTCTCCAAGGAAAAATTTTCCTTTCTCCCACTGCTTCCCTGGCTCCCTGCTCCCACTGCTGGAGGACAAGAGCCCTCTTGGGACTGTTCTACTCGGTCACAGCCTTTTTCTCCACCCTTTTTCCCTGGAGCTGGTCCCCTCTGGATAGCAGCCTCCCATGGGATCATGGAGAGATGGGAGAAGCCCTGGGAAGGAGGAATCCTGCCAGAGGCAGAGGGAATCTGCCGCGCCCCGCAGCCGAGTCAGGCAGCACCCACGGCTCACCGGGGGAGCACCGATTTCCCAGGGAATGAAGAGAAACGCTCCTTTCCAACGGGACGCTCACACTCCCTGCCGGCATTCCTAGGGGAAGGGCTGGGGGAAAGCTCACCCTGCACTTGTGTCTGGTAGACCAGCAGGAAGTCGGCGGAGCCGCAGCTCTCGAACTCCTCGGCGGTGCATTTGTGCGCGCAGAGCTGCTCGTCCTCGCGCTCGTGCAGCGGGAACAGCGTGCTGGGAAAGCCGCAGCGGCACGTGGTGCCCGCCAGCGCCGCCAGCGGGAATTCCTGCAGGGATGGCCGGAGGGAATGGCACTGGCACCACTGCCCTTCCGTGGCAGAGCCTTTGCCCCCCGTACGTGCCCTCGCTGGGCAGTGCGGGGTGGTTTGTAACATCCTTCCAGACCGTTTTCAGGACCATTCCAGACCATTCCAGTATCCTTCCAATTCCAGCATTTTTACACCTTATTTCTAACATCCTTCCAGCCCGTTTCCAGCATTCTTCCAGGCTATTCCATCATCCTTCCAATTCCAGCATCCTTCCAGACAATTCTAGTATTGTTCTAGCCCTTTCCAGCATCCTCCCAGTTCCAGCGTCTTCCGCCTTATTTCCAGCATCCTCCCAATCTATTTCAAGTGTCATTCCACACCATTTCCAACATCCTTCCAGCCCATTCCAGCACCCACCCTCCATCAGTTCCCACTGCCAACCTTTCCTCTCCCTGCTCGGAGGCACCGCGCCCCAGGATGAGACCCCTGGACCAGAGCAGGACCCCATGGTGACTCCTTTAAATGTCCCTTCCAACCTGAACTGTAATTCTGGGATGTTCCTTCCCAAACTTCCCCAGGGCTGCTGCTGGCTCTAATCCCTCCCGTCCCAGCATGGACACAAATCCATTTATCCCTTTGCTGTTTGGATACACAAAAGTCATGTCCCTAAACTTGGTTCAGATCTCCCGGTGTGACTCTGATGATGATGATGGAAACAAAGATTAAGAAGTGGAGTTTATCCCCGTACCTTCTCCGTGCAGAAATCCACACATTTATCCACGGACATGTTGAGCATGAGCTGGCTGGCAGGCAGGGCGATGGAGACGTTTTCCGGCCGGCGGAAGCAGCCCCGGAATATCGCGCTTCCATCTGGGAGACAGAGAGAGGCCCCAGTGACACCCCAAAAATGACACTGCTGCCACTCCATGTGACACAGTGTGACACAGTGTGACACGGCATTCCTGACTGCTCCAGCGGCTCCCGGCCCCTCCAGCAGTGCAGCCACATTGGATGACGCTCGTCCGGCTGCTGACGGAGCAAAATCCCGGCAGCAAAGTCAGGGATATTTTTTCCTGGCTGTTTTATCAGCTTGGTGATCCCAAGGATGGAGCAGGGATGGAGCCCGGGAGGAGAGCAGGGCCGGGTTTGGTCAGGTCTTTCCTGGCACTGGGATCCCATCCTGGGTCCTCGGCACCCCCAGCCCCTGCGCATTCCTGGTTGCTGGCATCCCCTTTCCCATTCCTTGGATATGAGGAAAGGTGAGCAGGGAATGTGGGTAATCACAGAGCTGCCTAATTGGGAGACAAACAAGGGAGCACCCTCAGCTCTGTCTGGAATTCCCACACATCCTTCATCCTGCAGCACACACAGGAGACACTGAGGGTCCTGTTTGGTCATTGGGAAAGAAATCTCCACCCAAAGTCTCTGCAAATTCCCTGAACTCCAGCAGGAGTCCTTGGGCCTCCTCAATTCACCCAACCCCAGCCAGCAGCATTCCCAACAAGGAGATTCCTGATGTTTACAGGAGCAAAACTCTCCCGGACTCAAGAACCCCTCTCCAAGAACTTCCATGGAGCCACGACCTGGCTCAGGAATGCCAGGATCACCCCTCCAGCACTGAGAGAAGTCCCCCCATTCCAGGGCTGAGGGGGGATCCACATGGATGCCTCCAACTTACACCTCCGGGCGGATTCCTGGGCCAGCTCCAGGCGGTAGATGGAGAGCCGGTTGATCCCGCCGCAGGTGTTGCTCCGCTCTCCCTTGCATTCCATGTTGCACTCGGATTCGCTGGCGTTGGACGCCTGGATCTTGTGCCCGCAGTAGCACTCGGCCCCGAATTCCAGCCCCGCGTACAGGTACCCCCTGCCGAGAGGGAGACGGGATCTCAGCACATCCCTGGCATCCCCCCCACCCCGGCTGCAGGGGGTTTGGAAGGAGCATTCCCGCTTATGGCCAGTGCTGCGATCAGCAGTGCATCCCAGGGATTTGTTTTTGGGCTAGTGGCCCTTGTAGGGCACTTCCAACTGAAAATATCGGATCCTATCCTATCCTTTCCATTATTCCATCCCATTCCGCAATTCTTTCCTATCCCATCCTTATTTTTTCTAATCTATCCTATCCTATTACTCCCCTCCATTCCATTCCATCCTGTCTCCTATCCTACCCTATTTTCCTATCATATCCTAATCTATCATACAATATAATATCATTTAATTCCATTTCATCCCATTTCATCCCATCCCATCCCATCCCATCCCATCCCATCCCATCCCATCCCATCCCATCCCATCCCATCCCATCCCATCCCATCCCATCCCATCCCATCCCA